>OY482671.1:50041375-50343875 GCA_960531455.1 Urophora cardui | reverse complement strand
ATTCATAATTATTTATTTTATGTCAAATAAAATTGCTTTTCATCCAAATGTTATTTGAAGCAGTAGCAACGAATAACGTCATTGTATACTAGGTTAAGATTTTATAAAAATTGTCATATTCTTTAAGAATGATACAATAAAAACTATATCCGAGAAAAAAAAAAATTACTTATCATCTTAATCAAATAATAATCTTCTGTATATATATAAAAATGAAGCCCATTTCTTTGTCGCCGGCTTTCGCCAAAACGCGTGGAGGTATTTCGACCAAATTTACACACCAGCTGAGTACCTTGCCCTAGATGGTTTATATGCATATTTTTTTCAAATCCGGAAGTCGGTTCCCGAGATATAGGTCAAAAGGTCAAAACGTGGACCCGGCTTTCCCCTGAATATTTTTAGACGATATTGGTATCAAATGAAAGGTACTGAGCAGGGGATTTACATAGAATAGTACTCATTGTAAGTTCTAGGCCGGGTCTCCAGATATGGATCAAAATGTGGACCCCAATGAGCCTCGAATGTTTCTGAGCGTTATTGGTATCAGATGAAAGGTCTTGATGAGGACTTCGACACAGAGCTATTAAAATTGTGATATATAGGCCGGGTCCCCAGATATGGGTCAGCGCGTGGACCCGGATGACCCTCGAATACTTCTGAGCGATACTGGTACAAAATGAAAGGTCTTGATGAGGACATCGACATAGTACCCTTTTAATTGTGATGTGTAGGCCGGGTCCCCAAATATGGATAAAAAACGTGGACCCGGATGGACCTCTAATGTTTCTGAGCGATATTGGTGTCAAATCAAAGGTATTGATGAGGGCTTGAACATAGAACCATTTTAATTGTG
The DNA here is from genome assembly GCA_960531455.1 of Urophora cardui. Classification (NCBI taxonomy): domain Eukaryota; kingdom Metazoa; phylum Arthropoda; class Insecta; order Diptera; family Tephritidae; genus Urophora; species Urophora cardui. Next base: position 50,343,022 of record OY482671.1, on the reverse strand, counting down.
ATATATAGGCCGGGTCCCCAAAACGTGGACGCGGATGAAAGCGAAAAGTGGGAATCATGGCATCAATATAGAGAAACGAAAATGGAATGCGAGAGTGAAGGGGAGAGAGACAGAGACAGAGATTTAGAGAGCGAAAGGGGGAACGAATAGGAGGGTAGAGAAAAGGAGGGGTAATCGAAAAGAAAAAAGAAAGCACAGGGAAAGGGAGTGAAAGTCTAAAAGAGGTCAGGTCCCCAGATGTGGGTCAAAAGGTGGACCCAAATGAGGCCGGAATATTTTTCACCGGGATATTTCTCACTGATATTGATATCAAATGAAAGGTGTTGAGCAGGGCTTTTATATCGAGCCGTACCCATTATAATTCCTAGCTCAAGTCCCCAGATATGGGTCAAAACATGGACGGATGACCACGGAATATTTCCCAGCGATATTGGTATCAAATGGAGGGTGTTGAGCTGGGATTTTGCATAGGTATGAACTCATTATTCCTAGGTCGGGTTCCGAGATATGTGTAAATACATGGGCGCGGACGATTCCGGGATACTGCTGAGCAATACTGATATAAAATGAAAGGTATTGACCGGGCTGCTACATAGAGACGTGATTCCGGATAAGAGGGGGAATGAAATGAAGAAAGACAGAAAAGGAGTGGTAAGGGAGAGCGGTAGAGAAAGGGAAATGGAAATGTGACGGGAAAGGAAGAAGAAAACGGAATAGCAAATGGAAGGAAAGGGAAGGGAAAGAGGAAGAGAATTGTAGAGGGAAAGAGGAAGGGAATAGTAGAGGGAAAGAGTGTGGGAGACTAATACGCAGAAAAAAGAGATAATAACATATTTCCCTTCACTTTATTTTAAACTTATCTGACTTTTGTTGAGTCGGCAGCCCGAGGAATGTACGGTTTCTAGATACTTCCAACTGATTTTAAAGTGTGCCGTTTTTCTCTTCTAATGCTGTAATAGGAAGTGGGCCAAAGCAAAGCTTGGCCGGGTACAGCTAGTGTTAGTATAAACTACAATGGGAATAAATATGCAATGTATAAGAGTATCTGAAATTGAGATTTTATTTAATGTCTGTCAAAATGGAATATTAGAAAACTAAATTATATAAGAAAATTATTATTTAAAACCGTAGATTTCCAGAAGGGAATATGTGACTTACTTTTGATGTATAGTTAAAGGCCCTTGGCAACTGCCAATCTGGCATGTCAAGCAGTGTGTATGTATGAGTTTTTTTTGTGTATGTTAGTGCAATCGGCAGTCTTCGTGCTACACGTTCTTGTTGTCGGGCTCGTGTTGATGAGAATCAAAACTTTTAGATATTTCCCTGCAAAAATTCCGAGTACTCCAGTCGCTAATCCATGGAGTGCTCTCTATGGACCAACCGATTACTCCATAACTTGCCACATTTCATACAAAAAATATGGTCCATTTAACATTGCATTGTATATACTCCAGCCCCGCATAACAAACAAATTATCAACGCATGTTTGATGATGTTGAATGTTAATGTATCTTCATAAATGCCAGAGAAACTGTAAGAACAATCTCAAAAATTCAATTTTTTGTGAAATTTTTTCAACTTTTTTCATTTTTAATAACGGGTTTCTCGAATAATTTGTTTACCAGTGTATATTTAAAATTATTTCGAAAGGATCTCCTGTTAATTCTGCTTTCAACGACATATAACTTTTACATATCCGCGTAGGCGTTCCTAGCATATTCTACTTTAATCAATTTCTGCTGTAAAAATTTTCATACAAAAATATGTACCTTAACCCGGGTAGCATAAAAATTTAGGAATTTTTGTGCAGTTACAAGCAGGGCTGCACCAAAATATCAACTTTTTTGTTGAGCTGTGTTATAGTCTGAAAAAATTAAATTTTTATCATTTGTAAAAAAATTATAGTTTTTTGGTAATTTTTATTTTAATTTTGGTAAATTTTTTACATTGGCTGTGACCACCCCCCCCCCCCCCCCCCCCGAACGATTCTCTTACTACGCCACTGGCGACAGTTATCAGAAGTGGTCATGGACCTAAATAAATTGACAGTAGCAGAATTAAAAAATATTCTACAAAATTTACAAGGAAAAACAAGTGGCACAAAAGCCGAATTGATTCCCAGGCTGGAGGAAATTGATGCAGAGGTGCTGGAGCCATTGTTGGAGCCTTATACGCAGGTGGGTGTAGATGTGACGCGTACGGAGAGGCAGAGGGAGGAACGGTCTAAAGACGAATCGACGGTCATGAAGCAGCTGGAGGTGCAAATTAACGCACTTTGTGGTGCCGTAGAGATGTTAAATGCACGGTTGCAGACCCTTCGTCCAGAATCGAATGTTCCAGAGCCAGTTATAGTCACACAAGTGCCAGAAATGGCGTGTATGTAACAAGTGCCGCCAGCAGAAATGCCAACGTCAACAGCAACGGCGGTGTCGTTTTCATCGCTAGTGGAACGAAATTTACATCAGGCATCGCATTATTTGGGTAGAGCGCGACAACAAAGTCCAAATTTTTCACATCCACAGGCAGCGTGCTTGGCTTGGCAAAAGCCACAGTCGATATTCTCAGCGTCGCAGCAGCATTGTTCAATTTCGCAACAGCCGCAGTCAACGTATCCATCGTGGCAGCAGTCGCAGCCAGTATTCTCAGCTTTGCAGCAGCAGCATTCAATTTCGCAATAATCGCAGTCAACGTATCCATCATGGCAGCAGTCACAGCCAGTATTCTCAGCTTCGCAGCAGCAGCATTGAATTTCACAACACACACAGGCGACATACTCAACTTCACAGCAACCAGTTTTCTTGTATTCACCGTTGAGCATTCCGAACACAACACAGCCGATTTTCAATTCAACAGCGGGAGAGAGGAGTGCATATACAACGACAAATATATACACGCATAAGCCAAGTGAAATGGCGGCGTTTCTGCCAATGTTTGACCCGACAGATAGAACGTATTCGTCAATTCAATTTATTGAGAGGGTTGAGCAGTTGAGAGCAATGTATAAATGGGAAGATACATTTGTAATTTTTGCGGTTCTGAGTAGATTGAGTGGGGTTGCAAAACGATGGGCAGACGCTCAACCAGCATTCCGGGAATGGAGTGAGTTTGTGACGGCGTTTTTGACAGAGTTCCCCTCAGTCAGAAATTCAGCTGATACTCACATTTTTATGATGAACACAAAAATAAACAAAGGGGAGACATTGATTGAGTACTATTATAAAATGTTGGCAATAGGGCGTAGGGATAATATTGACGACATTTCGATAATTAGGTACATAGTAAATGGATTGGGTGATGAAAATTTGCGTAAACCATTAAATGCCATGAAATTTGTGAAATGTGCTGATTTGTTGCAATCACTTTTAAACTTGTCCACAAATTTTGAGAATCGAAATATATTTAGCGAGAAAACTACAATGCGGCAGACATCGAATTTAAGTGATGTAAACAAAAGCAATGTAAACAAACGCGAAGTTGGCCCGATTTGCTACAATTGCAAGGAAAGGGGGCACATTGCTAGAAATTGCAGTAAGCAAAAAACGAAAAATGAAGCAAAGATGGTTGATCGTGTACATCAAATAGCCAGTGAAGACCAGGAGGAAGATAAGCAATGTGTGGAAAACGAGGTAGTTATAAATAAAATTGTTGGTAAAAATATATGTACGGAACTGTGTAATGAAATTACAATAATTGGGGTGAAAGAGGTGAAGTGCAAAGCACTCATTGATTCGGGTAGTTGCTAATCCTTGGTCAAGCGATCGATTGCCGAAAAGTGTGGCTCATGCATCATTGCTTGTAATGAAAAGTTAATGGGTTTTGCTGGTGGCGAAGTTGTGTGCCACGGAAAGATTTTAGTGCGCATAAAATTTGATGGTGTTGTGCGTGTTGTTGAGTTAAGCTTAGTATCCACCTCTCAAGAAACGCAAAAGTTCCATATAAAATGACGTACAAGAAATGCTCAAGAAATTTTTCTTGTGAAACTTTCTTGAGCGAGTATCGACCTCTCAAGAAATTTAATACACTTTTTTACAACATAATGCGAACACAGCAACACAGGTTTTGCCAAGAAATATATCATCGAGCATTTATTTCTTAAAGAAATTTTGACGTTTGTTGGCTTTTGTTACGTGTTGATAAAAATGGTGGTGAAAATGGAAAAAAAGAATCCAAAAAATAGAATGCACAATTTTTCTAATGATGCAAAGCGGAAGTTGGCGTCGCTTTCATATATCCACTTCCATTCCGGCCATCAATATGTAACAGTTTAGCATAATATAAGGTCATCTTCGTCGCTTTCGATGATTTCCTAAAATAACAACAAAATAAAACTATTGAAAACATATAATTAACGCTTTTATTTAATATTTATTAAGAACTTACCAATTACGTATGTTTACAAAAAGGTTTATTTTGTTTACGTTTTTGATGATCTTCTTCGTTTCACTTGGTATTCACCGTGGATTACTAAACATCAAAATTTCTTGCCTACTACTATTTTTTACTCAAGAAATAAAGCTAAAAATTTCTTGAGCTGTTTCTTGAGAGGTCGATACAAGCCTTAATCAACGCCGAAACAACGATTTTTAACTAATAGCCTCTGCACACCATGATCCAATTAAAAGGTCATGTCAGTTCGCTGGCCGCCATATTTCTTTCGGTTTTAGAAAAAAGTATCAGGTCCTCATACGTCATTTCCTTTTGCAATTGGCACAGCTGTTTGTTTGGTTGTTCGCGGCTTTATTGGTCCTGTGACATAAGCAGTATTTGACATTTCCGCCTACTGGCATTACCGGTTCGCTGGCCGCCATATACGTCATTTCCTTTTGCAATTGGCACAGCTGTTTGGCTGGTTGTTCGCGGCTTTATTGGTCCTGTGACGTAAGCAGTATTTGACATTTCCGCCTACTGGCATTACCGTCTCAATATATATACCGTGTCTGCACACTGCATTTGAAATTACGTTGATTAGCCGAAACCACGCACATTCACACACGTTTTTGACTAATTTCATTTAGTCGTGTTTCAGTTACGCTGTTCATGCGCCAAATAAAAATTTTTACATGGCGCAGATGTATATGCGCTAAAATAAAACACAGCTAATGTGAAATATTAGCGATGGGTAAAGATGTTTTCGATTAAAATCGATAAAATTTAGAAGAGAGACGGATTCCAGAGTAATAGGCCCGTCACATAGCATACGTCAATCCGTCTACGTCGACGTATGTGACTGACAGCTCACGTACTTGACGGAGAGGTCGCCACATAGGAAACGTTGGCGGATATACACAAATCAGCTGTTTGATTAACCTTTAACTACAGAGGTGGTGGCAAAAATTTAACTCTTTAGAATATTTTGTAATTTCTCTTTTAAGTTGCCCTATAGAAATTCAGTTTTCAGTAACTTCACATCTCCTGATAATTCTTGACCATTTTGTTTTATGGAGGAATGTTATACAAATGAGAAAAAACTCGAAAAGCAAATTGCAAAAAAAGTGAAATTCAAGAGTAGCTAAAGGTTAACAATCAAAAGCAATCAGCTGACATAGCGACGGATTGACGTATACCAAAAGTTGACTTTTGGGCAACTTCGGTACGTTGCGGCGACGGATCCGTCGTACGTGTGACGACGTACGTTTAAATGCCGACATTTTACTGAGCTGTCAGTCACATACGTCGACGTAGACGGATTGACGTATGCTATGTGTCGGGGCTATAATTTCGTGAGTTATTTAGCCGAAATGCCGAAATTTCAAGGGTAATTTCAGCTGGCAGTTTTGTATGGCGAAACAACGTTATTTAAGGGTAATTAACGCCGAAACAACGATTTTTGCCTAAATTACCCTTAAATCATGCCAATCTGAATAGGCTTTAAATTGAGGAATGTCGCGTAATAAGTAAAATGGAAATATTAAAAAATCTGGAGAAACGTAGAATATGTAATAGTTTAGAAAGAAAGCGTTTTAAAGAGGAACTCAAAGCGCGAGAAACTCCCGAGGAGAAGCGTACTAGACGTTTACAGGAACGTGATGCTAAAGAAAGGAGACGACGTGAGCGAATGGGTTGGGACACAGAATATCAGCACTACACTAATCAAGATAATCCATTTGGCGACTCTAATTTGACCTCTACATTCGTTTGGAGCAAGAAATTAGAAAAGGAAGGTCTAAAAAATGTTTCGTATGAGACTGTGGATATAATTTCAAGACAAAAGTTATTGGAAAATCGATTGGAGCTTGAAAAAGTTAAGAAAAGAAGAGTGGAACGCGAACTAGAAAAACAAGTACGTGAGGAGCAATCGTTTACACAACAGCGCGTAAAAGAAGCTGCACAGTTTCAAGAATGGGAAATGCAAGAGGACCAATTTCATTTAAAACAAGCACGGCTGAGGAGTATTATAAGAATTCAAGACGGTCGGGCGAAACCAATTGATTTGCTAGCACAGTACCTGTCTGGCTTTAAACCTGAAGATACTAATGAAATACAAATGCATGAACCATATACTTTGTTGAACGGTCTTTGTCAGAAGGATCTTGAAGATTTACTGGTAGATATAAAAACTTACTTTGAATTAGACAAAGGAAATAATACAGAATTTTGGAACGACATGACGGTAATTGTAGAAGACGAACTTTTTAAACTTAAAAAAAGTGGAACTAATTCTATTGAGACCGCACACCTGGTACGTAGAGAAGGGGTTCATGACTGTGTTGCGAAAGATATCGCCGAAATTTTTGGAAAAAAAAACACAAACCAGTTAAACGAGTTGCAATCAAGAATAGAGAGTAAAATTAACTCTAGAAATGAGGGTCTTGATATTAGCTATTGGGAAAGTTTACTTTCACAATTAAAAGCACACATGGCACGCGCTCGTTTGCGTGATAAACATCGTGAAAATTTGATTCAAAAACTTGATATCCTTAAGTCTAATACAAGTAATAACATTGAAGATCTGCCAACATGTAACGATGAAAATTGCCCTTCCACAGCTGAAGCAAAAAATGCTACAAATGAAACGCTTGAAAACGGAGTACTAACACTACAACCTTCTTTCGATTTGTACAATATGGGAAAATACAGTCCATTATATGTACAAAATTTTGATGAAGGAAACTCTTTGCCAGTTATTACAGAGGAGGCTAGCTTTTTGGAGATCCAAAAATTACGAACTGAATTATTAGAAAATAGTTCAAGCAATTCATTTACGGAAGAAGAAAGGGAATTGTCCTTAGCAATGCGAAAAGACATGGGGAAAGACGAAGCTCAGTTTTCTGTAGAAGTTCCACTTGAATTTATTCAAATATCGTCTGATAAATATCGTCCTCGCAAACCCCGTTATTTCAATCGCGTGCATACTGGTTTTGAATGGAATAAATATAACCAAACACACTATGACATGGATAATCCACCACCTAAAATTGTCCAAGGTTATAAATTTAACATATTTTACCCGGATCTAATTGATAAAAATACTACACCTCAATACTTCTTGGTAAGAATACAGAAACAAATATTTTTTTTTTGTTTTGCCATGCATAGGGCCTTTTCACATTACTCGGCAAAAATTTATGCAGTACTTAATTCCTCAAATTTTACTTTTACGTTGCGGTATACCGCAATTAAACCGCTCCGATTTCATGTATGCAACACTAATGTGAAAGTGCCAATTGAAATCCCTTTTTAAGGGATATTTCACTACAAAATTTTTAAAAGGGAAATAATTTAGTTAAACGTTGCAACTTGTAGGATAGGATGAAGTTACATACATACATACAGCTGAAGCTAATAAAAGTGTGTTAAAAAAGGGACATTTTTTAGTCGAGCATATAAAAAAGGGATTTTTTGGTTGTAGACTGTTTATATATAATTGAGAGTAAAGCGCTAAGCAGAATCAGTACTTCTCCGTCATGACGTACGTCGTGTCCGACTGACAGCACGTATAGGGGTGGCACATAAAATGTGTGTTCGGTGAATGCACTAAAAGCATGATACAAAGAAACAAGGTAGTTCTATTTCAATATGACTTTGTCATTTTTGATTATAATATGGATTATTGATGTCTTATTTTAAGTCAAAAATTTAGGATAGCGTTGCCCAATCAATAGTTTTTGGCTGAGGGTGTAATTGAACAAAATATTGGGCATTTTAAATGAAATGGTGTTTTTCACATATGCTAATCAACAAAACAAATAAAGACAGCAATCAGCCGATGTAATGAGTATATATATTTAACATTTTAAATATATTGAAAAAAAAAGCTTTTCAAAGAAAATAAAAAATATTATTAAAGTCGAAAAATCATATCAAAACGTCCTTTGTACAATATTTGAAAAGTGTTCGATTTTTTATGAATAAGGTAAGAATTCTTGATTTTCTTTATATGTATTATTTTTTGCGTACGTATATATATATACATATTTGATTTCGTTGTATACAAGAATATTTCCACATTTAAAAAATATATTTATTAAAATTTTTCAGCAGTTATGTAAATTTAATTTAAATTTTTATGTTGCAGTTTTCTTTAGTTTTTACTTTCGTTACTAATTTTATTTTCCTTTATTTTATTATTTACCTCTGAAATAAATTCTTCGCAAAAAAAATCTTTTTAGTATCTTTTCATCTAAATTAAATATTGTATTTACTAATAAATTTTGTATATAACCATGCCATCGACCGCACTTGTTTTTTCGGTTGCAAGTTCATAAGTCGTGCACATATTCATAATTTCTAAACCACTGAAATTTTTCAATGAAAGTCACAGGAGGTGTAGTGGTATTGTCTATTTACAAATACATATGTACATATATTTACTATTTTTTTATGAAAATTTTAATAGTTTTTCATATATTTGTTAATAAAAATTCCTCTACTTCTGTATTTCTCCCACGCCTTTTAATTAAAAACACTGAAATTTCACTTTTTTGATATATTTGATATTTTATTCAGTATGACCAAATCAATTTATACATATTTTTCACAATTTTTTTTTTTTTTGCAAAAAATACGGATTTCTACTGGTATTAAAGCTCACCGATAATACCAGCTATTTCGCAGCACGGCGAGCCAAATTGAGACTACAAAAATATGTTATTTTATATATTTAACTTTCGCTTATGGTATGTACTATATTCCACAAACTTGCCGCAACTTATTTTAAGAATAAATCTTATTTTTTGTATAATTATTTGTGATCTGATATGAAGAATTTAACACGTAAATATACGTATTTATATATATATATCAATATTCAAATTAAAAAAATTCGTTTTGTTGCAATCGATACCATGGTTACCATGGAAATAAAAAATAACATAAATGGAGGATTTTTAGCACTGAGTATGGCAGCACGAAATGTCATAATCCATATAATTGTCAGGTTAATATGGCGACAAAAATTTGACGTTTACACTACCTTCTTTCTTGTATCATGACTAAGTGTAGGGTAGAACCAGCGTTGCCACTTAAAAAATTTTAAATTTACCAAAATACAAAATAAAAGTAACCAAAACTAGAAACAAGTAACCAAAATAAATTAATAATATAGGCATATGTCACATTAACGTTAGGGCTATTTGTTTCGTATCAAAACAATATATACGGTTAACAAAAACTAAAATATATCAATTACACTGCTCTACAGCCAAAAAATACTATAAACGCGACCATCCTATCTATATGTAAAATCGGTCGCTGATTCCGAAAAGAGATATACAGGATTAAGTGGAGCCATTGGCCACATAACGGAAATTGCCGATATCTCAAAAACCGGCTAGAGTTTCGACGTCGATATCCACTTTTTGAAAATGCGAAATAATGGAAATTTCACCACGAAAATCAGTTACAATGTGACTAAAATGCAAGTCCTAGCTTTAATTTAACTAAATAAATCGTTTTCACAGATTTTTTAATTACACAATTCATGTAATTTATTGTTAAATTCACCCTTCCCAAAAGCAAAATTTCATGTGGGAAAATTGATTCAACTGCCTTTGGAACGATACTTTTTATACAAGTTTTCACTTTTATAACTTTAAATTACATTTAAACATTGATTTTATTTATATTTTCGGGAGAATTTTACGTTTTTATTATAAAAAACTCGCTTTTATTAATTTGTTTACATTTTTTCACTAACCGCGGCGAGTTATGTGTGCTTCTGTGTTTCTGACTACATGTAGGGTTGTATTATACAGTACTTTTTGTGTTGCCATATCGAGGTAAGTAAGTAAGAAAAAGGCACCTAAATATGAAAATTTTTAATAACAAATCGCGCGGAGGACTACGCAGAAGGACATCACCGTGGCGGTAGCCACCGTTAGGTTGTATATCCGGACTTTGGTGGCGTAGCCCAGGGTTATTTTAAATAAGCGCGCAGGGCCGTAGCTAGACTTAAATTTAAGGTAGGGCAGCGTTGGTTTAAGGTAGGGCGGAAGTCAGTCTTGGCACTACCACCATTGAGCGCTAGGTCAGTTTTGGCAATTGACATGCATGTGAATAGAAATATAATTAGTGGAAGATAGCGACCAACTGTCATACGCAAATAAGCGAGAGACAAAATTGAAGCCGAAAATATTATAAAAAATTGAATGCAACAAAAAACTTAATTTTTTTAATTTTTTATTTTAATTTAATTTCCTTCGATTATTCCATACCGAAGAGAGCTATGATCTTTAAATTTGGTATGTGGGTCGCCTGTAGGTATGCACGCAAGTCAAGGTGAGAAAAAAACTCTCGAAAATGATTAAACGATAACCATAGAAAATTTAGACACCTCATTTTTCCAACGAGTAAAATGTTTTAGATTAGCACACAGCCTTAGGTTAGGTTAGGTTGAGGTGGCTGTCTCCGCAATTCATGAAAGCGGGGACACACTTAGGCCCAGGTGGCCCATTGTGATACCACACGGGAGCCCTAGCTTCCTTATCCCTGTTTACAAACCTTTCCGGAAAAATTTGATTCGAAAGTATGATAAGATTAGATGCCCGTTAAGCTAAACCAGCGCGTTTGTTTCATGAAGCGCAGAAAATCTAGTGTCCTTGCATTTTCCATCTCCGCCAGGCACTCGAAAAAGTGTTTATGGAGAAAGCGGTACCTGGATTGCGACAGTGCAGGGCAGTGGCATAGATAGTGCTCAACACTCTCTATTTCCTCCACGTCCCTGCAGCTGCGGCAGAAATCGTTTTTATATAGGCCCATGCGAGAGGCGTGAGTGCCCATAAGACAATGGCCTGTTAGAAGTCCCACCAGCGGACCTATAGAGAGCCGATTCAGATGCAGCACCGATACAGACCTAGCCTCATCCAGTCTAGGCCAGATTTGCCTAGAAATCACACAAGTTGACTCCCTGGCCCATCTAGCGTTAGCCTGTTCAATGGAGCGAGATCTCAACCAGTGCTTGCATGAGTTAAGCGGGGGGCCGGCCAACCCATGTCGCAGATGTGATATCCTGCAAGCTTGTGCCCTCCCTTGCCAACTCATCTGCAATGCAGTTGCCCCGAACGTTGCTATGGCCTGGAACCCAAATGACGTTCAGGTCGCACCTTTCGGCTAGTTTGTTCAAAGACTCCCTACATTTCATTGCAACTATAGATGTAGCATTGTTACTCTGTAAGGATTTTATGGCAGCTTGGCTGTCAGAGAAGATTTTGATAGAATTTATGTCTGGCAGATCTGTCAGGCGACGAGCTGCTGCCCATATGGCTATGAGCTCAGCCTGATAGACGCTGCAGTGATCAGGTAGGCGCAAACTTACTTTCAGATGAAGCTTTTCGCAGAAAAACCCACTTCCAACTCTATTGTTCAATTTAGAGCCGTCCGTGTAAAGGTGCAGTGTATTAGGGTCGGGATCCCCCAAGTTCTTCCACTCGCTCCTCTCCGGGATTCTTGTGGAGAATTTGTTATCCCAACAGAAGGCTGGTATTGCATAGTCCAGCTTTAGAAAATTGGCAGGGACGTTACTAAGAATTTGAGCGTGTCCGAATCTGGTGTCCCTCCAGGGTTCGGTTGCATTGAGCCTTGCCGCGTTGCAGCTGGCAATGAGTTTCCCCTGTATATCCGTGGGGAGAAGAAATAGGATGGTTTCGAGAGCTTTAGTTGGGGTGGAGGGAAGGGCTCCGCTAATAAGCATGGAAGCCATTCGCTGCACTCTAGTTAATTTGCTCTTATTGGTTTCGAGTTCCAGTGCTGGCCACCATATGGTGACTGCATAGAAGAGAATAGGACGCACTACCGCTGTGTACAGCCAATGGACGATTTGGGGGTTAAGTCCCCATCTCTTGCCTATCGCTGATTTACATGCGTAAAGTGCTAGCATGGCTTTTTGGGATCGTACTTCTACGTTCCGTTTCCAGTTTAATTTTCTGTCTAGAATAACACCAAGGTATTTAACCTCGGTAGAGAGTTTAATCTCCTTCCCATTTATGGACGGAGGTTTGAATTCAGGTATCTTATGTTTGCGGGTAAACAGAACCATTTCCGTTTTCTCAGAGCTGACACTCAGCCCCCATTTCAGAGACCAGGTTTTTACAATATTGAGTGCATTTTGCAAAAGATCGCTCAGCACCGGTATATGCTTGCCAGTCGCTGTCAGGGCGATGTCATCGGCGTACGCAATGACCTGGCAGCCCGTGTGCTGAAGTTTAGAGAGCAGGGTGTTCACCGTTAGGTTCCAAAGCAGAGGAGACAGAACTCCACCCTGGGGTGTTCCCCTGTTGGCATACCTAGTTATCGATGAATTACCCATAACAGAAATAATGGCTCTTCTACTAAGAAGAAGTTCAACAAACCTCACGAGAGCCTCCTCTACCTCCAAGTCCCGTAGGGCGGTGGTAACGGCTCCCGGGAGAACATTGTTGAAAGCTCCTTCTATGTCGAGAAATATGCCCAGTGTGAATTCCTTAAAGGCTAGCCCTTTTTCTATCTTGGAAGTGATAGCGTGTAGAGCAGTCTCTACGGACTTGCCTTTGGAATAAGCGTGTTGAAAAGGAGATAGAGTATTCGCACGGAGCCTGATATAGACATCCAGCAATCTTTCAAGAACTTTGAGTAGAAAAGAGGTCAGGCTTATCGGCCTGAAATCCTTTGGGCTGCTGTAGGACGCTTTGTCCCCTTTAGGAATAAAGATCACCTTCGCCTTGGTCCATTCCAGAGGAATGTACGACAGGTTGAGGCAGGCTTTATAGATAGGAACAAGAAGAGGGATTAGAGTATCAATTGCTGCCTGTAATTCAGCAGGAAAGATCCCATCTATTCCCGGAGATTTGAAGGGTTTGAAGGATTTAATTGCCCATTTTACCCTTGTATTAGTAATTATGTGCTCCAAGTCATTAAATGTCCTGGGGTTAGAGTAGGTTCTATAAGGTTCCGAGGTGCACCCTGGGAAGTGTGTGGTGACCAGGGTGTTCAGAATATCAGTACTAGATGTGGCCCAGTCCCCATTTTGCATTCGGATACAGCTTGGGGGAACTGGGTTAGTAGAGAGGACCTTTCGTAGACGATTGGCCTCAGAGATTTCTTCTATGTCGCTAGCGAAGTTTTTCCATGAGTCTCTTTTAGCTCTTTGGATCGACTTCTTGAAAATTTTTAAGGCATCCTTGTAGGCTTGCCAGTTGCCAGTTATTTTCGCCTGGTTGAAGAGCTTTCTGCTGTTAAGCCGAAGCTTGGAGATCTCGGGGTTCCACCAATAAGGTTTCTTTTTACCCCGAACTTTGACCTCCGGGCAGGCACTCTTGAAAGCAGCGTTACAGGATTTTGTAACAAAGTCAACTGCTTCATCGATTTTTGACGATGTGTCCAGCACACCGAGAGAAACAGACCTGTTATTGGAGATAGGCGCTTCATCAGTTGTTAACGGTAGGCTTGACGTACCGAGAGAAGCGTGCTCAAGGAGCGTAGCAGACAATTTGTGACTAAACAGAGCCCAATCCGTACGCCTCCTGTTCCTGTATCCCGCTCTAAGTGGAGGTCTCAAGAGTAGATTAAAAGTTATATACATATGATCAGAGAAGGAGTTTTCTCCGGACACCTGCCATTCCTTGACATAGTCAGAGAGCGGGCCTGTGACCAGAGTGATATCAAGTACCTCACTCCTGTTTGCGGTGACAAAAGTAGGTTTGCCTCCAGAATTACATATAGATAAATTATTAGAAATAATGAAATCAAAAAGAGACTCACCCCTCGCGTTTACGTCCGATGAGCCCCATGTTGTGTGATGGGCATTGGCATCGGCCCCTATCAGCAGTTGGAGCCCTAAGCGTTCAGCTTCCCTAACCGCACCAAGTAGCCGATCTTGCCCAGAAATGGGGCGGTCATACGCCAAATAGGCAGAGGCGATCCATATCGATTTGCCTTTCAGCTCGAGGCTGATGCAGACCATATCTTCGTCGCTGAAAAGAGACACCATAAAGTAGGAAAGAGTTTTGTGTATTAGAATACATGATCTGGTCCTACCTGTCGCAGGTGCTGCCACCACATGGTAGTCCCCAGATTTGAGGCCACAGACCCTGGATCCAACGACCCAAGGCTCCTGGACCAGAACGATCGCCTCAGCAGTCTTGCTGAGACGTAAGAGTAGTGCAGCCGAAGCTGCTTTGGAGTGATGCAGGTTAATTTGCAGTACCTGCATCATTTTGGTCGTCGGAATGCATCTCGACGTCCGCCGCTACTGTACCCGCTCCTTCGGAGACCTCAATGACTGTGGAGTCAAAGTCGGCCTCCTCCGGATCCGAATCCAGCAGCGTGCATTCGTCGAGCATGTTGTAGAACGGGCCTACCAACTCAGACACCGAGAACGTATCGCTCTCGGAGTCCAGAGTGCTGTCTGCCCGTTCATTAGCGGCCCCATGTCCACTCAAGGTGTTGCATGGAGCCCGGACGTCAGTAGTTAAGGGGGTAGTGGGTTCGCTCATGGCGTTGCCCCCTACCTCCACAGAATTGGAATCTGATGCTTTCGTAGAACACCCCCCATCCCCAGAGCCCTGCGGATCGGGTGCGCTCAAGGCGCTGCCCTCAGCCCCAAGGCTCGGAAGACCAGGGTTGTCCTCGTCGGCTACCAATTCATCCTCCTTCTGGGGATCATCCCTTCGGATTTTCGGCGTGATGGTAAAAAGGCCGTAGCCGATTGTACCACCTCGCTTCTCAATCCACGAAAGAGACGCCTCGCTGATGACCAGCCCAACCTGGCGTTGCATCTCCCTCACGTCACCAACACGTACTACCCTCCAATCGCTTGTGGGCATTTCCGCGTTAGATCGAGAGATGATCCTCAGAATTTTGTCCGGATCAGATGGCTCAGCCGGGACCCAGACCCAGGCTCTCGGTCTGTTCGGAATTTCTTCCTTACTGACCGCAACCAAGTCAGACCCGGGCCACAGCTCACCCACCTCGGACATAGCTAATTTGTAAAGCTTGTACGAGCGCTCATCGGCGCATGTCACGAGCTTTATTCTGCCCTGATGCCATCCGCCATCCCGGATATCAGGAGGAGGCCCCGGAAAACGGTCCAGAAGCTCCTCATAGTTCCTGAGGAGACCTATGAGGATCATCTTCCACTTTTCCGGGGACAGGTTCCCATCCGGGTGGCCGCGGTCCATAACGGCCAGCGTTAAGGTGGCTTTCGCCGCCTCGCTGAACGTTTTGGTCAGGGCAGGAGGTGTGTTTGACGGCCTGTGCCTCTTTGGAACGTTCGAAGCGTTCTCTAGAGATCGGGGTCTCTTTGAGGCCAGTGCCTGGTTTGAAGTAGAGGGACCAGACTGGGGGGTGGTTGTCGGACCGGAAGTCGCCTTAGCCTGTTTGGCAGCGAGAATCTTCTTTGCCCAGGCCAACGAACCCTTCTGCTCCGCCGTCAATTTGTCGTAGGGAAGATTGCTAGTCCTCTCTACGATCTTGGCGGCGTTGCGAACATTTCGCTGGCTGCGCACCGACATCGGAATCCTCTTACTAGCCTTAGAACACTCGGGGTGTTCAGCGGGCTTGGTAAGAGCATCCCCGCCAGGAGCAGGGGCTTGCACTTCGCCCGTTGAGGACTTGGTGCCGCTATCCACTGCCTGCCGTTTAGAGGTGCCCGATTGAGGGGCTGGGGTGACCACCCGTGCCAGCTCAGCTGGTGGTTGCTTACCCTCAAGGGGCTTAGCTGTACCAGCTTTGACGGCAGTAGTCGGCTTACCCTCAAGGGGTTTAGTCTTCCTGCCTGCTTGCGTAGGTGGTCGAATTTGGGATGTGGGCCGTGAAGGCCCGCTCGGCGCCGTCATAGCGGTACCCGAGGGGTTGGTTACTTTTTTATCGCCAAGTCCAACGGCGGCATCGTTACCCGTGCAGGGATCCGAGGCTATTTGGTTTTTGTGCATATTCATCTGTTTTGTGCGGTCGCCTACTGAGACGAGACCTTTCGGCGACCTGAAGTAAGGAAAGGGGGAAAGGGAACGGTCGACTACGGCAGAGCCCCTTACCGCAGCAAGTCCACCGTTACTCCCGGAGGTGGACCGGTATCCGGGAGGCTCCGTAAGAATACAGTCGGTTACCCCTGACTGCAAACCATTCAATGGGCACGGAAACGCATGACACCCTGGATTAGGGGTTTTTGTGTGTGTGTGTTGGTGCGGTGATCTCCGCATAGGACACCTGGGATACAGCCTGCTTGCCGCGACAAGCAGGATGCGCCCAAGGGTACCATACGGAGCTTCCCTCTTAGTTCATGGAGAGACAGGGCAAGTCCCTCGCGGGGACTACACCCTGGTCCCCATTTAAGCCCCATCCCCAACGACAAGGAGACCAACGTGATGGAGAGCACACAGCCTTAGAAATCATTTCCGCGATTTTGGTGTTGTTCGCTCACAGTAAGATTAGTTTTTGTCAGAAAACTGCCGGAATGAACCATTCCTTTAACCAAACTACAAAAATTCGATGGTCTTATTTAATTATATCTGTGATGCAGGGTGGATTCTCCATATCATACATTGCAACCGCAATAATTTTTATCTCAAACAAACAAAAAATTTAATTATAATAATACTGTAGGGAGGTCAAAATATCACAGCGAAACGCCGAGACACCCCCACTTAATTTTTGGCTGTAGAATACGATGGTGGTAATTTTTTTCCCGTTTATAAACTTTACTTAGGTTTTGAACCCTTTTCTCGCGTAAGGATTTTGACAGTTGTTCTTACTTAATTGGGGGCATTCTAAATTCAATGCCATCATTAGTTTTTCCAAACTGCCTCCGGTTTATGAGATAACGGTATTTAAAAAGTACCATCAATTTGGACTTTTTTGTTAATAACTCAGTCAGTTTATGAGCTAAATTGCCCAAACTTTGCACATGACAAAACTATTGTTTGAAAACAATTGAAGCATACTTTTAGTATTATTTCGAGAAAAATTTTATGAAAAATTAACAAAAAAATTATTCAAATGTGTATAAAATCCTCAAACATGCATATATTTTCTTCATTTAAAAACTGTGTAATAGTTCTTTTAATTCTCTGTAAGACGATATAAAGATCATCTAATTCATTTAATACGATATATGAGTTAGGCACTCTGTACACGGAGCGTACTGCTTTAAAGCCCGTCTCCACATAACTTGTTTCACCAACAAAACGTCTAGCAAAACATCTCGCTAAATAACCCGTCTCCACGTGGCTGATCGTGATTCAGTTTAACATTTCTCTTTCTTGCTCTTCTTAAATGTTTGTATGTTTGCTTATATTTAGCGTTTTTGTTTTGGTCTGTGTGAGATTTCGATAGATTTTCGATACAAAATTAGAGAAGACATCGATATCATCGAGGTTGGCAAGATGATTCAGAATGAAACAGTGTTTCAATCTTCACTCGCTCTCAGAAATTTGTATGGAAATTAGCGAGATTCGGCACTGGTTTCCGTGTCGAACCGAGATTGAGAGAGAAAATGCAGAAAAAAAGAGCGAAACACGTTATGTGGAGACATGGTATTAGACGCGTATTAGATACTACAGACGAAAGCTGTACGCTTTGATGTCGCGCACGTATATTTCAATTGAGGGCTGCACACGAGTCGTCAGCTTCATGCATTCGTCAAAGTATGCTAGCTACATGTCGCTTGGCGTAAAGCAGTGCTGGTAGCTAGGCGTACCACGCTTAGAAAACAGGAAGAAGAAGATGTTTGTTTACATTTTTCCACTTGGTGGAATTTATGAAAGCAGTAAAATTTGTGTAAAAAATCGGAAAAAATGAGTGTATAATGAAAGAAAATTGAAGATTCCGTAAAATTTTTCATCTTTTCTATCTAAAGCTTCGAAATTTAAAGCAAATGCCGTATTATTAATTTGTTTGTTTGTTTTGTGCAGCGAAGTTTCATGTCGCTTCGTGTGCAGATATTGAGGCGTAGGGAAATCGACGCTACATAAAATGTCTCGTATGCGTCTATGACGATACGCCTCGTGTGCAGAGTGCCTTATTGGGCTTGAAAAAAAATGCCTATGGTGAAATTTCAATTTTGGTTGCACAAAAGTGTAATAACTGATGCAGATACGTGTAAATCGTATATGAGAAAATTTTTCACCTATTCATTTTGAATAAAAGTCTTTATGTTGCTTTTTCACGCAGAATGACTATTTTAGGAATTATAAAAAATTAAAAGTGCAAAACCATATATCTGAACAATCAGTTGTGTGGGAGCTATATGTTATAGAGACTCGATCTTAACAATTTTCAGGGAATAGATTAAGGTCAATACAAGTACAAATTCTCCAAAGTTGCATGTCCTTAGCTGCTTAAATAGCGAAGCTATGCCCCAAAATGTCCACATCTGAACAATCGGTTGTATGGCAGCTATATGTTATAGTCACCCGATTTCAATTATTTTCAGAAAAAGTTAAGGTAATGCTAAAATATGGCCATGTGCAAACTTTGGGCAATTTAACTCATAAACTGACTGAGTTATTAACAAAAAAGTGCAAATTGATGGTAATTTTTAAATACCGTTATCTCATAAACCGGAGCCAGTTTGGAAAAACTAATAATGGCATTGAATTTAGAATGCCCCAATTAAGTAAGAACAATCGTCAAAATCCTTACGCGGGAAAAGGGTTCAAAACCTAAGTAAAAAAAATTACCTTCAGAGCTCTGAAAGTTCTTTCCTAAATTTCTCGAAAACAAAAGCTAACTTTGACTTTCTGAAAACGCCATCGTATTCTACAGCCAAAAATTAAGTTTACGTGTTTCGGCGTTTCTCTGTGATATTTCAAAAGTTAAAAATTTACCTACAGTTTAATTGATCTCACTTGTTGGCCTTTTTAAGGTAGGGCATTGCCCCACAATGCCCCCCCCCCCCCCCCACTAGCTACGGGCCTGTAAGCGCGGCCAAAGGCCGCCAACGCAGAAAAGTGTTTGACAATTTTTATTTAAAAATACCAAAACTTAATAAAAATCGCGCGGTGTACTACGCAGAAGGACATCACCGTGGCGGTAGCCACGGTTAGGTTGTATATCCGGACTTTGGTGGCGTAGCCCAGGGTTATTTTAAATAAGCGCGGCCGAAGGCCGCCCACGCAGAAAAGTGTTTGACAATTTTTATTTAAATTTGGTGTTACACCATTTTTTTTCCCAAACGCCAACACCCAACGGCAATTCTGGCGAGTGTTCAGTGAAATTTGTATGGGAAATATCGGAACTTTAACGACGTATATCTCGGGAACCATAGGCCTCCGGAGGGTGCGGTCTTCAGTTTTGTGGTCCCCTCCGCCCCCCCTACACCCCTAAAAAACCGTTTTTTTCTTGCCGGGGTATCGTCGTCTAAAATTTTACCCAAAAACCTTCCCATAGAATTAAAAATGAACCCGATTTTCGGAATTAGCGACCGTTTTTACATATAGATAGGATAGTCACGTTCAAAGTACAGACAAAAAATTTCATTTTGTGATCCAGTGTTATTTTAAATCTTTAAGCATTAAACAGATCCAGCGCCGAGCGAAATATCGCCCGGTCGTAGCGTTCTATCAACATTTAAAAACACGGCCAGGTATGAGAATGAACAGAGCCAAAAAGCTGACGAAAATCGCCCGACGAAAATTCGCCAGAATAGATTTATTTCTAATGTGGTCGCTGGCTCTTGTCAAATAAATTATTTGGACATATGTAAAAGCTTTTTAGTGCTTAGCACGAAAATTAATTAATTTAATTTTTTATTGTTGGGGGTAAATGGAAAAATTTCAACAACTATTTCCAGCGAAGGTTGAGTATAGCTATTTCACGAAAAACCATTTTCGATCATTAGCACTCTTTTCGGAAGTGGATGCTCCTCACGGAGATCGAACCCGTGATACATTCCATTTTCGGCCGCAATGTGCGAATGCTTTTACAGGCTCGACCACTGAGACTTTGTGAAAGCTGTTGAATTTTTCCCACTTTTGCCTTATTAATTTTCCTGAAACAGCTTTACACTCAAGTTTCGCTGGAGATAGCTGTTGAATTTTTTTCCATTTACCTTCAACAATAAATTATTTGGAATTTGATAAAAAAAAATGCAACAAAACAGTTTATAGAAGATTTTTAGGAGATTTCTAAGTGTACTATTATGTAGCCAACCAATTTTAGTGTAAAAAATTAAATTCTCAATGCTGTGAAAAATTCCGTCGATTTTATAAGTTTTTTTCTGTAGGGTGTTTGCCTTATATAATATATATACCTGAGACCGTTCCAATTAAAATTTCCGAAAAGCCAATGAAAATTTACAAAAAGTTGAATGTTGCATATCATTATATTAAAATATAATGAGCTGCAAAATTGCATACTCAAAAATTTTCTAGAAAAATGTAGCTTTAGAATTCTTAGCCCCTTTTTATGATAAGTATTTCCTTGACTTTGAAAAATTGGAAATACTAAAAATACTGCCTAAAAAATTAACAATAATCGCTGATAAATATCTCGGTTACTTTCGAGCATCACCTACATTAAACAAGATATGCGTTAGAAATATAAACATTAAAATCAAATATAAAACACAAAAAGAACATTATTGTAGGTACATATGAAAAACCCTGTATTTAGTAGTGAAGTGCGGCTTTGTGCGACGTAGTTTTTTGTCGGAAAAATACTAATTGTACTAGATATCATGTCCGAGGGTTAATTTGACTGATTCTGACAGAGCAACATAACAAAATCAATTTTGAACACAAAAAAGTGTGAACATTTTTTTTTAAATATCCCAACTTTAAAAGCTTAAAACTATAAACTTAGAATTATTGGAAATCAAGGATATTATTGAAAAGTGTTAATAATTACTTGAAGATTTAGGATCCATCACGATAATTTAAATGAAATGCTTTAAATAATAAATATTCACGTTGAAACTAGCACTTAAAAATATGTAAAAAAAAAATTAAAATATTAACTTTAGATATGCTAAGTTTCGACCATCTGGGAGCAAGTGCAGAGTATGGGGTCGGGAAAAAAGCGATGAAATATTGTTCCCCAGTCTATTTCCAATATGGGGGTATGTTTTTTTCTGTAATTGTATTTGTGTTGATAGAAATTGACCTGCTGAGCTTGGAACTATTTTTTTTTTTTTTAATTTTTTGTATAGTTAGGTTTTTGAGATAACGGTAATTTTGTGTTTTTTTGTTATCACTTGATTCAAAAATTATTTTCTCTGGAGTTACAAATGCGATAACCGCAAGCAGTATTTCGGCAATTAAGGCAATTAAAATACGCACGGAACGACATACAACTTGTGGTGGTCTAATAAAAACACGCTGAGCGAAAGCTGGTCAAAGTCAAAATTTTGTAGATTTTTTGCGATTTTTGAAAAAAATTTTGATTTTCAAATTAAGTTTTTATAAAAAGTTGTAAAAATCAGGAAAGTTTTATTACTTTAAAAATTTGCCCTTTTAATTGCAAACACTTTAAGCGTAGTATCAGAGAGATTCGATAAATATTTTATTTTTGGCGATTGTTTTCTTGTGAAACAAAAAGGATATTTTGGACGAAAAACTTGGTTAGGTGACTTAACTATGTGAAAACGACTTCATAGGTCAAAAGGACATTAGAAGAAAATATAGAGCTTCCAAAGACTAAACTAATAACATTTCGATTTTAAAAGTCCGATGTCAAATAACAAAGTTGCAATAAAAAAAAAACTATTCCACGATATTTCGCGGGATCAAAAAAAAAATTTTATGCAGAGTGGGACAAAACTCAATTACTCAGATTTTATCGAAAACAGTCGTTGTATATATGTACAAAAATCGTAAAAGGGCAACAATATTTTGTATAGACTAGTTAAATTTAATATGATATTTTAAGAAATAGGGAAAAATGTATAAACAGGCTTCTTAAGAGAAGACTTAAAAGAACTCAAATCTGCTTATAAGACCTGGTCCGGAGTGGTCCTTAATTGTTAAAAGTTTAAAAGAAAATGCTAATGCTTCAAAATTGCGCTCATAGAAAAGCCAAGATTTCTTCATCTTGTGTTTTGCTAAAAATAAATTGTTTTCACTGGTTTCTTTCGCTAAATCATGAAACATACGTTTTTCTTGCGTTTCCATAGTTATCCGCATTTTTTTTAGCACTCAAACTTGAAATATCGCAAAAATCATAATACAGTTATTTACACAAACTTTTTCCAGAAATTTTTTTTTTTCAAATGTGTTGAATTTAAATGAGCCAAAGTAACATTTAATGGTGGCTATTGCGTATAGAAGGAAGTTTTCCATAAAATTTAATATATTTCCCACGGAAATGCATGACAGAAGTTTCTTTTTCAAGCACCAACGTTTTTGACTTTTGTGTATGGGGGCTGACCAGTGTGCATATGTGCGTAGGTATGTATTGTTGTCGTTGCTTCGTCTTCTGTTATTGACGTTTGCTTGTGGCAACCAACTATGCGCTCGAAGCTTTTTCAAAAATTGATACTATTCTTTATAATATTTTTGTTATTTAAAAAGAGAATTTACTAATTTTTTGAATGCAGAACTTTAGTAAAAGGATCCGATTTTGATTTATGGCCGTGTAGAGCTAATTTTGGTTAGTTTTTTACACATTTTTACACAAATTTACGCTGTTTTACCCAAAATTCAAATAAAAACTATTTGACTAAATCGGAGCACAATTACATGTTACTACCACATATTATCAAAATAGGTTAAGTAGTTTAAAAGTTTATTCCGCACAAAGAATGTTACATGATATTTTTATATATATAGATATATTTTTTTTTTCTTTCAGAGCCAATGTGAGGATAATTCGGACTTTGCTATACTCCGATTTCATGCAGGTCCCCCATATGAGGATATCGCATTTAAAATAGTGCATCGAGAATGGGAATTCAGTTACAAACGTGGATTTCGTTGTCAGTTTCATAACAATATATTTCAGCTATGGTTCCATTTTAAAAGATATAGATATCGTAGATAAAAACTGGTTTTATACTTATATTTATAATATTATAAAATTTCACTGTACGACAAATGTAAACTTTTTTCTGAGTATTGGACCAAATCTACTTCGAGATATGAGCTTCCGAAATTCGCAACTGAACGTTTTTAAAAAATTATTGTTATCAATGTTGCCGCAGCCTCAAAAACTTTGGTATGACAAATTGATGCTTCCATCGTTTTTTTTTTTTCGTATAAAGCCTAGTACTGAGTTCACAGCCGTGAAATTTCGCCAGTAACATGCATTTATTTTGCTGTGAAATGTTTCAAGAAATTTTTTTTTTGTCAAATGAGAATAAATGCCAAAACGAAAACTGAGAAAATGTAAAAAGAAAAATTTGGAGCATCGCCTCAGAACCAACTTTCAAATTTTGGCCAATAAAAAAATTTTATACAAAATATAAATTTCAATTTCAACAAATGTCACTTTTCACTCGAAAATAGCTTTGTTCGCGTACTTTCTCCAACAGCATTTACTCAGCAGCCTCCAACAGCCAGGTGTTGGAGAAAAATGTCACCTATCCTCTCACAAGAGAAAAATATCGTAAGAGGTAAACGAACACAAAAATTGCTGAGTTCAACAGCTTTGGCAAACAACTGATTTTTATTTACATTCACAAGCCCCAAATTCAAAGGATAAAAAGGATTAAAATTAAAATGATAATAAAATTGGTGGAAATTATTGCTGTTAATTATGTATATATGTACATATAACAAAAATAATAAAATAAAACATAGTTTTTTTCTTATTTAATTTCTTTTGATTCGTTTTGGGTTTCGTTTTGGTCAGTCTTTTGTCACCTCGCGATAACCTCCTCAATCTAAAAATCGTTCGCATAGGCTCGCAAAAAGGTTTTTTGAAGTTCGGAAATGCATCCGGAACTCTCTTTTACAATAAATCGGCACTGTTTGTTCTATATAAATGCTAATGGAGTTACAATTCTGCCTGAAAACAGTGGAGATATATGCACATATGTATGTATCTGCAATACAATTAACTTCATGTTGTTGTTGTTGTAGCCACCAAGACACTCCCCGAAGGTTTTGGGGAGTGTAGGGGATGTGACAGTCCTTTTCCGGATAAATCCGGTACGCTCGGGTACTAGTCCCTTCTGACACTAGCCCGACTGTCGTGCGAACGATTTTTTCTGGCCATAATCAACCTTCTAGGCCGGTGGATTTTAGTCGCGTCTTACGACAGGCATTCTTACAACGGGTATATTCTAGACCCCCTAACACGCTGGGGTTCGCTGTTACTATCTAATAAATAGGATTTCATTGTAATAATTATCACACTAACAATTGCTTTTCTTTGTACCCATGTCCATACTGTTTTCCACCGCAGTATGTCTTCGCGTCTGCTGCCCCGCAGAAGAGATTTCAATTTAATGCACCCGGCCCTGGCCATGCTTTAAAAAAATAACCCTCTATGGACCGATCCACAGTACTTTTGAGTAGAACAAACTTTTGCGTTGGCGGCATTTGGCCGCGCTTTAAAAAAAATAGTCCCAGCCAGCAAAATTTCCTTTCTCGAATTATATCTGCGGAGCGATCGGGAGTGTTATAATTAGTAAAATTAACATCCATAGAAGATTTCCCGAAAGTTCCAGTGGTTTGAAAATAAATACGGCGGGCGCATTATACTGAAGCCGACCCACTGCAGAACTATTCTCGGAGGGTGTGCCACCCACTGCCTATTTTTAAAATCCGGATAATTGGGTTTTAGTTAGAATTTGTTGTCTATCCAGGCTCAGTGAAACTTTCAGGAAATATTCCGTAGATGATAATTCATCTTATCTTAACACTTTCAACTATTATTATACTCAGCTGTACTAGTACACAGAGTATTATAGTTTTAATCACATAACGGTGGATTGTAACAGAATGAAATAATCGAGATAGATATAGACTTATATATATCAAAATGATCAGGGTGAAAAGAGAAATCGATTGAGCCATGTCCGTCCGTCTGTCCGTCCGTCCGTCCGTCTGTCCATCCGTCTGTAAACACTCTAACTCGTGCAAAAATTGAGATATTTTGATGAAATTTGAAATGCAAGTTGGTATCGAGACTGGGACGGTTGGTATTGAAAATGGGCGAAATCGGACCATGACCACGCCCACTTTTCCTATATAGAAAAAATCGGAAATTTGGTATCTCAGTCACTAATATAGCTTTAGCGATGAAATTTTACCCCCGAGCTCAGGCCCCTAGGAAGAAATTTAATGAAATTTTGGAAAATGGGCGGTGCCACGCCCACTTATTAAGGGTCAAACATGGAAAGTTTTATATGTCATAACTCAGAAACCATTGAAGATATATCGATCAAATTTGGTACGCGTGATATACTTACCTAGGCAAACGTTTGCACGGAAAATAGTTAAAATCGGTTGACGGCCACGCCCACTTTTATATATGTATATTACAAAGTGACCTAATAAAAACATTTTAAGCCATATCTCTGTCAAATATAAAGATATATCATTGAAATTTTGTGGCATGAGTTCAACTATGGACATAAAACAAAAAACACAAAAATTTTGGAAAATGTGCGTGGCACCGCCTCTTTTTAGAAGCAGGAATATACGAGATTTCTGAGCCCATAACTCGACAAATAATTGATATATAATGACGAAACTTGGTGTGTACACTTTTATTACTTGTGGTAATACATGTTTAAAATTTTAGCGAAGTCGGTTGACGACCGCGCCCACTTTTATATATGGGAACTATAAAGGGGCCTAATAAAAACATTTTAAGCGATATCTTTGTCAAATATAAAGATAATTCATTGAAATTTTGTGGCATGAGTTCCACAATGGACCGGAAACAAAAAATAGGAAAATTTTGGAAAATTGGCCTGGCACCGCCTCTTTATATACAAAGGAATATACGAGATTTCTTAGTCTTTAACTCGACAAATAATTGAGATATTATGACGAAACTCAGTTTATATACTTTTATAACTTGTGTTAATAGACACGCAGAAATTTATTGAAATCGGTTTATGACCACGCCTACTTTTTAACAAAGATATTTCTGGAACACCCTTTAGGAATTTGTAACGTGACATCTTTGTAACTAGAAGTCATAAAGGAATGAAATTTTGCACAAAGAATAATATTCATATGCTTAGTTGGATGACTGATAAAAACTTTGAAAATGGGCGTGGCTACGCCCACTTTATGCAGCACTCGCTTTATATAAACTCCATAAAACGCAAACAATGAAAACATACAGCTGAGTATCTAATGTTCGATTCCACTCGAACTTAGGCTTGTTAAATTATAATATTAAAGTTCTCCAGAAATAGAATTCTCCCGGCTGAGGGTTATTTTTGTAAGGCGCGGCTGAAGGCAGGCTATACAAAACAACTGTGGATTGCTCCATGGATATTAATCCAGAAAGAGAATTCTGCCGGCTGAGGGTAATTTTATTGAAGCGCGGCCAATAGCCGCCAACGCAGAAAGATGTTCTACACATACATACATTAATTTAACAAGGAATGTCTCCTGAACTATAAGCGTCCGGAGGGTAGTACTTTGTTATTTGTGATCTGTGAGACCACCCCTACCCTCTGGAAAATTGTTATCGGATCGTGGATCATTATATACAAATTTTCCCTCTATCCAGGCTGGGGATCCAACCCATGACCTCTGGTATGGCAGACTAGCCACTGTCCGCCACACCACAGTGGCCACAACACTCCCCACTGCACCACAGCGGCCCCGTTAATATATATTCCCGCAAAGGAGATTACAATTTAGTAAGGTACATAATATGCATATAAATACTTCGCAAAACTATGTAACTTATTTTGCATATTTAATTTATCCATATTTGTTGCCAATTTAGTGTATTTTTCCAATTTTATAATTGATTTGTATATTTTGCAAATCTTGTTACTTGCAAAAATTCAAGTCAGCTGTTGTTTGATCAGCTGTTTTCCTGTTGGAATATTGCTGTTGGCAAAAATTTGTCCAACAGAATTCAACAGCTTCTCACAAAATGAAATGTCAGTTTTCTCTCTCAGTTGGTTCTCTTCTGTTGGAGATTTGGCGTAAAAAAACGGCGACAAAGTGTTTGTTTTTAAAAGTTTTCGAAAAACATCAAAAAATATTCGTAAACGAACAAAGCTAATAAATAGCAATGTTGCTGGCATCATGTTGCTAGCATGTTGCGCAACGTTTTCACGGCAGGAACTCAGTACAACTTTGTCGTGAAATATCTGTGAAATTTCACACATGTTTCACAACCAGTTTTTTTGTATGGATTTTGACAGCAGTTTCACGCGAAACTCGAACTAAGTACTATGCTTAACCGAAAAATTAAAAAAAAAATTCACTATAATTTTTTCTTTTTTTTTGTGGCTTTGCAACTATCACACGATAGAAGATTAAATGGCGGACCTCATACGCCAGGTTATGTCCTGACCATTTTTGCGTTGCAAATCAAGTTTTTATTACTTTTGGTTTTCAGTGTATTTTTCGTTCTGAGTTATTTTATGAGTTCTATAGTAATTATTAGGGTGGAGCGAAAATTTTTTTTGTTAAACTGTAATGTAATAGCAAAATTTAGTGCCTGTTGGGCTTAAATTAAGTCATGCAAAATCTTAATGAATTCGGTTTAGAGTAACTGCCTCCGTAGGGGCATTGATTTTATAAAAATAGTTGGTTTTAGACTTCACACAGTCGCCATATGTCTGTAGGATAATCCTCGTCGAACAAAATGAAAACGTCTTAGGGCCAGTTTCACTATCTCCGGTTAAGCACTTAACCAGAGATTTTTGCCCGGTTAAGCAATTTATTTGACAGTTCGCCATACAATTTACGTCAAAATAACCAGCGATTAAATTAACCGGAGATGGTGAAACCGGCCCTTAATATATTAGAAAACCTGGAGATATACAAAGAGAAAACATTCGTAGGAAATATAAGCGAACAAATAAACACCGCATCAGATACAATAAGTTTTTCTGGCAGTGTGATTTTAGCCCGGCAAATCTGCCGAGATGACGTTAGTGTGATATATATATATGCCGAGAACAACAACAAAATACACGTGTTGTCAAATTTGAAGCTTCGCCAAATTTCTCAAACACGTGATATTTGATATCATGATAAAAATATCACGGGAAATGCAACCATTTTATTACACACATTCACATTCTATGAGAAGTGAGTTTGAATCAGGGATGGGCATTATTCAAAATTTGAATAATTCAATAACGAAAAAATAAAAATAAATTTTTATTCTTCATTCTCATATCCTTGAATAAAGAATAAATTTTTATTCTTCATTCCGGCGCGCTTGAATAAAGAATAATTTTTTATTCCTTATTCTGATACCCTTGAATAAAGAATAAAAATTTATTCTTCATTCTGATACCCTTGAATAAAAAATAAATTTTTATTCTTCATTTTGGTGCCCTTGAATAAAGAATAATTTTTTATTCTTCATTTTGATACCCTTGAATAAAGAATAAAAATTTATTCTTCATTCTGATACCCTTGAATAAAAAATAAATTTTTATTCTTCATTCTGATGCCCTTGAATAAAGAATAATTTTTTATTCTTCATCCGAAATTGGTTGAATAAAAAATAAAATTTTATTTTTCATTCAGATAATTTTGAATAAATAAATTTTTATTCACGTTATTCAAATTATTCTTGCAGGTCACACAAGTAAATGATTTTGCGAATATTTTTCTGAATACGAACCAAGTATTTTCCCGAGCCCCAACCGAATATTTTTCCGAATACTTTCCCGAATCCGAACCCAAATACTCAACCGAATATTTTTCTGAATCCGAACCGAATATTTTACCGAATACTTTCCCGAATCCGAACCGAATATTCTCCCAAATCCGAATCCGAATACTTTCCCGATTCCGAACCGAATACTTTCCCGAGTCTGAACCGAATACTTTTCCGGGTTCGAACCGAATACTTTTTCCGAGTTCGAACCGAATACTTTCCCGGGTCCGAACCGAATACTTTTCAGGGTTCGAACCGAATACTTTTCCGGGTTCGAACCGAATACTTTTTCCGAGTTCGAACCGAATACTTTTCCGGGTTCAAACCGAATACTTTTCCGGGTCCGAACCGATTACCAGCTGTAATTAACGAAGTTATGGTAAAAATTAAAATGCAAACGAATATGCATACAGTACATACATATTTACATATGTACATTGTATGTATAAGCAAAAGAAGTATGTAGTTTCTTGTTGTCATGTTCTGGTCATCGGTTTTTAATGAAATTTGGCGCCGTTCTATTCAAATACAAGGACATTTTCATTTTTACCATAACTTCGTTAATTACAGAGCCAGCGGGTCCCGGACTCGGTACAGTAATCGGCTCGGACTCATAAAAGTATTCGGCTCGAACTCGGAAAAGTATTCGGTTCGGACCCGGAAAAGTATTCGGTTCGAACTCAGAAAGGTATTCGGTTCGAACCTGGAAAAGTATTCGGTTCGAACCCTGAAAAGTATTCGGTTCGAACCCGGAAAAAGTATTCGGTTCGAAACCGGAAAAGTATTCGGTTCAGACTCGGGAAAGTATTCGGTTCGGAATCGGGAAAGTATTCGGATTTGGGAGAATATTCGGTTCGGATTCGGGAAAGTATTCGGTAAAATATTCGGTTCGGATTCAGAAAAATATTCGGTTGAGTATTTGGGTTCGGATTCGGGAAAGTATTCGGAAAAATATTCGGTTGGGGCTCGGGAAAATACTTGGTTCGTATTCAGAAAAATATTCGCAAAATCATTTACTTGTGTGACCTGCAAGAATAATTTGAATAACGTGAATAAAAATTTATTCTTTATTCAAAATTATCTGAATGAAAAATAAAATTTTATTTTTTATTCAACCAATTTCGGATGAAGAATAAAAAATTATTTTTTATTCAAGGGCATCAGAATGAAGAATAAAAATTTATTTTTTATTCAAGGGTATCAGAATGAAGAATAAATTTTTATTCTTTATTCAAGGGTATCAAAATGAAGAATAAAAAATTATTCTTTATTCAAGGGCACCAAAATGAAGAATAAAAATTTATTTTTTATTCAAGGGTATCAGAATGAAGAATAAATTTTTATTCTTTATTCAAGGGTATCAGAATAAAGAATAAAAAAATTATTCTTTATTCAAGCGCGCCGGAATGAAGAATAAAAATTTATTCTTTATTCAGGGATATGAGAATGAAGAATAAAAATTTATTTTTTATTTGAATAAAAATTTATTCAAAACCGCCCATCCCTGGTTTGAATATATGTTTCTAGTTTTTTCTTTTCAAGTATTTTATTTTATTCAAATAAAAAATTAATTAATTCTAAATTGAAGCAAACAACGCAACAACAGTCGTATAAAGAGTGGACAGAATATGACTAACATGCTAGTTCACAATGAAGTGAGTTAGAAATTTATTTTCTTAAGGTTACGGATAATAACGGCAACTCTGTTTATATTCAGAAGTGTTTTTCATTCGGTGCTCTAAAGTTTGAGCTTTTGAAATAGTTAAAAGACATCCAAAAAGTCTTGTGTGTATTTTACAAAAACACATAGTGGTTGAGTCTCCCTGTGTGGTGAAATTTAATATTCAAAAGGTAAGTATTCATACGAAAATACTTAAAAACATACTTGTACAATTGCATTTGTACACTTGTACGTGTGTATGTATTTACATATGTATGTACATAGTAGGGCTGGGTAAGTCGACTTCGACTTTAATAGATTATCGACTTTTTGCTAAAAAAAAATCGACTTCTACAATCGATTGTTGTGTGTGAAAGTCAGTCGGAAATCGACTAATTGGCTCGACTAATCGACTTGTTTACTATATATATTGGCGGTATAATTTTGTCAGAACTAATATATAAAAAAAGCTTCTCACAAAAAAGCATACAAATTCCAGCAAGCAAACCAAAAAAAACAAGCATTCGCCCTTCGGAGCCGGCACTGTGAGTCCACTTAATTTGTTGGAACGTTATTAATTATGAAAGATGATGTCTCTCAGACCAACTTTGCCGAACAGAGTACTAGTCCAGAGGGTCTGAGTTTTATTTTAGAAGGGGGTTAAAGTTTTATGGTTTTATCTGGAGCAATTACTTTATCGAAAATATGTTATAAAAAATTACCTGAAATGAAATTTTTGAGCTCGGACTTCTGCTACAGAATTCAATAAGGCACTCTGCACACGGAGCGTACTGCTTTAGACGCGTATTAGATACTACAGACGAAAGCTGTACGCTTTGATGTCGCGCACGTATATTTCAATTGAGGGCTGCACACGAGTCTTCAGCTTCATGCATGCGTCAATGTATGCTGGCTACATATCGCTTGGCGTAAAGCAGGGCTGGTAGCTAGGCGTACCACGCTTAGAAAACAGGAAGAAGAAGATGTTTGTTTACATTTTTCCACTTGGTAGAATTTATCAAAGCAGTCGAATTTGTTTAAAAAATCGGAAAAAATTAGTGTATAATTAAAGAAAATGGAAGATTCCATAAAATTTTTCATCTTTTCTATTTAAAGCTTCGAAATTTAAAGCAAATAACTTATTATTAGTTTGTTTGTTTGTTTTGTGCAGCGATGTTTCATGTCGCTTCGTGTGCAGATCTTGAGGCGTAGAGAAATCGACGCTACATGAAATGTCTGGTACGTGTCTATGACGATAAGCCTCGTGTGCAGAGTGCCTAAGGAATTTCTTTGTGGTAGACATTAGCATGGTGGGAGGATCATAAAGCTGAAAGCCCCACCCTCCGGAGGCCTATGGTTCCGAAGATAATTGCCGTTAAAGTTCCGAGGCTCAGATTGGATATAATGAACCAAGTTCACTTCAATTTACAAACTAGTGGGAATTTCAGCTAAATTTAACACTTTCAACTATTATTAAATTATAATATTTAAGTTCTCCAGAAAGAGATTTTTGCCGACTGAGGGTGAAAACAGAATCGGAACGTAACGACACGACATTGCGACAACGACAGGCTGTCAAAATTAAAACCCATGCATTCTTATGAAAGCAATTATAATAAAGACGACGCTACACGTCGCGACGTCGTCCACCGACAAAATTACGTTGTCGTCAACTTAGGCCGATTTCTAATTTTGGTGACGACGACAAACGGACGATGAGTTGCCACTGCATTATAAAATATGAAAATTTTGACAACTCAATAAATCTAACGAAACTTTACAAAAACAGCAGAAGTATTTATACACAACCAAATGTTATAACAGTTTAAAACATTCAATTAATAAATTTAACTACTTAATTTATTATTTTACATTAAAAAATTACGATCTGAACCAAAAACTTTTTAGCTGTGAATGAAAAACTGTAATGTGGCAGCAACGAGCCTTCTGTAGGGGCGGTCGTTGCCGCATTTATTATGTTTCAGTCGCTGGCTTCGCACCGACATTTTTACGTCAAGGTACTGTCGTTGTCGCAATGTCGTGTCGTTACGTACCGATTCTGTTTTCACCCTGAGGGTTATTTTATTGAAGCGCGGCCGAAGGCCTCCAACGCAAATAGATCTTCTGCACACATATATACACATGTTCGTCTGTTTGTACATACGTGAAAAATTTAAGAAAAAAAGTCGACTTAAATCGATTATCATAGCCGACTAATCGACTTCGATAATCGAAATGATAAAAGTCGAGTCGAAAGTCTAAAATCGACTTTTTGCCGAGACGACCCAGCCCTAGTACATAGTTAAATGCGTGTACAAAATTTTTTTATATTTGTTTTCTCCAGATATTTTCATTAACAGCTGTGGTGGCAGCTGTCAATAGTCGCACTGCCTTACCTTCCGGGAGTCAGCTACTACTACTGACCGTTAAGTGGCGCTGCAACCTACAGAACCGGCTGTGCTATCCAGGGTGTAGAGATCTGCACACCTCCAACCAAGTGTTGCACACACACATTCCAAACAATATATTTTAAGTAAAATTAAATAATAGGAGTGTTTTTTGGGCACTTCGCTGTCCGCTTATACTGGATTCTGCTCTCTTGGCTGACAGTTTCCATACAAAATGTTAGAGACTTTAAGAGACCTTTAGAGAGTATGCCAGCTACTCATTAATCTGATTTTTACTGATTATGCCGATTATCTTTACTGATTATGCCAATTTTTTCTGTTGTGAATAAGTGAAATGGTTTCAAATTTTTGTCAATAGATGTCTCTCATATTTTCGAATTTAGCCATGATTCAACGCAATACTGTTCGTTAGAAAATTTTTTTCCAATTTCGTAACAAAGAACGTATATTGTACAATATATTGTACAATATACGTTCTTTGTCCGTATTTAACGAACGGTGTTCGAAGATAGGGGAGACATCTATCGATAAAAATTTGAAGAAATTTCATCAAATAGCCACACCATTTTTCCAATTCCTTTACTTTAACGAACGGTCGTACAGTTTTCACTTGTTTTTATACCAGTGGTTGTTTTTTTCGCAAGTCTCTAACTCTTGTCCAAACGAATGCGGCTACTCTAGGCTTGCTTGTCGTAGGACATATGAACATAGTATAAGCTACTTAAGTTATATTGCTAAGTGTGAACCGAGTGTTACTGTAAATTGTAAATGTAGACTAGTTGTAAGACTGCAAATAAGTATGGCCAATTGTGATTGATTCACAATAGCCGTGTTTCACATACGGTGATCCTAACCCAGATAAAAATTTTTGCATGTAAATGCAACAACAAAGATTTCAGCTCGATTAAACCAGATAAATTGCTGGTTCAATTTCTGATCCGCCCTGTTCGATTTGTTTTTTCCGTGCTGATTTGGCAGCACAGTGCTTTTTTGATTTGGCAGAACTGAAAAGTGACATTTGTGTATGTATACATATATATACATATACCCTGCAGTAAATTTATTTCACTGCTAAATGATCATTGATCATTCTTTGTTGAATATTCATCACTATCGTTTTGCGTTGGTGCAAGCGAGCAAGCTATATTGAAAAAACCAGGGACCCATTTTAACAGTTATTTTTTTTTCGGAGGTCAAAAAAGTCCGGGCCAAAAAATGATGCTAAGTGAACACCCATGACACCAAAATGACTTCCAGGACCTTTACAGGATCAATCATGCATCCTTTTTATTTTTCTAACTTTTTGGGAAAAAGTCCTCTTATAACTGTTAAATCCGGACTTTTATTTTTTAAGTCCAAGAATAACTGTTATATCCGGACTTTTATTTTTTAAGTCCGAGAATAAAAGTTAAATCCGGACTTTTATTTTTTCCGGCCAAAATAAAAGTCCTTCTTAATAAAAAACGAACGGCTTATGCGATTGGAATAAAATTGGTACCAATCAATTCGTATTGATTTCCAGAGTCCAAAAATGTATACTTCTTCAACATTATATATTACTAATACTACGAATTTAGCATAAACAGACATACATCTATTTTCTCATATGGGGATGAATAAGTAATCTTCATGTCAGGATAACTCGGAAACTAGATCCGACACAGAAAAATGGAAATGATATTCGGAATTAGGAATGAAATTTACTTTAGAAAAGTCTTATTTCGTTCCTCGTGGCCAAAGTTCTTTTTGATCAACACCAGTTGCATGCATTTTGCCACTTGGTATGCATAGTATATGAGGAAATAGTTGTGTGTGTTTTTATGCTAAATTCGTAGTATTAGTAATACATAATGTTAAAGAAGTATACATTTATGGATTCTGGAGATCAATACGAATTGATTGGTGCCAATCTTGTTCCAATCGCATAAGCTGTTCGTTTTTTATTAGAAAGGACTTTTATTCTCGGACATGGAAAATAAAAGTCCGGATTACATTTTTTTGCTATTTTAAATCAACACTTTTTGATCAACTTTGGCCACGAAGAACGAAATAAGACTTTTCTAAAGTAAATTTCATTCCTAATTCCGAATATCATTTGCATTTTTCTGTGTCGGATCTAGTTTCCGAGTTATCTTGACACGAAGATCACTTATTCATGCCCATATGAGAAAATAGATGTATGTCTGTTTATGCTAAATTCGTAGTATTAGTAATATATAATGTTAAAGAAGTATACATTTTGGATTCTGGAAATCAATACGAATCGATTGGTACCAATTTTATTCCAATCGCATAAGCCGTTCGTTTTTTATTAAGAAGGACTTTTATTTTGGCCGGAAAAAATAAAAGTCCGGATTTAACTTTTATTCTCGGACTTAAAAAATAAAAGTCCGGATATAACA
Organism: Urophora cardui; assembly: GCA_960531455.1. Classification (NCBI taxonomy): domain Eukaryota; kingdom Metazoa; phylum Arthropoda; class Insecta; order Diptera; family Tephritidae; genus Urophora; species Urophora cardui. The sequence continues at coordinate 50,307,389 of OY482671.1, read as the reverse complement.
GTTATTTTTGGACTTAAAAAATAAAACTCCGGATATAACTTTTTTTTGTTTCAAATATATTAAAAAGTCCAAAAATAACTGTTTTGCAAGGACTTTTATTTTAAAAGTTATAACTGTTTGGGTCCCTGGAAAAAACCAAACGAAATACCATCTAGGCGGTTAAAAACCCACGAGCCAGCTTGTATTTCGGTGGGTTTTTTGACATTCGGCAGCTTTTCTGACAAATTTTTCAATTTGACAACTATAAAACAAATTATATTTAAAATAAAAAATATATGGAAATACAAATTTCAAATTTGCCTCTTGTAAGCTTCTGCTTTGGCCGTAAGGGGAAAGAAGAAGTCCGGAAGAAAAATTATACTGCGCACTGGCTTCTCCTTATAACATGGAATACATAGCTATCCCGCCATTTGAGTTTCATAATTTATTTCAGTAATTTGAATTCAAATTTCCAAAAAAAAATAATAATTTTTGAAATAGTTATTTTCATTTAGTTTGAAGTTTAAAGTCAATCAAATTGTTTTTGAGGGAGTATTTGTCTCTTTTCAACGTACAGAAGAATTGTTTTTGCGCTATTATAACTCTGACGAGTTTTATGGCCGAGCTTCTCTCCCAATTCGAGGTGTGCTGTTTTTCCTACCATTGGACAGTTATGCCGGCTCCGAACGGAGTCATATAGGCATGAGGAAAGCAAACCCTTTATTTGAAAAAATTCAGCAGCCTTTATATGAAAGCATTCACTGATGCCTCCTCATGATGAATTTCATCAGTGATTCATTTCAGATTTTTACTGCTGGGTATATGTTGTATATGTTTCTTCTTCTTTTTAGTTCTTTTCAAGTGCAGCCAATTTTCATTATGAGCCGAATTGTTTCAGTAAAAATTTATCTTAACCCAGACCCAGATGTAATAACTGAAATGCCCCTAATGATGTAAACTCGTTGCTCTAACCACGGTAAATATATTAATTGTATCATGGGTTCTAACTGTGTAACCATGGTGGAATCAAATGAAATTATGCTTCTTACTTATTAATCAGCTGATGGACAGATGTGCCAAATTTTCAGCCATTATTGTTTTGCTTTATGTCTTCTATACATATTTCCGAGAAAAGTAGTGAAATCGCGTATGCAACTAGTTTTTCTGAGGCTATTATTATATTATTATACACTTTGTGTGATTTCTGTGTTGATAATTATACAATTATTTTTCATTATTTCAAGCGGTGAACGCTTGTCAGCCATTTTGAAGAAACTTTTCGAACCGATTCATCAATAAGTAAACAAAACAAAGAAAAAACACGTGTTTTTGCATTTGACAGATCAGTACATAACAGTGGTGTGCTCCCGAGAAGATGTCTGATGATGAAGAAAGTGGTTTTTCTTCGAAATAGCTATCACATCTACCATCGCTGTATGAGCTAATTGGATTTTTCCGCTTATTCCAAAGTATAAAAATAATAATTTCGTGCTAGACACTAACATACCTAATAATGTTAAATTATAAATTGTGTAGTTGTACATACAACTACTGTACACAGCGCCCGCTGTCCGTCAGCTGCCAACCAGTATTCAACACTTGCATAGCAGATGTACGAAAATCGTACACTGAGGTTAGATTGAATAGAGCAATGGCATATATAAGTGAAAAATCCAACAGCTCAGCAGGACCATCGGTAGCCGCAGTGCTTAGCGTTTCGCTAATATTCGACTACTGATGGTTGGAGCGTAGGTTCAAAGCCTGGTGTGCTCCCGAGAAGATGTCTGATGATGAAGAAAGTGGTTTTTCTTCGAAATAGCTATCACATCTACCATCGCTGTATGAGCTACTTGGATTTTTCCGCTTATTCCAAAGTATAAAAATTAAGATTAAAAATAATAATTTCGTGCTAGACACTAACATACCTAATAAAGTAAATTTTGTTGTTGCCCAATTGCCACCACCATATACATATAAATAGCGTTTGTTGAGTGTAGGAAAGCGTATGATTTGCAGGTATTTTACCACAAAAGAGCGAGAGGATCAGAGGATGTGAGCGAGAAAGAAGACTAGCTATTTGTAGAAATCCGCACACAGAATTTGTGTGGGTACTTTCCTAAAATGTGTCAAAATCTCTGAAGAAGAGGAAGAAATTGTAAACAGTGTTGCCACAGCCTCAAAAAATTTGGTATCACAAATTGATACATTTATGGTTTTTTGGTATCACCGAAAAATGTTTGAAAAAAAAAATTAAAATTAACAAAATATGCTGCTTTTGGTGTTCTAACAGAAAAATTTTTGAGAAAAAAATTAAAATTAATAAAGTAAGCTACTTTCGTGGTTTTAGCGATATCGTTTTTTTTTATAATATAAAAATATAAAGATAATACTTAAATTTCACATGCAAATAAATATGAATACTTTGGTACTGTACCGAGTAATATAAAAGGTCTATAAAAAGCAATGGGTCAAACGAGCTGGGTGATCTAGTTGCCAGAGCTGATTCTGGAATGGATTTGGAGTCATTGAATCAGTTCTTAAATATTTGTCGCTCTGTCCTCCTTTAAGTCAAAATGCCTGCTATGCGGAGTGGTCCAACCAAAAGTTTGATAAAAATAAAATTTGTTCTAAGCCAAAATAAAAAATATCATATGTAATTGTGCTTAGGTGTTTTTTTTTTATATAAATTTAAGTACTCCCTCATGAAGGCGATGAAGGTATTCCACGCAGGATTACTGTGGATGGGTACGTAGATTTTGCCCCAGAAAGATTATGTGGTCCTTTCAACCCGTTATCACCAAAATAAAGGTATTTTGAAAAAACAAATATTTATATTTCGAAAACTATCGGCCTCCGGACTGTTCCGTCTTCAGATATAGGATCGGAGGACGGTGCAACGCCCCTTTTATAAACGGTTTTTTCGATCGGTAAAGGAAAGCGTGACCACGAAAAAAAACCATGAAGGCATCAATTTGTGATACCATAATTTTTGAGGCTGTGGCAACACTGTTCCTAAGCGTCATTTTTGACACTAAATAGCATTTCGCACAAATGCGTTTGTTGAACTTTTGCCTTCATCTTCAGTTTGACATAAAATAGCATTCTACCCAAAATCTTACCAAACAGACCTATAATTTCACCATGCTGTGTAACCTAAGAGCCTATACACACTTGACACTCAATCGATTTAGTCGAATTGGGCTGTTGTATTCACACTATGCCAACTATTTAGTCGAATCGGTGGCAGCTATTCACAATACAGACTAAATAGTCGGGCGATTGACAATGACATAGTGTTGCCAATGTTCACATTTTACACAGCAAATTTTACATTAGTGGTCTTCATATAAAGTGACGAAGTATTAATAGCGTTTGTTGAGTGTAGGAAAGCGTATGAGTTGCAGGAATTTTACCACAAAAGAGCGAGAGGATCAGAGGATGTGAGCGAGAAAGAAGACTAGCTATTTGTAGGAATCCATTGTTATTGTATTTTTATGTACACATGATTTTCATGAGATAACACAAACTTGTTGAGTACTTTTAGGCGGTCTATGCTTCGGTTAGCCGGAAGTAATGTGCATTTGCAACACCCTGCCTTTCTATTTTAATTTAATTGTTGAATTATTGTGTAGGTACACAGAAGATTTTTAATTAATTCTATTTGGCGAAAAGCGAACAAGTTCAAAGCTACGTATTACCAGCGATGGTAGAAATGATAGCTATTTCGAAGAAAACCAATTCTTCATCATCAGATTTCTTTTCGGGATCAAGCCGGGAATCGAACTAAGACCCACCGTGAGAAGGTGTAAATGTTAGCGACGCGCTAACCCACTCACCCAAACATTGGTTTTCTTCGAAATAGCTATCATTTCTACCATCGCTGGTAATACGTAGCTTTGAACTTGTTCGCTTTTCGCCAAATAAAATTAATTAAAAATCTTCTGTGTACCTACACAATAATTCAACAATTAAATTAAAATAGAAAGGCAGGGTGTTGCAAATGCATATTACTTCCGGCTAACCGAAGCATAGACCGCCTAAAAGTACTCAACAAGTTTGTGTTATCTCATGAAAATCATGTGTACATAAAAATACAATAACAATGTTGAGCGAGCAAAGGTGGCAAAAGAAAAGCGACAAAAAGTTCAACTGCGTACCAGGCCGTGTTTGGGTGAGTGGGTTAGCGCGTCGCTAACATTTACACCTTCTCACGGTGGGTCTAAGTTCGATTCCCGGCTTGATCCCGAAAAGAAATCTGATGATGAAGAATTGGTTTTCTTCGAAATAGCTATCATTTCTACCATCGCTGGTAATACGTAGCTTTGAACTTGTTCGCTTTTCGCCAAATAAAATTAATTAAAAATCTTCTGTTTACCTACACAATAATTCAACAATTAAATTAAAATAGAAAGGCAGGGTGTTGCAAATGCACATTACTTCCGGCTAACCGAAGCATAGACCGCCTAAAAGTACTCAACAAGTTTGTGTTATCTCATGAAAATCATGTGTACATAAAAATACAATAACAATGTTGAGCGAGCAAAGGTGGCAAAAGAAAAGCGACAAAAAGTTCAACTGCGTACCAGGCCGTGTTTGGGTGAGTGGGTTAGCGCGTCGCTAACATTTACACCTTCTCACGGTGGGTCTAAGTTCGATTCCCGGCTTGATCCCGAAAAGAAATCTGATGATGAAGAATTGGTTTTCTTCGAAATAGCTATCATTTCTACCATCGCTGGTAATACGTAGCTTTGAACTTGTTCGCTTTTCGCCAAATAAAATAAAAATATAAAGATAACTAGAGTGCTGCCTACTGTCGAAACTCGACAGTTTTTCTAGATGTTTTCTTATGACTAAGGTGCAACTATAGTTTTTGTATAATTGTTTGTTGCTACTGTCACTGCTACTATTATGTTGTTGGTGTTCCAAATTCTCCTACCTACTGCTCTTTCTCCTCTTTTCTTTCCTCAATTTCTTTCCTACTTATTCTTTCTTATCCTACTTATTCATTGACTATATTTTTGATGTAGTGCTTTTGCTACTTTTTTATGTTTCTACTTCTTTGAAACTACACAACCACTTCCAGCCAAACATGTTCAGAATTGCATGGTAAGTTTGGTGAAAACGCACAAAGTCAGCTACATATGCTTGCGCATTGAGACAGCTCTGTTGTGTGCAAAAGCATGCAACAACAACCACACGGCAATTTTCCAACGACGATTGTGGACGCATTTTCCAACCAAATTTCATGAAAATTGGCGCAGTTCTATTTGAGAGCAATACCTTAGTTTTAAAATCGGTTCAGTAGTTTCGACGGAGAAGATGGAACAAAATTTATGTTAGCGTATTAATAATATAGATACTTAAATTTCACATGCAAATAAATATGAATACTTTGGTACTAGGGATTTCAATCCCGGGATCCCGCCCTTTTGGACACCCCGAAAATCCCGGGATCGCTAGAATTTTATCCCGGGATTTTTGGGATAAGATAAAGACAGAATATTCCCCTATTATAGCAAAGAAAAGTTGTATTTTATATAATTTTTAGTGGTCTCAGATCTGTATACTAATAGCATTTCCTATTCTGCATGAAAATGTTGCATTATTACATTGCACCATTATCAACATGTGCCCAGTGCCCTATAAATGTTGCATTTTTCATGTGATGAATGAAACAAAAATAATGCAATGTGCTAAGAGCAGAAGATGTTGCCCCGTACTCGGGCCAGTTTTATATTTTGTCAATAGAACAAACAGCCCTAAAAAAGTGTTGTCTGTGTGGAAGAGAACAAAAAAATCTGACAGCCCCAAGAAATTGCGACATTTTTGCCAGAATAAAAAAGTCCATTAGTCAAAGTAAGGATTAATACTTTTGATGTTTTTTTTCATAATCAAATTTTTTTGTCGTGAAGTACGCGTTGTAAAGAAACGTACGTTAGGTATTTTTAAAGCCTTTAGAATTCTTGTGGTAAACGTCATTTGATAATTTCTATTTCCTGATTTTTGGTCATTTATTTCCCAAATGGTTTTTGGAATTTTCCCATATGGAAAGTAAATAATGAAGAAAATGCAAACAAAATTTTAATTAGACTTGATAGTTTTACATTACTCTACTAAAATTAAATACGCAGCTGCATCCTCGGAATTCATATCAAAATATGTGCCTCCGATTTTTAAATATTTTCGGAAGTTGCATTAATTTTCAGAATTTTTCGGCAAGCTTGGAAATATTCGCTTAAACGAAGTGTGTCGTTAAATTCTAAAATTTTTTATTGGAAATTATCAAACGATCGCAAACCGTTTTATCCTAATATCCTAAAAGTACCAAAGGAAAATGTTTTCACCAAATGTATTTAATTTTCTTTGTTGATTGTGTTTTTTAAAGTAACTCTTAAGTGTTATTATATAATACGCATGATTTTACGTTCCTAATTTATTTTGTTAGTAATGAAATAATAAAAATGGCAATAAAAATCTATTTTTTCTTTGCATGTTAAAGTTGTAGCGTTTCTCGAAAATATACATATTTAATTTTTTTATGTGAATTTAAATGAGCTATTGGCCATTTTTTAATGAAGAAAAATTGAAAAAATTTTTTTGGTAGAAGTTATGGATCCATTTCGGAGATCACCACATCCCCTCATCAGACTTCTTCAAGCGGCCTCAACCGAGAATCGAACTTAAGTCGTTCGATTGGTAGTCACAGGTCTATCCCATTGAGCTACCACCGCCGTCAGCTTTGTTTCGCTTAAATTTCAATTTTCCCTCCATTACAATCCACATACCAACAACAGTAGCTTAATGACACTGCCTTTGCTACCTAGTATGTTGGTGCGATTGTGTGTTTGGTTTGTACAAAGTTCTAAAGCTATTAACAAGCAAAGCTTTTGTACAGGCAATGCTTGTTATTGTTTTCAGACTTTTGTTTTTCGGCAGGCTCTCCGATATACATATTTACGTTTGTATTTATATGGCCGTTTTAATTCTAATAATTATTTTATGTGAATTTAAATGAGCTATTGGCCATTTTTTAATGAAGAAAAATTGAAAAAATTTTTTTGGTAGAAGTTATGGATCCATTTCGGAGACCACCACATCCCCTCATCAGACTTCTTCAAGCGGCCTCAACCGAGAATCGAACTTAAGTCGTTCGATTGGTAGTCACAGGTCTATCCCATTGAGCTACCACCGCCGTCAGCTTTGTTTCGCTTAAATTTCAATTTTCCCTCCATTACAATCCACATACCAACAACAGTAGCTTAATGACACTCTGCCTTTGCTACCTAGTATGTTGGTGCGATTGTGTGTTTGGTTTGTACAAAGTTCTAAAGCTATTAACAAGCAAAGCTTTTGTACAGGCAATGCTTGTTATTGTTTTCAGACTTTTGTTTTTCGGCAGGCTTTCCGATATACATATTTACGTTTGTATTTATATGGCCGTTTTAATTCTAATAATTATTTTATGTGAATTTAAATGAGCTATTGGCCATTTTTTAATGAAGAAAAATTGAAAAAATTTGGTAGAAGTTATGGATCCATTTCAACCTCAAATGTGGGAAAATAATACTGGTCGACAAATTTTTGTAACAGAAATAAAATTCTACGTTTCAAAAGGATTTCGGTGCACTTATTGAGATATTCATGTCCAAAGAGGCGAAAAACGCGGTTTATGGCCATATTCACTCCTCAATATCTTTAAAATTGCTTATTTTCATTAAAAACTGATTAAATCTATTGAAATCACGATCATTTCTCTTGAAGACAATGTTTTGCTTTTTCGGATATCTTGCTTATAACTTGCAGTATTGCAAATAAAAATTTTGTAGCACGCTTTTAGGCATTTTATTATATTAACAACAAACTGTGCGTTAGAATGCAATAAGTGAAGTAATTTATATTAATTTATCGAAAATACGAATAAATTTTGCGTGACTGAAACAAAAATTCCAATCAGTTGCCTACTATGTATATATTTTCTATACTGAAATAAAAATAGTTCTGCAGAGCAGCTACAAAACTTGATTTCGATTAAAACAGCGCTACAAATACTGCCGTTGATTTCGAAGACAAATACCTTATTGTACATAAACATATATTTGTAATATATAAATAAGAAACCCGAGAAAGCAAGGCGCTGTTTTTAAGAGAATTGATCGTTCTTTCAATAGCTGCAATCATTTTTTAATGAAAGTAAGTAATTTAACAGATTGAGCAGTGAATATAGCAAAAAATCACATAAATATCTCAAAACCTACAAGTATTACCGAAAATCCGACTTCAGATTCAGGGCACCGAAATTCTTTAGAAAAGTAGAATTTTATTTGAGTTAGAAAATTTTTCGGAAATTTTGTCGGCCAGTATAATTATTGTCCAAATCCCGGAAAAAATCACGGGATCCCGGGATTATAAAAAATCGGGATCGTAAAAATCGGAAAAATTGGAATCCCTATTTGGTACTGTACCGAGTAATATAAAAGTTCTATAAAATGAAATGGTTCAAATGAGCTGGGTGATCTAGTTGCCAGAGCTGATTTTGGAATTGAATTGGAATCATTGAATCAGCTCTTAAATATTTGTCGCGCTGCCCTCCTTTAGGGCCTTTTCACATAACTCGGTACGACTCCGGATCGACATTTTTTTCTCGGTATTTTCATCTTACCGAAACGAGTCCGCGTTGCTGTGGTTTTCACACTTGTTGGAATACTTTCGGCAGAAAATTGGAAAACAAATATCGACATTAAAAATATAAAGTTTTAAAATTCAACAAATCACTCAATAATAACAATAATGTCTTCCAGCGCAGACGAAGGCATTATAGCTTGCAAAATTTATAGCCGAAACGAGATTTTCACTGACTTCATTCTTGTTCTTTCATTACGCCGCAAAAATGTATGCAGTAATTCCTCAAATTTAACTGGCCGGTCTTACCGCGTTGCGGTATACCGAAACTAATCCGCTCCGATTTCATGTATGCAACACTAATGTGAAAGTGCCAATTGAAATACATTTGGTCGGTAATATTATGTTCAGATTGACTTCATTTAACGTGTTAAATGGCCTACAACCTGATAAATGGGCAAACCCAGTTCTTGAACGTGATAAATTGCACGGAAATTGTTGTTGGAATTGAAACTAGGTAAATAATTTAACACGTTCAAAACCCAGTTTCGCGCAGTGTTGCATTAGCAAAAATGTCGTTACTTACAGGGAACATACCCAAGTTTTTAAACGAACAGGTCGAAAATTGGCAAGTGTCAAAAAAAAACCAAGTGTAGAAACAAACGCCGTCGTTCGCAAATAATTTAAAAATGGAAAACGTGAAAAGAAAAAAATTTAAGTGGTCCACCTCATTCGAGAGTGCTATAATACAGGTATGGGGCGATTACATTTCGAAATCTTGCTTTTAATTGACCAAAAGCATTTTCTACCACTCTTCGACACTCTCGCAGGCGCTTAATTATAGCATTTGAGTATATCTCCTCCAATATTTTAAAAAGGTCTGCTAAGAAAATTATTATTTTAAAAATTACGAAAAAGTTTCCGTGCCGAACCATTTCTAAAGTTTGTTTACGGTTTTGAAATGAAAACAACCAGCTGTCAAAAGTAAACACAGAACTGCAGTCTGAACGGTCTCGTTTAACGGACAAGGTTTGTTCATTTATCACGTTAAATGAAGTCAATCTGAATGTACTATAAGCTCTCGGTATACTTTCGGTAAAAACCAAAAATGTCGATCCGATACCGCACCGAGTAATGTGAAAGCGCTCTTAAGTCAAAATGCCTGCTATGGTCAGTGGACCTACCAAAAGTTTGATAAAAATAGAATTTGTTCTAAGCCAAAATAAAAATTATCTACTTATCATTCATATATAATTGCGCTTTTTTTTTTTTTTTTTGATAAATTTAAGTACTCCCTCATGACGACGATGGATGGATGGGTACGTAGATTTTGCCCCAGAAAGAGGATTATGTGGTCCTTTCAATCAGTTATGCACGAAAATAAAGGTATTTTGAAAAAACAAATATTTATATTTCGAAAACTATCGACCTCCGGACTGTTCCGACTTCAGATATAGGATCGGAGGACGGTACAACGCCCCTTTTATAAACGGTTTTTACGCCCCCCTGGATCGGTAAAGGAAAGCGTGACCACGAAAAAAAAAAATCATGAAGGCATTAATTTGTGATACCAAAATTTTTGAGGTTGTGGTAACACTATTCCTAAGCGTCATTTTTGACACTAAATAGCATTTCGCACAAAAGCGTTTGTTGAATTTTGCCTTCATCTTCAGTTTGACATAAAATAGCATTCTACCCAAAATTTCACCAAACAGACCTATTAAATTGCATTTCTGCATTCTTACATGAAAGCACCTTCTTGTCAGCTGTCAACTTGATTAATAAATAAAAAACAATAAAATAAACAAAAGTGCATACATTGTTTGGCTTTGTTTCTTATTAAACTAGCAACTAGCTATCAAGTAAATGAAAAGAAACGGAAGGAATTACGCTCATAAAGGCGAAACGAACAGAAGTACAAGAAACGGAAAATAGTAAAAATTAGCCATTAATAATTTCCATGCTATTTCATTTTCATTATTTCTATTTTAAAAATTCACCAAATTACAAAAGCAATAAAATCAATTATAATTCGAGCTAGTGAAAAATTTACTAGCTGAAATTTGGAGCTCTCTATTCTTATTCTGTACTCTTCTGCAAATTTTTTGAATCAAGAAACGCTTTGCCAAGAAAAACTTGGCTTACTATCCATAACCAAGAATTATTTAACTGAGGATATCGCAGTAGATAAGCTGATTGAAATTATGTATGTATACTAAATTGTATTCCGTCAATAATGGCCAAGAAGGTTCACGTAGAATGCCAAACAAGACGAATTGAAAAATAACTTTTTGGTTGCTTGTTTTTCCGACAGGGTAGGAATATGATGTATTGTGGAACGATTTTCCGTCATCCCTTGTCAAGTTTGGTTTCTTCTTTCGAAAGAAGACACTGAAGATGGCGCATATTAGCCGAAACCGGTTTGTCTCCAAACCAAACTTGACAAGGGATGACGGAAAATCGTTCCACAATACATCGAATTGAAAAATATTTTTTTGTTGTAATTCTATGCGATTAATGACATATTTGAAGAGAACAACAATATCAAGAAACACATGAAAGTAAATATCCTTAGTTAGATAATTCTTGCCTATAACTAGTTTATAAGACACGAACCTTTTGTTTTTTTTTAAACATTTTGAAAATATTAATTGAAATATTCAATCTCTGCAATGTACCAAAAGGTAAATAAAAGTAATGCTGTCAGCATGGCGACTCGGTAATTATCTAGTTTACGGTGCATCGACTAAAACTGCTTCAATTTTTACAAATGGGGTACCAATCGATGCGTTTCGATCTCAGGAACACGAATCAGAAAGCGGAGCTTAACTTTTTTATTTCAATAAGAAGTTATTAACAAAAAACATTATCATTTTTTGCTTGCTCATTACACACACATGAACACACAAATTCAGCTTATTTCTTTACCATAGGATAATACATTCTTCATATTTACTACATCACACCCAAAATTATTTAATATGTTGCAAATAAATACTATTTTTTAATAAAACCAAAGTAAACAATTGACATTCTTTCACTTTTTTCGAGCGATAATTGAACTGTCACAGAGTTAGTTGGCAACGCTACGCACTATATTGATGAAATTGGCGTAGTTTCTTTACTTGTACTTTGGGTTTAACTAAAATATTATGTTTATTTGCAACATATTAGCACATTTTGGGCGTGAAATGGTAAATATAAATAATGTATTACCAAATGGTAAAAAATAGATTGAATTTGCGTGTTCGTGTGGGTGTAAAAAGCTATCGAAAAATGAAAAGGTTTTTTGTTAATAACTTTTTATTGAAATAAAAAAGTTAAGCTCCGCCTTCTGATTCGTGCTCCTGAGATCGAAACGTGTCCATTAATGTCCCGCTTGTTAAAAATTGACGAGTTTTAGCCGTTGCACCGTAAACTAGATAATTACCGGCAACTCTTTCCACTACGAATATCACTGTTGTTGTTGTAGTCGTTCGACTAAATTGTCTCTAGTGTGAATACGTAGAAGGGCGCCTTGCTGATCAAGCAGTTGTCCGACTGTTTCAGTTGGAATGAAATTGGGCTGCAAATCCAACTGTTTCAGTTGGTCGACTAATTGAATGTAGTGTGAATGCTTCCATACATTCCCATGCAAAGCAACATTCGACTAAATCGATTGAGTCGCAAGTGTGTATAGGCTCTAATACAAACGCAAGTCGTCAATTAAGGGCCTTTTCACATTATTCGGTATGACTTCGGATCGACATTTTTTCCTCGGTATTTTTAGCTTGCCGCAACGTTTCCGCGTTGCTGTGTTTTTCACACTTATGGGAATGCTTTCGGTGCGACGAGACGGACATACGAAAAAAGAGAATAAGCACTGCACTTGCTCAACATATGACTTTAAACGGACACACAGCTGATTTAAGCAACACTAAACCAATAGACATTGAAAGAAAAGAGAAAACAAGATACACTTTGGAGAGTTTACATATTCTAAAGAATAGGGAACGTACGGTAAACAAAAAAGAAGACAGACGAAATTGCAGCTATGTATTTACATTGGGTCATATTAATAAAAGCCAAGCATTTGCTTTTGCTTAAAATTTCAGACCTTTTACTCAAAGTTTGAAATTTGGTTCATACAAATTAATGTCAAATTTATAAAATCTTGAGTAAAAGTATTTGCTTGGTTTTTATTAATATGACCCATTGTTTATAAATTATATGTATTTAGCACCAGTGATGTCATTTTCACTTCGATCCAAGTATTTCACTTCACTATTATGCCCGTCACTTCGACACTTCCTCTTTCCTCAAATCACTTCGATTTTGACCAATCAGAATTAACTTACTTTTATAATTTATTCCTACAAATTCTAATAAAAGTTGCATATGCAAGTATGCAAGAGGTAAATGTTTATACAACCATAAGATATGGCACCTCTCATTGAGATGAATAATTGATTTTTTAAAAGCTCTAATCTCTAGTGTTTTGTCGCTTTTTTTAAAGGTTTGACACAGGTCAACTCCGGAGCAAAAAAATTGTGGTAGTTTAAGTATAAGTCTAACAGTGTATAGTCTCGATTGATGGTGTTTGTTCACAATCATTTACCGCGTTGTCTGGTGTTCCACAAGGAAGTGTGTTGGGACCCGTACTATTTATCCTATTTATTAATGATATTGGATCATGCTTTTCATCATCAAAATATCTTTTATATGCAGATGACCTCAAAATATATCATACTATTAATAGTCAAGTCGATGAGCACATCCTTCAAGAGGAACTTGGAAATCTTTATTCGTGGTGTGTTCGTAACAAACTTTATCTAAATATTAGTAAATGTTCACATTGTTCATTTAGTAGAAAGCTCGTATTACTACCAACGCATTATCATATTGCTGGGTCATACCTTAAACAAGTGACGGAAGTAAAAGATCTAGGTGTATACTTCGACACTAAACTAAGTTTTTCCACACATATCGATTTTATAGTTAACAAATCATATGCCATGTTGTCATTTATCAGGCGAAATTGTTTATCTTTTTCTGATCCATATACATTTAAAATGCTATACATTGCACTAGTTAGATCTAGATTAGAGTACGCGTCCTTCATTTGGAGACCGTATTACTCCGCGCATATTATGCGCCTTGAACGCGTTCAGAAAAAATTTATAAAATTTGCTCTCCGATCTATTAACTTTAGTGAACCAGTTCCATCATACGAATCCCGTTGTGCTCTTCTTGGGCTTAAAACTTTAAGTAACAGATCTGCTTATCTTGCTTGCACGTTTGTCACCAACCTACTTAATGGATCGGTTGATTGTGCGAATCTATTGGAAAGAGTTGCTATAAATGTTCCTATGCGTAGTCTACGCAGTGTTGTGCATTTTTATATTGGTGCTACGAAATATAACTATGCAAAGTATGCACCAATGTTGAGAACTTTGTCGGAATTAAATAGCATTCCGAACTTTGATCCGTCGCTAAATTGTGGAGCAGTACGTTCCCTTATTTATAACAATTTTTAAATTAATTAGCTATAAGATAACACTTGTTCTATAGTCAGTAAGAACTTAATGTTTGTTGACTGTATTAAATGAATAAATAATTTTTTTTACATGGAATGAATTATAACCGGTACCTGTTATACTTAAATAAAATTAACAAAAGAATACTTAGTACATTCTCGTTATCTAATGCCCTCTGTAGTTCGATTCGAAAGAAATTTCCGTATTCCAAATAAACAATATTCTACAGTTTACGAATGTGCTTTCGAATCTAATTTCACTTTCGAATAGAACTACAGTGTGAGGGCCCAGGAATAAAAACGATCTCGTATTTATATACATGAAACAATGGGCCGTATTAATAAAAACGAAGCAAATACTCTTACTCAAGATTTTAGAAATTTGACATCAATTTGTATGAACCAAATTTCAAAATTTGAGTAAAAGGTCTCAATTTTTAAGTAAAAGCAAATGCTCAGCTTTTATTAATATGACCCAATATAAACAATTGAAGATGCTGCATTCATATATATATATGTACATAATGTATGTACATATGTACGTGAATTTGAATTTGATGGATTTTTTTTTGCCTTGTTAGAAATAATAAAAAAAAAATTAAAGCATTTTATTTTATATGTAGTTTAATAGTTTTTCTTTGAAATGATACTTAAAAACAAAATGCATATATTATTCCGTTTTTACGATCCAAATTTTCTTGACCTCGCGGGAAACGTATGAAAAAGCATTTAGCCGCGCTTCACATCGATTTACTTCGAATCACTTCGATTTTTCAGTCGCTTCACTTCATTTTAAAATTTGGTGATGACAACACTGTTTAGCACTGTAGAACCATGATACAAGAAAGAAGGTAGTGTAAACGTCAAATATTTGTCGTCATATTAGCCACCTGACAATTATATGGATTATGACAGTTCGTGCTGCCATACTCAATGCTAAAAATCCTCCATTTATGTTATTTTTTATTTCCATGGTAATCATGGTATCGATTGTAACAGAACGAATTTTTTCAATTTGAATATTGATATATGGATATATGTAAATAAAAATACCTACATTTGCGTGTTATATTCTTCATAATATCAGATCACAAATAATTATATAACAAGTAAGGAAGCCTAAGTTCGAGTGGAATCGAACATTAGATACTCAGCTGTATGCTGTCATTGTTTGTTTGCGTTTGATGGATTTAATATAAAGCGAGTGCTGCATAAAGTGGGCGTAGTCACGCCCATTTTCTAAATTTTTATCAGTCATCCAACTATCAATATTATACTTTGTGCAAAATTTCATTCCTTTATGACTTCTAGTTACAAAGATGTCACGTTACAAATTCCCAAAGGGTGTTCCAGAAATATCTTTCTTAAAATGTAGGCGTGGTCATAAACCGATTTCAATAAATTTTTGCGTGGCTATTAACACAAGTTACAAAAGTGTATAAATCAAGTTTCGTCATAATATCTGAATTATTTGTGGAGTTATAGGCTAAGAAATCTCGTATATCCCTTTGTGTAAAAAGAGGCGGTGCCACGCCCATTTTCCAAAATTTTTCTATTTGTTGTTTCCGGTCTATTGTGGAAGTCATGCCACAAAATTTCAATGAATTATCTTTATATTTGACAAAGATATCGCTTAAAATGTTTTTATTAGGCCCCTTTATAGTTCTCATATATAAAAGTGGGCGTGGTCGTCAACCGATTTCGCTAAAATTTTGAGCGTGTATTACCACAAGTAATGAAAGTGTACACACCAAGTTTCGTCATTATATATAAATTATTTGCCGAGTTATGGGCTCAGAAATCTCGTATATTCCTGTTTATAAAAAGAGGCGGTGCCACGCCCATTTTCCAAAATTTTTGTGCTTTTCGTTTTATGTCCGCAGGTGGACTCCTGCTATAAAATTTCAATGATATATCTTTATATTTGACAGCGATATCACTTAAAATGTTTTTATTAGGTCACTTTATAGTTCTCATATATAAAAGTGGGCGTGGTCGTCAACCGATTTCGCTAAAATTTTGAGCGTGTATTACCACAAGTAATGAAAGTGTACACACCCAGTTTCGTCATTATATATAAATTATTTGTCGAGTTATGGGCTCAGAAATCTCGTATATTCCTGTTTATAAAAAGAGGCGGTGCCACGCCCATTTTCCAAAATTTTTATGCTTTTCGTTTTACGTCCGCAGGTGGACTCCTGCTATAAAATTTCAATGATATATCTTTATATTTGACAGAGATATCGCTTAAAATGTTTTTATTAGGTCACTTTATAATATACATATATAAAAGTGGGCGTGGCCCTCAACCGATTTCGGAAAGTTTTCG
The DNA here is from genome assembly GCA_960531455.1 of Urophora cardui. NCBI lineage: Eukaryota > Metazoa > Arthropoda > Insecta > Diptera > Tephritidae > Urophora > Urophora cardui. Next base: position 50,290,947 of record OY482671.1, on the reverse strand, counting down.
TCCAAATATTTGACTAAGTAAGTTTATCACGCGTACCAAATTTCATCGATATATCTTCAACGGTTTCTGATTTATGACTCATAAAACTTTCAATGTTTGCCCCTTAATAAGTGGGCGTGGCACCGCCCATTTTCCAAAATTTTTGTGTTTTTCGTTTTATGTCCGCAGTTGGACTCACGCGACAAAATTTCAATGATAGATCTTTATATTTGACAGAGATATCGCTTAAAATGTTTTTATTAGGTCACTTTGTAATATACATATATAAAAGTGGGCGTGGCCGTCAACCGATTTTAACTATTTTCCGTCAAACGTATGCCTAAGTAAGTAAATCACGCTTACCAAATTTTGTCGATATATCTTCAATGGTTTCTGAGTTATGACATATAAAACTTTCAAGGTTTGACCCTTAATAAGTGGGCGTGGCACCGCCCATTTTGCAAAATTCCATCAAATTTCTTCCTAGGGGCCTGAGCTCAACACGTGGGTAAAATTTCATCGCTCCAGCTATATTAGTGACTGAGATACCAAATTTCCGATTATTTCTATATAGGAAAAGTGGGCGTGGTCATGGTCCGATTTCGTCCATTTTCAATACCAACCGTCCCAGTCTCGATGCCAACTTGCATTTCAAATTTCATCAAAATATCTAAATTTTTGCGCGAGTTAGAGTGTTTACAGACGGACGGACAGACGGACGGACGGACGGACATGGCTAAATCGATTTCTCTTTTCACCCTGATCATTTTGATATACATAAGTCTATATCTATCTCGATTATTTCACTCTGTTACAATCCACCGTTATGTGATTAAAACTATAATACTCTGTGTACTAGTACAGCTGAGTATAAAAATAATGCCTGGTTTTCACTAAGTCATATATGACGTCAAATATTGTCAAACAAATGAAAACGGGTTGGCATATTGTGTCAAATGCGTTTGCAGTCAGTTTTGACCACTCGCTGTCATATAAAATGACAGCCATATGAAAACACTCAAATTGTAGTTTGCCAGCGCATTGGGCAACATTTGACACACAAAATTCATTTGCCAGCGTGTTGGCAAACTTGTTTCGTTTGTCAAGCTCACAGCTGATTCGCTGGGCCACGGAGCGTGTCAAGGAGCGAAGAGCTAAGGAGCTATGGCTTTTTCACGAAGCGGAGCTGGAGCTCAAATTACAGGTAGAAGCTGGAAGTGGAGTTAAAAATCACTAGCTCTTTATATATCTATATCTGTGGCCACAAGCAATAACCGCTTAAGTCGACTTAAGAAGATTTTGAGTTACATATACCACATTATTCTCCTTTTAAAACTCTATATTTCTGTAAAAACCCCATTCTTATAACTTAATTCAATAAAAAGATATAAATAAAAACATGTAGGTATATTAGGTATATTAAACTTGCTATAACAGTCAAGGTAGATTTATATGCTTAATGAAATTTCTGCATGATATTGTGTTTTATTTACAAAATTTGATCGTAACATTGTAAATGGCTCACTGATTTTGCGTCCATGGTTTTTAATCGATTTTTTCTGATTTGTTGAGAAAAGCCTTCGAATAAAAATATAAAAATAAGATTTTCTTTGCACTGCCATAAGCACTCAGATATAAAAAAATTTTATATGTACATATGTGCCTATGATTCATATTTTATGTGCAGAGCAAAGGCACTTTGTATTACAGCTCCCGAGAACTGCCGTAAGAAATCGAAATATACAATAACAAAAGTGTAATGAAAAAAAAATTCAAAATATGAAAGCACTGTAAAAAATTTGTATTCAAATAATTTTCATATAAAAAAATAAAAAAAAAATTTGTATGTATGTGATACTACCATTTGAAAATAAATTCTAAAATAATAGTGGTCTTCATCTATAGTGATAAAGTAATAAATTTTTAAAGTTTATCAGTTTATCCGCATTTTTACATGAAACCACCTTGGTAAATAATTGTTTAAACTCTTGTCGGTGTCAACTTGATTAATAAATAAAAAAAACCCAATAAAATAAAAAAAAAATGCCGAAGGAAACCACAATTTCTTCTTTTAAATTGAAAAAGTAAAACTGACAATGTGTCAGACTTGAAAAATCGTTCGGTAAAGTGATAAACTTTGCTTAAATATATTTTCATACAAATTTTGACAGATAATTTATTACAATTAATATTTTATCACTTTACCGCATTTACCAGCAGTTTACCACTTTAGATGAAGACCCTTAATATTTTATTGGAATTCATAAAAAAATCTAAATGAGCAAAAAATGTTTCAATGCATATAAAAATTTTGTAGATGTATTGAGCTTTGTACTTTCAATACGAGAGCGTTTAGCAGGCCTGCTATAGAGAATAAAGGTAGGTTTAAAACCGAAGATGGTTTTAAAGCGACCCTAGATTATGCCAAATAGTTCGAGTTTACCTTTATCTCAGGTAAGCGTTGAGCGTCTCTTTTCATCATTAAAAATTGTCGTATCTGATTTAAGACAGTCTTGTCGATTTGAAGCGGAGCCAATATATAAAAAATCGGAGCGAGAACGGAGCCCTATGCAAAAAAAGGATGGCAGCTATTGCCTATATGACACTACGTTTTTTTCTTGTTTTTTTTTTTGGTGTGGAAAATCCACCGAAAGTCAAAATACAAAAACAATTCTTCTGTAGGTTGAAAAGAGACAAAAACTCCCTCAAACACAATTTGATTGCCATTCAAACTAAATGAAAATAATATTTATTTCAAGAATTAATTTTTTTGGAAATTTGAATTTAAATTACTGCAATAAAAGTTATGAAACTCAGATGGCAGAGTAGCTGTGTATTCCATGTTATAAAGAGAAGCCAGTGCGCAGTATACTTTTTCTTCCGGACATCTTCTTTCCCCTTACGGCCAAAGCAGAAGCTTACAAGAGGCAAATTTAAAATTTGTATTTCCATATATTTTTTATTTTATATATAATTTATTTTATAGTTGTCAACTTAAAACCATTGTCAGAAAAACCTGCCTAGATGGTATTTTGTTGGTATTTCGTTTGGTTTTTTCAATATAGCTTGCTCGCTTGCACCAACGCAAAACTGTATTTGACCATCTCCTTCACTCCAAAAAACCTTGTAGAAACCGGAAAAAAAAACGTAGTGTCATATGGGCATAAGAGCAGCAAAAAATTTTGGAAGCGGAGCAAACGAAAAAATCCTTTGCACCGGGGCCCTGGTTTGTCGAGCGCACAGCTGATTGTGATTGTGCGAGTATTATAAATTTATTTACTTATTTTGTTAATAGTATTTTAATATCAGAAAATGGAAGAGTTATTAGTAAACGATTTCCAAGTTTTTGTGCAACCTAGAAATAGCACCACCACAAGAAAACCACGGGTGAGAAAACTGACCTTGCTGTCCGGCTGTCAAAAGCTTTTACTTCACGTTTGACAGCGGAGATGAAAACGGACTGTCAATCAACTGACACCAAAATTTTACGGCAATCTTTGACCCACACTGCTCTATCGACTTCATGTCAGTTTTTGAAACCTAATGAAAACACATTTGACTCAAAATGACATATTGTCATCTAGGACAGTGATTTGACGTCAGTGAATTTGACCTAATGAAAACCAGGCTTAAGATTTATTCTTAAAATAAGTTGCGGCAAGTTTGCGGAATATAGTACATACAATAAGCGAAAGTCAAATATATAAAATAACATATTTTTGTAGTCTCAATTTGGCTCGCCGTGCTGCAAAATAGCTGGTATTATCGGTGAGTTTTAAGCAGGGACTTGTAACGCGTTTCGGTTTCGGTTTCTGTTACACAGCTAAGTAACGAAACTGAAACAGGAAAAAAACTCCTTTGTAACAAAAGTCGCAACAAAACTTGGCCGACGAAAAATAAACAAATTGACTTTTGGCTGACGAAAAGTAACAAGTTCGACTTTTGGCTGACTATCAATTTCGTTTAAACAACAAAAATTTTAATGTAAAAACAGTATATAATTACTAGGGCAACCAAAAATATGCTTCAAAAAAAGTAAAACATGCCACAAAAAAGGCAAAATATGCCAATAAAATATGACATATAAATCAAAAATATGCCCCAGAAAATTTCAAAAATGCACAAGACATCGGAAGTGCGTTTCTGTAACAAATTCGGGAAAATTTTCGTTGAATTGACGCCACAGTAATATCGTCCCCTCAATATAACAATAGCGTATGTGCTCATACGCCATTATTTTTTTATTGCATATTTAGAATCTCCATCATTGATTCTATGTCTGGTCAAAATTTCGTCAAATTCTACTTCCACAAAGTGGGTCAAAATGTCATTGAAAAAAATGGTGTAGAATTTCTTGTTCAAAAATTTAATAGATATCTGATTTGACAAAAACTTTAAACTCGATTTTCTCAAAACCCAAAAAAAATTATACGCTACTGTTATATTGAGGGGACGATATGTTCCATACTTTTTCACCACCTAAAAATATGGTGCGGCGTCTGTTAGAAATAAAAGAATATAATCTCTATTGAAGCCTTCTCCCAACAGTTTTACAGGTTCATCGAAAAGCCGAGCAATTGTTTTTTGATTTGCAGCTTCCAATACTGCAACGTTCAAAAGAAACTTTTGCTTTTGGCGTTTTCTTTTCTGACAAAAAATGTTGCCCTTTAATATCTCAATTATCGAATTACGTAACTTGACTGTCTATAAAATGGCTGAATTTGTAGTTAATGGTACCCTCTTACTTAGTCAGAGGACACATTCGTTGAAATCACCACACAAGCTTACAAAATGGCTAAGAAAATCAAACAGGGCAACATTTTTTCGAGAAAAGAAAACGGAATTAGATATATCAAAGTTTTCATGTAAAATTCCGACTATAACATTTGCCACATATCTACCTGCAATCCAAATAAAGTGGTATTTTAATAGCGATTGTATCTTTTCCATAATATTGCTATATAGTTGCTTAACATAAGTAGTTTGAAGGCTTGTCTCACATGGTAATTTCTGGGAAACCCACTTTTCAAAAAACTGCACTAGATTTATGTTACGTATTTTATATAAGGGTATATCTGCACATGCAAATGCTTTACACAAATCCTTTGCGAATTCGATATATGACGGTGTCAAGCTATTCGCTACAAAGCTTTGTGATTATGGCAAATTTAGTGATCGTTTGAGTTTGATGTGCTTTTCACTCTGCACATGCTGCTTTACAAGAAATGTTTTCTTGAATGATACGGTCTTGCTGCATAACTTGCAAATCAGCACCTCACCGTCAGTTTGAAGATCGGGAAATTCCTTAACGATCTGCTTCAGCTTTCCCGAAATAGTTTGTTTAGCTTTTGGCATTATCTGTAAGAATTTGCATATGTACATACATAAATGTATATATTTCCAATCTTTATTTCAACAACCACTTACCGCTTCTTAAAATAAGAAAACGCTAGCAAAAAACAAAACCAGAGAATGCAAAAACAACTGAAATTTTTCAATTAAATCGAAAGATGTCCAAGGACATGGTTGCATTTTTGCGCACTAAATCTGAATTTTTTTTATAACTTAGCAGAAATAATATGGCCCGGATTCACCAACGTGACTAAAGCTAAAACTAAGTTTTGACTTAAGTTAGCCCAGATTTGGGGCTAACTTACTTTTGGGTTTCACCAACAAGTCTCAGAAAATAGTTTTGCAACCAGCAACCCTGCCAGCTTTTATGGCAAATACTGTTATTTTTGGTTGCTGTATTTGCTATTTTTTGTCATATTCGCACTTTTGGTTGTTGAATTTGCTAAAGCGACTCTAATTCTTAGTTTATTTTTAGTCAAGACAAAAGCTGACTAACTTGTGACTTAGCTCAGTTGCATGGTGAAACTGAAAACTTAAAAAAATCGGCTTAACTAAGTTGAGACCGGTTGGTGAAACCGGGCCTATGGTTTTCTTCAAAGATATAAAATATGACAAAATATGCATTTACAAGTAAAATATTCTGTCATTATTAAAATATGCTAAAATATGCTCTAAAAAATATACGTGAACCACTTGTTTTTCTGTAGAAACAAATTTATAAATTAAAATTTTTTCAATAGAACGAATCAGAAAAAATATGACATTGCATATATTTGGTTGCCCTAATAATTACTGATACTTTTCGCCAGCCAAAAGTCGATTTTGTTATTTTTCGTCGGCCAAAAGGCGAACATGTTATTTTTCGTCAGCCAAAAGTCGAACTTATTACTTTTTGTACAGAATTTTTTTATTGATAGCTTTCGCCAGAAATTTTAAATATGGTAGTTTTCGTATGGTACGACGATATAAAGAAAATCAAGAACTCTTACCCTTTATTCATAAAAAATCAAATAGTTTTGAAATATTGTATAAAGCACATTTTGATAACAGTTTTCGACTTTAATAATTGCATAAATCTCTTTTATTTTTAGTGAATAACTCATTATTTTATCTTTTTTAAAAGCTTTTTTCAGTATATTTAAAATGTTAAAATATACTCATTAAATCCGCTGATTTGTTTTGTTGATTAGCATATGTGAAAAACACCATTTTATTTAAAATACCCAATAACTTGGTCAAATATACCCTCTGCCAAAAACTTTTGCCTTTGGGCAACGCTATCCTTAATTTTGACTTAAAGTAAGACGTCAATAATCCATATTATAATCAAAAATGACAAAGTCAAAGTGACAATGGAACTACCTTGTTTGTTTGTATCATGTGTAGAACTGTAGGCAAGCTTCCCTGCAAGCGCCGTGATAATCATTTGACCAATCAATTGATGATCACATGTGATCCATCACTCTCCATCAAGAATTCCTATCACATTATTAAGGGCAATATGAAAAATGTGATGGAGTGAAGTGTATACGTGTGAGTTTGCATCTCGCTCCCACTTATGCGTAATCATATGATTTTCTATATATAGCTGAACTCTTTCCTCTCTCACTTTATACCCATCAATGTTGATGTAAATACCAGTCACATATGATCCATCACACTTGATATACGAATCTATCACAGCTGAGCCATCAAATTTGATGCCTGAACCTTTCACAAATGAGCCACAAACAAATCTATCATAGTCTATATTTATTATATTCATTACACAGATATTATTAACATATGTATATGAAATAAAATTAGATTTTTAACACCAAAAATATACTTTTTACTGCTCGCGGTGATGGCTAAGCTCGACAGTCTTGCATACGCCTCTCTCGAATTCTATGGAGTCGACTTCTTGGAAGACATCTGAAATTGAAGTGAAAAAAATATATATATGTAAATGTACTACATAATAAAGCTGGTTTGACTTAAATATGTATGTACTTATCTTTATACTTTAAAAAACGATTATTAATTATTATTTTTTCTTATCTTTATTCACTATTAAACTATATTTTTAGCACACGAAAGAACGCGATCAACTAGCTTCCACGAATTTAATTTTTTTTTTTAAACGAATCAACCCTGTCCTCTCACATATGATAAAAAAGTGTGTCAATGTATTAGTGTGAAACTTTTGCATGTGTTAGTTTCCATCACACGGGTTTTGCTGGGTTTGAGATGGGATTTTGGGAAATTCACCTCCCAAATGAACATCGACAGAAGAGGGTTGCCAGCACAGCGAAAATATTTGAGATAAATATTTTAAGGTCGTGGTAGAATGGTGGTATATTTTAATAATATAGAAAAAAACATATGTGTATTCATTTGCATAATTAGAAAATGCTCCTTGACCTCACTACTTTGTTACAAATACGACAGTTTTCTTGTTTTTTTTTGTTTTCAAGTTCTAAAGTTTTTTAGAGCAACTGCTATGCAACTCTGAGGTGTGGTGTACTGTAATGTCCGCTATATTCACCTCCAGAAAGGACAATCATTTTTTCTTTTTCTCCTAACCTTGCCTACAGGTCTACAGTGGTATTTAGTCTGACGAGTGTACCTGTTGTTGAAGGTATCAAGTTTATGTATGTTTATAATGTTAATTGTTTAAACAAAAATTTTTTTTAGCTTTCACAATTTCATGTAAGTTTACGTCCGTCACCGTCGGTTATGTATACAAAATTATTAGTTTTTCTTCTGTGATTTTTCGATGTTTTTATTTGTTTTTACTCATATTGATTTTTTGTCTATGTTGTTTTTAAATAAAGATTTCGCCCCTGAGGATGCTAAAAAGTTTAGCGAAACGTCGGGCATAACGTGAAATGTGTTAGTGTTTTCCCTTGCACTTGCACACGATAGACCAATAGAGCCCATATGCTAATTGCATTTTCATAAAAAATATAAATTTTTATTAGAAACATATTATAAAATTAATAAAAAACCAAAGTTTATGTAAAAAGTTCAATACAAAAAATAAGTCAATAACTATTCAAAGTAAGAATACTACATACACACATTTGTACATATACAGTTGTCCACAAAATAATAGGAGAGCCGAAATCAAAACCTTAATTGCTCAATTCTCAATACAAAAAACGGTAATTATCTAGTTTACGGGTCATCGACTAAAACTGCTCCAATTTTAACAAATGGGGTACCAATCGACGCGTTTCGATCTCAGGAATAAAAATCCGAAGGCGGAGCTTAACTTTTTTTATTTCAATAACAAATTATTAACAAAAAACTGTTTGTACAATGCAACTCTTTTGCTCGCTTAGTACACACACACGAACACTAAATTCAACTTATATATTTATCGCGGGATAACACATATCTTATATTTACTAAATAACACACAAAAAGTTGCAATGTTTTACAATTAAATACTATATTTTAATAAAAACCAAAGTAAACCAAAGTCGCTAATTTTAGGACTGTGGCGCGTAGTGTTGCCACCAATATTTACTACTAATCTATATTAACCTGCATTCACACTAAGCTCTTTTTATATGAATGGTGAAAAGTGGTGAGTTTCCGATATATCGCAATATCTAATCGCTGAAGGGTGTACTACGCAGAAGGACATCACCGTGGCGGTAGCCACGGTTAGGCTGTCTATCCGGACTTTGGTGGCGTAGCCCAGGGTTATTTTAAATAAGCGCGGCCGAAGGCCGCCAACGCAGAAAAGTGTTCTGCGCAAAGGCATATTTTTTGCAACTTTAAATGCTTAAGTGTGAATGCGCTGTAAATTACACCTAATTGAGTGGCAACGCTACTCATTTTGACAGTTCAATAATCGGTCGAAAAAAGCAGAAAAAGGGAAATTGTTTACTTCGATTTTATTAAAATATAGTATTTAATTGTAAAATATTGCAACTTTTTGTGTGTTATTTAGTAAATATAAGGTATGTGTGATACTATGGTAAATAAATCAGTTGAATTTATGTGTTGGTGTGTGTGTAATGACCAAGCAAAAAGTTAGATAGTTTTTTGTTAATAATTTTTTATTAAAATAAAAAAGTTAAGCTCCGCCTTCGGATTTGTGTTCCTGAGATCGAAACGCGTCGATTGGTACCCCATTTGTAAAAATTGGAGCAGTTTTAGTCGATGCACCGTAAACTAGATAATTACCCAAAAAACCGTTTTATTTGCAAGTTTTTTTCATAAAATTATTCACTAATCTTTTATTTATTGTGGCGAATATAATCGGTTCTCCACTTACATCACTAAAATGATTGAACACATCTCTAGGGAAAGTGCCAGAACTAGAAGAAGATACCAGATAATTTCCAGTGTTGCCAGAATTTTCCAGATTGCGTTTGACAGACTATATAAGGCGGCGAGCAGGCGCTCCAGAGTCAGTCGTAATTTAACCGTAGAAGTGTTAACATCAAGTCAAGTAAAACAAGTGTAGACTTTTTAGTCGTGAAATAAAGCAGTGTGAATTAAGAAGTAAATAAAGACTTTTATTTAACAATTCAGCGATACGAACCCTATAGAAATAATCGAGCTATCGACAAATACGTAACAATTGGTGTCAGAATTGGAATTGTTAAATAAATTCCAGGACCAAGGATAACGAAGCAAGGATAACGAATCAAGGATAACGAATCAAGGATAAGGAAACAAGGATAACGAGACAAGGATAACGAAATAAGAATAATGGCAAAGTTAAATGATCTGAAAATCCAAGAACTTAAAAGGGAGTTAGAAAAGAGAAACCTGAGTACCACCGGCAATAAAATTGAACTACAGGCAAGGTTAAGAGTAGCTATGGAAGCATATAACATTAATGTAGATGAGTTTGATTTCAACGATGATGTGGAAGAGGTGCAAAAGGAAGAAACCCAGAAGGAAGAGGCTCCACAGTCAGTAGCAAACGTAGACATGAACTCGATATTGGCTATGCTGACATAAATGTCGAAAAAAATGGAAGAACAACAGGCACAGATATCGGCAAAAATGGAAGATCAACAGGCACAGATGTCGACAAAAATCGAAGAACAACAGGCACAGATATCGGCAAAAATGGAAGATCAACAGGCACAGATGTCGACAAAAATCGAAGAACAACAGGCACAGATAACGTCAAAAATGGAATTGCAACAGTCAGTACTTTCATCACAGGTGTCCGGCATTGCGGCTCAGTTGGAGGCACAAGAAGAACGCATGTCCTTACAATTCAAGGCACAGGATGCAAAAATTATACAAGTTAAAGAGGTCCTTGAAGAAAGACAAGAAAAATTAGAGGACGATGTAAAAGCATTGAAAGCCCGTCTTCAGGATATTCAACTAAGTCGTCCAGACGCTTCAACTGCTACACAGAAGATAAAACCTCCGTCGTTTGATGGAAGTGGTCCATTTCAAGTATTCAAGCTACAATTTGAGAAAACGGCAGTTGTAAATAATTGGAGTGCGGAGGACAAAGTCGCTGCCCTGTTCGTAGCATTGAAAGGACCTGCAGCAGAAATATTACAGACTGTTAGCGAGGGCGAAAGGAACAGCTATGACGCAATTATGGGTGCCATTGAAAGACGTTATGGTAGCGAGCACAGGAAGCAGATATATCAAATGGAGTTGCAGAATCGCTTCCAGAAACCAAATGAGACGTTACAAGAATTTTCTTCTGAGATTGAGAGGCTAGCTCATTTGGCAAACGCAGGAGCACCTCAAGAATTCATCGAAAGAATGAAAATTCAAAGCTTCATCAATGGAATACGAGATATTGAAACGAAGCGGGCTACCTATGCAAACCCAAAAGGGACTTTTGCCGAAACGGTCTCATATGCCTTGATGCAGGAAACAGCATCTTTGTTGAGTAAGCCCACTTACAAAGCTCATCGGGTGGAAGTGGATGCGCAAGACTTGCTAACTAAGATATTGGAGGTGTTGAATGAATTGCAGAAAAAGAGGAATAGAGCTGTGAAATGCTTCAGGTGCAGGAAAACAGGACACATAGCACGTCATTGTAGCAAGGGCTCCAGTAATTTCAGCACTGTGGACAAGCGAAAGCGCAAGGTTGACGGGCATGAGCAAATGTCCAAATTAATAGATCGCCAGAAAGGAACCATACAAGGAAATACTGATGCCGTATTGCGAAAACCATGTAACCTCGAACGAAAGAATTCCTCCAGAGCTGAGCGGAAGGGAGTCGTCGTAAATGTTCGGCGAATGACAATAACATCCACAGACGAATGGGATGCGGAACAATTAAGGAAGTGTCAGCTAGAAGATCCAGATCTGGCACGTGTAATGATCGGTTTGGAGCAAAATGAACGACCATCAAAAGAAGAGATGTCAGCAGAGAGTCCTGTTGCCAAATCATATTGGGCACAGTGGAATAGTTTGCAATTGGTAAATGGTTGCCTACATCGTGTTTGGGAGAGTGAAGATGGTCAAAGTTCTAAAACATTGATAGTTGTTCCAAGGAAAAGAATACCGGATGTGTTAAATGAACTACACAATGGTCCAAGTGGAGGTCATCTTGGAGTAACAAAGACGCTAGAGAAAATCAAGAAGAGGTTTTATTGGGTCGGCTGCCGTCAGACAGTTGTTGAGTGGATTGCGAACTGCGATGTGTGCATAAAGGCTAAGGGTCCCAAATCCAGGAGTCATGGGCTGATGAAACAATACAACTCAGGAGCACCATTTGAGAGAATTGCCATGGATGTAGCTGGGCCATTTCCTACTAGCAAACTTGGAAACAAATATGTACTGGTAGTCATGGATTACTTCAGCAAATGGCCGGAGGTGTACCCGATTCCAAATCAAGAAGCAGAAACTATAGCCGAAGTATTCACCAACAATTGGGTGGCGAGATATGGTGCACCTATAGAGCTACATTCTGACCAAGGAAGGAACTTCGAATCAGTTGTGTTTCAGGAGCTTGTTATGTTACCGTGTGATTTGGTTCTTGGCGAAGCGACTTGTTGGCACGCTAGCTGGCCCTGGCTTAGCTCGTCAGTGGGGTGGTTCAGCTGCGCTTGCCGCCGGTTACATAAACAAAAAAAAGGTTCATCGTGCCAAAGAAGGTTGTGAATAAAGGAATAGAGCGAAGCTGCGGAAGTGACGTAAAAGCGGAAAATGAAAGCCTGTCCTGTCAGGTGGAGTCTGCCCTCCCTCTTCGACGTTTAGAACGCGAAGCCATGGGCGCTGTGCTGACTCCTAGATACCTTACAGCGCCCCCATATGCTGACTTAGGTTCGTCAGTCAACCGTACGTTAGGTCATCGTAAGTTGTGTCACCCTGTCGTTACTCCCATTTCCCCTCTATTGCCCAAGAGCAACACCCACACCAAATGGTTAGACTCTAACCCTCCATTGTTAACTAGATAAACACTTCAGCTCTTCGAATTCATTACAAATGTTTAATCCAATTTCTTATTAGTTTAACAAAGCTGAAACTTATGATTATTATGATTAACTTAAATTTAGGAATTAATGAAATCAAAATATATGCTTATGTTATGTTTAATATTTATCCAACATTTAATACAGGGAAAGTTCAAGGGGAAATGATAGGTAAAAAAAAAAGAAAGAAAAAAAAAAAAAAAAAAAGGAACTTCCACTACCCTCACTAGGCTGATTCACATGTATCTGGATATCTCAGTTATACCCGTATAAGGAATAGCACAAATACATACGTATGTCATAAATAGTTATTTATTAAGTGAAAAGCCACTTACCTTGGTTACTCCAGCGACGTTGGTACCAGCTCGCTACAGCACCTGTATTGAAGGGTATAATTATCTGTTCAAATGTATCTACGAATATGAGTACATATCCACATACATATACTGCCCAGTTGATGTAGGTCAGTTTGGCTCAAAAGTGGGTCAACGATTGTAGAAAAGAGGGAGCGAGAAATAATGAGACTTAAGTGAGAGAGTGAGAGCGGGACAGAGATAGTATGGAGATAGTGGATTATTTAGGAAACCGAAACAGAAAACTACAACGATATGGAACTCGGAACAATTTTTAGTAGCTGTTGGACTTTGGCGCGATCACCTGTCGATGATAAATGGATCTCCCCCGGAAAATTATATTTAATTAAATAAAATTAATAAAAAAAGGAAATGAACAAATTCTAAGGTTAAAAAGAAAGAATATAAACCGAACAAAAAAGTAAGCAGAATCCAATAAAAAAAAGATGAATATAAATAAACCTACAGCATACAAAGAAAGGAAAACTAGGAGGGAAGTAAGATATGGGAACGGGACAAAAATCAAAATAAAGGTTTACTTAATAATAATAACTAAATTCAGTGGTTACGCAAAAAAATTTCATGGAAATAAGCTACGCTTAATTTAACTACAGAAATATAAAAAAAAAACCATGTGTAAATTATACAGGCAAAAGAAAAATGGCAGCAAAAAAAAAAAAACAAACGAAGAAAACCCAGGAACGCAATAAAAGCAGGAACAGTGACTTCTCTTTCGCTGCGTCGGCGTCGCCGCGGTGATCGTAGCGCAGGTGTTCCAACACTATTCAATGTTTACCACCTCGTCGCCTACTATGGTGAGTGTTGGTCTCTATGCTTGTGATCCCTTTCACTAGTTTCACTCCTATTTCGGCCCGCTTCTCTCAGTGTGGATCATGCCACAAAAATGTCTATCGTTGTAGGTATTTTCGTGGTGTTTTGTGGTCATCACCCTCTGGCTTGACAGATTATTCTCCTCTTTCGTCTTTTGCCTATTTTCCGTGTGTGTCTGTATATATGTATATATGTTGAATAAGTAAATATGTATGCCAGCTTATAAATCCAAAAATTCAAAGGAGTGGGAGAATTTGGTGTCCGCCTCGAAGAATTCTGAGGGGAGTAAGGTTCCTCAGGGGAAGTGCCTAGGGGATATACATATAAAAAAATTGGTTATTTGTTGCCACTAAAATTAATATACATATACATATCGATTCCTTCAAACAATACTGTACTAAGTCGACTTAGTACGTTTTCCCGTTTTTAGCGCTTTCAAGTATTACATGTCTTAATTTGGATGCTGTAAAATTTTGGTATTAATCGGAAAATCCAATCAAAAGTTATCAACAAAAGTGTACATCTAACACAACTCGCGATTATTACAGCATAAAAACATTGAAAGCTTGCCACGAAAAACAACGTAGCAAGTCTTTATTCCCTTTTATGGCCCTATATAAAGCGTACCCTAACTTAGATGGTATCGAGTTTTGGTATTGACTCTTCAATCAATCCACATAGAAGCTACAAGCGAAGATCTACTTAGCATACAACTGAAGTTCATATCGAATTTAAACTTTGAGAGATTCTACTGCAATGCACCATTTTCAGACTTAGTACATTATTGCTTGGAAGCGTTGATATGTATGTGTACTTGTACGTGTGCGTGTACAAAAATCCTAGGCTATGAACAAGAACGAGGTTTTTTTTTTTTTTTTTTTTTTTTTTGTTGATTCAAATTTTAAATTTAACTTTAGGAACTTATTTTTATCTTCATTTACTAGTTTGCTCTTAGTTCTTTTAATTTTAAAAATCTACTTTAATTAATTTCCCTCATACATTTATTATGACCTATGTACATTATTTCACTTTTCTAATTTTATCTTAGACATAAAAAAATCACTTTTGAGTTCTACTTTGATTAAAGTTTAATTAAGTTCATTTTATTTACTTTACTATCTTTAATTAGTTTTTTTTTTTTTTTTTTTTTTTTTTTTTATATAGTTTGTAGATACATACAGACACGCACACGCAGAGCAATATATACGCTCATAACCACAGATCTTTTTATTTAACTTCTACATATCTGTGGCAACCTGCAATAATCGCTTAAGTCGAAAAACACCATTTCAAGACAAATTGATTTATATATTGAACATGTTATCGAAGTCTATAAAAAACTATGGACACAAAATCAGTGAGTCATCCCCCAATATCACGATCAAGTTTTGTGAATAAAGGGTATGTACATCTATTTTGATTGCATTAAGTTATAAGTATGGGGGTTTTACAGAAATATAGAGTATTAAAAGGAGAATAACGTGATGTACATAACTCGAAATCTTACTAAGTCGACTCAAGTGGTTATTACTTGTGCCCACAGATATACGGAAGCATACGTAAGCGATTTGTATCATCTTCCATTCCCGCTATTTGTACCCCATAATTATCATATATCACTAATAATTTTATTCCTATTTTCTCTACTTTTTCTTTCTGACAAATGTATTTTATCCTTTGATTTTAAACATTTTACATCTTTGCCTGCCTTCATACTATTTTAAGTTCACGTTTGGTTCTAGTTCATTTATTTCACTACGGCTTCCACTTGACTCACTCTATTTTACTTTTAGGTTTATTTTAATTTAATTCATTTATCTTATCTAATTTCATCCTTGAGAACTTTCACCTTTTTTTTTTTTTTTCATATATATATATTATATCCTGCCATGTCACCAAAACGTTCTACTTATCCATACATATATACATATACTTATATATCCAATTTCCCTCCTTTTCATATAAATATATTTTTTTTTCTTACCTATTTAGCGGCCTTTTTTGTTTCTTTTTGTAGTTCAGTTTTTCAAATAGCCGAATCGCGATCCCGGTAAAACGGCAATATTCACTTTCCCGGTCTGACAACGGCACTCCAAAAATTTTACATATATTTAAACTTTTTTTTTTTTTTTTTTTTTTTTTTTATTATATATATGACTATATATCACCGCAGACACAACTTGGCGCTTCGAGACGGACTTTTAATCTGATCGTTGCCAATTTGGTCATCGTGTCCCGAC
Organism: Urophora cardui; assembly: GCA_960531455.1. NCBI lineage: Eukaryota > Metazoa > Arthropoda > Insecta > Diptera > Tephritidae > Urophora > Urophora cardui. The sequence continues at coordinate 50,274,795 of OY482671.1, read as the reverse complement.
GCAATTTTCTTTTTGGCAACAGTCGTGTCCACTCTCACTCTAACGTTACACGCCACACCTACATACAAACATTCTCTAACAGGGATACGCACGCATACATACACGTAACACACGAACAGAGACATACCCTTTCACTCATGTTGTGCAACATGTGTAGATACATGTATGGGTGATCTTTCGCAGCAAGTTATGCAACCTAAAAGCTCGCGTTACAGGCTCGCACCCACCGATGTTGCATGCAGCATGGAGTGCGTGCGTAAAAAAATTTTAACGCAGCTTTTTCAAATACCATTGACTCCTTTACACCAAACGTGTGGCCTCGACCCACGACCTAGAGCCGGGTATTTAAATCTTTCTCTTATTTTGACATTCACTATGACATTGCACTGGGGTCTATCTATGTTCAATTATAAACATGTAAATACGTCTATCTAACAGCTATTTAATGCTATATCACAGTGGGTTCAAAATCGAATGGTCCAGTTAATTAATATTAAAATAAATAAATAAATAATTGCAAGAATAATCACAAAAAAGATAAATAAGTAAAAATAATAAATAAATAAAAATAAAAAAAATAAATAAATAAAAATGAAAAAATAAATAAATAAAAAAATCAGGTACCTAAATATCATCGATAAAAAAATATAAAAATATCACAGATGGAATATCACAATATAAACTAGTGAAATAAATAAAATTTAAAAATTACGTCAAAGAAATTGTTGCACTAAATAACTGAAAAAGTCATAAAATAATAGTGATAATATTATATGCAAATAAATAGTCCATACGAACAAACAACAATAACTAATGTGTCAATCAATACGGGTGTATAAATACATGTAACAATAAGAGGCAGACTAACAAAAAAAAAGTAAATGGACGTAAGACTGAACAGAGCCTAACATAAAACATTAAACATGAAACAGATTCTCATTTCGCAAATATGTCCTTAGCATGGTATACCCCGATTTTCTTCCCACTAGAGTCTCCTAGTTCATACATGGAGTTACCAATTGCTTTCAAAACAACACATTTGACTTGTTTTGGTGCCAACTTGGCATTATAATTATCTATTTGTGAACTCTGCTTGAAGTTACGGCGGTATACCACTTGTCCAATTTGAAAACTGACATCCCTACTTCTCGTATTATAAACTTTCTTACTTCTTTCATGTGCTAACTTCAGCTCCTTTTTAATTCGATCTCTGATTAGCTGCATTCGATCATCTTTTGCCTCAATTTCCCAATTAGTATCTTTTAGTGAACCCAACTTTCGGTATAGCTCATATGATGCAGCATGCTGTATCATAGGCATACCGAAAGTGGCATAATAAGGCGACATATCAATTGCGGAGTGAATTGCACTACGTAGTGCGAAAGCCGCATCGCTGACATGTCGATCCCAATTCTTTTGGTTGTCTTTTATGTAAGAGCGTATGATCTGAAGCACTGATCGATTGACTCTTTCGGCGGCGTTTCCCTGGGGTGAATAAAATGCAGTCTTAATGTGTACAGTGCCATACTTTGCTATGAAGTTGCTAAATGTTTCTGAAATAAATTGCTTCCCATTATCCGAATGAACATATTCGGGTACACCGAATACGTGGAATACTTCGCGTTCAAGAAACTTTACAACTTCGGCTGAAGTAGCTCTCCTCATAGGCTTTAAAAATACAAATTTCGAGAAGTGGTCTAAACATACAAACACATAAACATTACCATCACTAGTACGAGGATACGGACCCATAAAGTCTATAAACAAACGTTGAAAAGGCCGTTCGGTTACGTGCTGTTTGCCCATTGGGGGTTTATGAAAAACGTTTTGGGTCTTGTTCGCAGTACAAACTTCGCATTGTTTGAGGTGTGCACACACATCGCTTACCATACCTGGCCAGTAATACTTTTCGCGAATTTTAGATAGTGTCTTATGAATGCCGCCGTGCCCTACTGACAGCGAGCTGTGAGACGACTCTACCAACCCCGGTCGCAATTCCGACGGAACCCAGAGTTTCCAGGCTTGGTCTGCTTGAAGCTCGTCCCCCGGTCAAATTGTGTTCGTTTATATACGTATCCGTCGGATACACATAGGTCTGGGAGTTTGTCTTTATTCTCTGTCACCGTGTTCTTAAGTGTGTTATACTCTTCGGATTCAAAATATGGAGATTCTAAACAAATGTCGACAGTTCTTTCACTGGGTTGCATCTCTTCCATATGCATGCGGGAAAGAGTATCCGGCACCACATTTTGCGTCCCTTTTCGGTGCTCAATGTTGAAATTGAAGGCTTGCAACTTCAGACTCCACCGCGCTAATCTTCCAGACAAATCTTTCTGATTCATGAGCCATTTGAGGCTGGCGTGGTCTGTTATTATTGTAAATGGTAAGCCTTCCACATACGGTCTAAAACGTTTCACACTAAGAACAGCCGCATAACATTCTAGTTCGGTGATGCTGTAGTTTTTCTGTGCTTTGTTCAGCTTGGTGGACATATACGCGATCGGTCTTTCATTTTTGTCGTCGTCTAGTTGGAATAAAACCCCGCCCACTCCGTCAGTTGATGCGTCGCATTGGATGTAGAAGTGTCTGTTGAAATCCGGATGTGTCAGTACAGGTGCCGAAATTAGGCTTTGTTTGAGTTGGTCAAATGACCTTTTGGCTTCGTCAGTCAAGGTAAACTTCTTAATTTTTTCCTTTGTGAGACAGTCGTGCAGCGGCGCTGCAATGGTCGCATAGTCCTGTATGAAACGACGGTACCAGCCTGACATTCCCAGGAACCGTCGTAACTGTTTCGGTGTTTTCGGTTCGGGAAAGTCCTTCACAGCTGCTACCTTATTAGCATCAGTTTTGATACACCCGTCACCAACTACGTAGCCTAGATAGCGAACTTCCTTAAAGCAAAATTTGCTTTTTTCCACATTAATAGTTAATTTAGCGTCGCGTAGACACCGAGCGACCTTTTCTAATAAACATAAATGGGACGAAAAATCTACAGAACAAACTAACAAATCGTCTAGATACACAAATACACTCTCACGTAACGCAGCGGGTATCACCTTGTCCATTAAACGACACATTCGTTGTGCCGCATTGCACAAGCCAAAGGGCATCACGGTGAACTGATATAGTGGTCTCCCTGGCACAGTAAAAGCTGTCTTTTCCCTCGATTTATGCTCTAATGGAATCTGCCAGAATGCGTCTTTTAAATCGATGGCTGAGATAAACCTCGTGTTTTGCAATCGACTAAGGATACCATCGATATTTGGTAGTGGATACGCGTCTTTTATAGTTCTTTCGTTTACTTTTCGAGCGTCCAGACAGAGTCGATTTTTTGTCCCCTTTATCACTAATGACACGGGAGAATTCCAACTGCTATTCGACTCTTCTATCACACCCATGTCTAACATCCTATCCAGTTCAGCGTAAACTAGCTTTTGGATTGCAGGCGAAATGGGGTAATGTCGTTGCTTCACTGGCAGATTCTCGTCAAGTACTTCTATCACATGTTGCTCCAAATCGGTTTTTCCTAACCCTAAGACAGCAAAAGATGGGAATTGTGCCTTCACCCTTTCTAATGCTACAGTTTGGTCATGGGTCAAGACATGCTGCACTGCATCAAAAGATAAGTCGCCTTCAGTGGGCACGAGCTCTGATACACCAACTATCCCTGGACGTGCAATCGCTCCTCTACTCACAACATTCAGGTCGAACGCTTTCCAGAAATCTATCCCTAAGTATACTTCCTGCTGTAAGTCTGGTACTATTAGAAACTCTAAGTCTCTACACATCTCATCCCAAACTACTGGTAATGTAATTACTCCGGTCACTGAGGTTTCTCCTCCGTTTGCAGTCTTAATTTTTTGATTGGCTATGGGTAAGATACTATTTTCTTTGCCTTCTAATAACTTCTCTGAATTCTTCCCTATGCAACTAGCCCCAGCTCCAGAATCTAATAACGCTAACGCCTCTTTACCACCTATTTTCGTTTGTGCAAAGAAACGATTGTCACCTTTCAATGTGACTATCGTGGAAACTATTTTATTATAAACTCTTTTGTACATCCTCTTCTTCATTCTCATTTTCTCTATCTTTTTAAAATTCCTATTTCTCTTCTTTTCAATCATCGCTTCACAAAATATTCTCCTTCTTGTTTCTTCATATTCTATTTTCCTGTCATGCAAGCTTTTAAGTTTGCTCTTTGCTCCGTTATCTGTTTCTATAATATTAACTTTCTCCCCCTGTGGTCTTTTTCATATTTTTACTGTTTGTTGTCCGGGTCCTCTTTCTCCTGGCTGAGGACCCCGGTAATCTCCGCCAGTTTGTTGTTTCCCATCGAGGGCTTGAACACGCAAAATGAATGGTTTTTTCCACAGGAAAAACATGCCATTTCATGGAAGTGCGATTTGCATCGCGTATCTTTTATAGCTTCAGACGGGTTCTTAGTGAAGTAGTCTACCGGCATCCCACACGCAAAACACAACATGAGATGAAAGGGCGAGGGACAAAAAGCCTCTATGGTTGGCCCAGGATTGCTCAATGCAGGGGTATTGGGTACACCTAGCGTCCTAACATTGTTCACCCTACTATCAGATAGTTGGCCACTGTTTTTAAATGTTTTGCTAACTGGCCTATTCATTGCCTCTAGTGGCAACTGCTTACTGATTTCCTCTTGGCGACCTGAACCATTATATTCAAGTTCGCTTACCCCTTTGGATCTACTTTTATTATCTTTCATTAGCTTTTCAGCACGTCTACTTTCAGCTTTTAGCTCCGCTAATGTGTCTGTTTTTGATGCAAATACCAAACTCGCTAGTTGTGGCTTCAAGTTTCATTTAATTATCATCACCAGCTCCTTTTCGGGTATCTTCTGTCGAAGCCTAAAGGTGAGGTCATGAACTTCTGCATAGAAGTCGTCAAATGACTCTGTGAACGCTTGCTTCCTTTCCATAATTAGACGTATGACCTCGTAATCAGACTCTGCGCTTTTAAAGTGTGCCAGAAGTTCACCTTTCAATTCCAAGTATCCAAAGTTGGGATCATCTGCATGGTCCTCAAGTACCTGCCAATACCATTTTAACGCAGAGCCCGTTACGAGACAATGGAAGTCCGTAAAGAGCTGGTGATGAGATATCTGGTGTTGCACCCTCATTTTTTCAATTCGGAAAAGGAAACTCTCTGCCGTAATACCCTTATCGGTACCATCGAACTTAATGTGCCATTTGTCCAAGTCTATTTTTTTCCACAGTGGAGGCTCCCGTCCACTGTTCCCTCTATCTTGGTGTCCCCTATTGTCACCTGGTGTCGATGTGTGGGTTGAACGATGACCCGGCGACGGCCCCGTAGACGTTTCGACCTCGGCTACCCGGCTGCTAAGATTGGCCACACAGGTTTTCATGTTTCTAACTTCATTAGCGCACTGCGCCATTAAATCGCCTTGATGCGCCATCATTGCCATCAATCGGCTCAGTTGCTCGGCGGTGTGGTCAACGCCAGAAGGTCGTACAGCTTGGGCCTCCGCTCCTACCGGTAGCTCATCTTCTACCTGGTCAGCGTTCACCCCTGCACCTAATTGCCCGTATAACATTTCTGAAAATAAATCTTCCAATTTTTTTCGAAAAATTTAAACTCTCTTCTGCTAAGTTAGTAGTAGGTTTTTGCTGATTGGACACACTAGCTACGCACTCGTCGGCTTTTCCACTTGATCTGAATACCCTAGTGGTACACCTATTAAAAAAATCAGTAGGCACAAAATCTACTGGATGTGCAATTCCTGTGTCGATTTGGGTAAATAATGAACCAACTATCTGGTTTTCAAGTGCACGTGAAACGCTACGTGTGACCGGTCTATCCCTGTTGAACAATCCTAAACCACCAGTGACTCTTTCTTCACTATTATTACGTTCGGACATTCACACAAACTCAATCGGACTCACTCCAATTTACACAAAAACAGCCAAAAATATTCTCAATTCAATTTCCTAAATCTCACGATTTCAATTTGTATTTTTGGTGATTTGAACAAATCGAAATTCAAAAAAAATGTTTGTCGTTTCAAAATAAATTCAGTACTACGATTTAATTAAATACAAAAAAAAAGCGACAAAAAAAAATTGATTATTCAAAATAAGTTCAAAAATTCAACAAAAAATTATTAATAATTTAAATTCAAAAATTATATATAAAAAAATTAAAAAAATATTTAATTATTCAAATTCAGATTTATATTCAAAAATTCAAAAAATATTTAATTCATTTCAAAAAAAAAGAACCGAACTCAAAGAAAATTCACAAGAAATTAAAACAAATTTACTTAAAACTAAATCCCGAAAATTCAGATGGATTATTTATATGTATTTCAAGAACCAAAAAAATATATGAACTTCAAAAAAATTCTATTTAAAAGTAAAGGCACCGATCCAAAAAATAATTTAAAAGAAGCTTATGTATATAGTAATTATCAAAAAAAAATATTTTAAACTAACGAATATATGTATATAATTCAAAAATTCAGGAATTCAAAAAAATTCAAAAATAGCGCATTCAGTAAAATCTCAGCAAACAAAATTTATGAAAAAAAATGTTTCAAAAAAAAAGAAAGTATAAACTAAGATGTACTTACTATTTATATATGCATATACCTAATTCGAGAAAACCAATATGTGCATAAAAGAGTATAAATAAATATGTATAACAATGTTTATAAACGCTGCAAAAAAAAGGAATAAGATTGTTGCTTTGGTGTGTGTGTGGTGTTGTCTTGGCGAGGTCATAGTGGGAGTATTCTGTCCGAAAGTCAAACGTCCGATGTCTGGTCAAACAAAACTTGTCACAACAAAAATTAAAACTTAAGTGTACACTACTACGTATTGCAGTCGATACTTATACGTGGATGCAACCTTAGACCCCCCTAACTACATATATTAATTTACCCCCACCCCCCTTTTGCAACGTGTTTGTACCTCACAAGAAGTTGTTGCTAGAGGAACTAGTCGGTAGCACAAACACTGTTACAAAAATAAACAAAAATAATATATATTTACCCCTCTATACCACCTCTAATCACAGATACCAACTTCGCTAAGCTCGGAAGCTCAAGGAAGGAACTCTGTGAGTGGGTAGGTATACCCCCCACATATTTCATGGTTGCACATATTGCTTGCGACTAGTCGTTAGCAATGTTACAGTCATGAAAACGGTCCGAAGAATATATGTCAAAGATGATAGCAAGTAAAAGATAAGAGATAGTTTAGATATTATGGGAAAATAGGGAGAAGAAATTTTGGTAAATTAAAAGATATTCGGGCTATAATCGTTGGGCGCCATTGTTATGTTACCGTGTGATTTGGTTCTTGGCGAAGCGACTTGTTGGCACGCTAGCTGGCCCTGGCTTAGCTCGTCAGTGGGGTGGTTCAGCTGCGCTTGCCGCCGGTTACATAAACAAAAAAAAGGTTCATCGTGCCAAAGAAGGTTGTGAATAAAGGAATAGAGCGAAGCTGCGGAAGTGACGTAAAAGCGGAAAATGAAAGCCTGTCCTGTCAGGTGGAGTCTGCCCTCCCTCTTCGACGTTTAGAACGCGAAGCCATGGGCGCTGTGCTGACTCCTAGATACCTTACAGCGCCCCCATATGCTGACTTAGGTTCGTCAGTCAACCGTACGTTAGGTCATCGTAAGTTGTGTCACCCTGTCGTTACTCCCATTTCCCCTCTATTGCCCAAGAGCAACACCCACACCAAATGGTTAGACTCTAACCCTCCATTGTTAACTAGATAAACACTTCAGCTCTTCGAATTCATTACAAATGTTTAATCCAATTTCTTATTAGTTTAACAAAGCTGAAACTTATGATTATTATGATTAACTTAAATTTAGGAATTAATGAAATCAAAATATATGCTTATGTTATGTTTAATATTTATCCAACATTTAATACAGGGAAAGTTCAAGGGGAAATGATAGGTAAAAAAAAAGAAAGAAAAAAAAAAAAAAAAAAAAAGGAACTTCCACTACCCTCACTAGGCTGATTCACATGTATCTGGATATCTCAGTTATACCCGTATAAGGAATAGCACAAATACATACGTATGTCATAAATAGTTATTTATTAAGTGAAAAGCCACTTACCTTGGTTACTCCAGCGACGTTGGTACCAGCTCGCTACAGCACCTGTATTGAAGGGTATAATTATCTGTTCAAATGTATCTACGAATATGAGTACATATCCACATACATATACTGCCCAGTTGATGTAGGTCAGTTTGGCTCAAAAGTGGGTCAACGATTGTAGAAAAGAGGGAGCGAGAAATAATGAGACTTAAGTGAGAGAGTGAGAGCGGGACAGAGATAGTATGGAGATAGTGGATTATTTAGGAAACCGAAACAGAAAACTACAACGATATGGAACTCGGAACAATTTTTAGTAGCTGTTGGACTTTGGCGCGATCACCTGTCGATGATAAATGGATCTCCCCCGGAAAATTATATTTAATTAAATAAAATTAATAAAAAAAGGAAATGAACAAATTCTAAGGTTAAAAAGAAAGAATATAAACCGAACAAAAAAGTAAGCAGAATCCAATAAAAAAAAGATGAATATAAATAAACCTACAGCATACAAAGAAAGGAAAACTAGGAGGGAAGTAAGATATGGGAACGGGACAAAAATCAAAATAAAGGTTTACTTAATAATAATAACTAAATTCAGTGGTTACGCAAAAAAATTTCATGGAAATAAGCTACGCTTAATTTAACTACAGAAATATAAAAAAAAAACCATGTGTAAATTATACAGGCAAAAGAAAAATGGCAGCAAAAAAAAAAACAAACGAAGAAAACCCAGGAACGCAATAAAAGCAGGAACAGTGACTTCTCTTTCGCTGCGTCGGCGTCGCCGCGGTGATCGTAGCGCAGGTGTTCCAACACTATTCAATGTTTACCACCTCGTCGCCTACTATGGTGAGTGTTGGTCTCTATGCTTGTGATCCCTTTCACTAGTTTCACTCCTATTTCGGCCCGCTTCTCTCAGTGTGGATCATGACACAAAAATGTCTATCGTTGTAGGTATTTTCGTGGTGTTTTGTGGTCATCACCCTCTGGCTTGACAGATTATTCTCCTCTTTCGTCTTTTGCCTATTTTCCGTGTGTGTCTGTATATATGTATATATGTTGAATAAGTAAATATGTATGCCAGCTTATAAATCCAAAAATTCAAAGGAGTGGGAGAATTTGGTGTCCGCCTCGAAGAATTCTGAGGGGAGTAAGGTTCCTCAGGGGAAGTGCCTAGGGGATATACATATAAAAAAATTGGTTATTTGTTGCCACTAAAATTAATATACATATACATATCGATTCCTTCAAACAATACTGTACTAAGTCGACTTAGTACGTTTTCCCGTTTTTAGCGCTTTCAAGTATTACATGTCTTAATTTGGATGCTGTAAAATTTTGGTATTAATCGGAAAATCCAATCAAAAGTTATCAACAAAAGTGTACATCTAACACAACTCGCGATTATTACAGCATAAAAACATTGAAAGCTTGCCACGAAAAACAACGTAGCAAGTCTTTATTCCCTTTTATGGCCCTATATAAAGCGTACCCTAACTTAGATGGTATCGAGTTTTGGTATTGACTCTTCAATCAATCCACATAGAAGCTACAAGCGAAGATCTACTTAGCATACAACTGAAGTTCATATCGAATTTAAACTTTGAGAGATTCTACTGCAATGCACCATTTTCAGACTTAGTACATTATTGCTTGGAAGCGTTGATATGTATGTGTACTTGTACGTGTGCGTGTACAAAAATCCTAGGCTATGAACAAGAACGAGGTTTTTTTTTTTTTTTTTTTTTTTTTGTTGATTCAAATTTTAAATTTAACTTTAGGAACTTATTTTTATCTTCATTTACTAGTTTGCTCTTAGTTCTTTTAATTTTAAAAATCTACTTTAATTAATTTCCCTCATACATTTATTATGACCTATGTACATTATTTCACTTTTCTAATTTTATCTTAGACATAAAAAAATCACTTTTGAGTTCTACTTTGATTAAAGTTTAATTAAGTTCATTTTATTTACTTTACTATCTTTAATTAGTTTTTTTTTTTTTTTTTTTTTTTTTTTTTTTTTTATATATTTTGTAGATACATACAGACACGCACACGCAGAGCAATATATACGCTCATAACCACAGATCTTTTTATTTAACTTCTACATATCTGTGGCAACCTGCAATAATCGCTTAAGTCGAAAAACACCATTTCAAGACAAATTGATTTATATATTGAACATGTTATCGAAGTCTATAAAAAACTATGGACACAAAATCAGTGAGTCATCCCCCAATATCACGATCAAGTTTTGTGAATAAAGGGTATGTACATCTATTTTGATTGCATTAAGTTATAAGTATGGGGGTTTTACAGAAATATAGAGTATTAAAAGGAGAATAACGTGATGTACATAACTCGAAATCTTACTAAGTCGACTCAAGTGGTTATTACTTGTGCCCACAGATATACGGAAGCATACGTAAGCGATTTGTATCATCTTCCATTCCCGCTATTTGTACCCCATAATTATCATATATCACTAATAATTTTATTCCTATTTTCTCTACTTTTTCTTTCTGACAAATGTATTTTATCCTTTGATTTTAAACATTTTACATCTTTGCCTGCCTTCATACTATTTTAAGTTCACGTTTGGTTCTAGTTCATTTATTTCACTACGGCTTCCACTTGACTCACTCTATTTTACTTTTAGGTTTATTTTAATTTAATTCATTTATCTTATCTAATTTCATCCTTGAGAACTTTTTTTTTTTTTCATATATATATATTATATCCTGCCATGTCACCAAAACGTTCTACTTATCCATACATATATACATATACTTATATATCCAATTTCCCTCCTTTTCATATAAATATATTTTTTTTTCTTACCTATTTAGCGGCCATTTTTGTTTCTTTTTGTAGTTCAGTTTTTCAAATAGCCGAATCGCGATCCCGGTAAAACGGCAATATTCACTTTCCCGGTCTGACAACGGCACTCCAAAAATTTTACATATATTTAAACTTTTTTTTTTTTTTTTTTTTTTTTTTTTATTATATGTATGACTATATATCACCGCAGACACAACTTGGCGCTTCGAGACGGACTTTTAATCTGATCGTTGCCAATTTGGTCATCGTGTCCCGACGCAATTTTCTTTTTGGCAACAGTCGTGTCCACTCTCACTCTAACGTTACACGCCACACCTACATACAAACATTCTCTAACAGGGATACGCACGCATACATACACGTAACACACGAACAGAGACATACCCTTTCACTCATGTTGTGCAACATGTGTAGATACATGTATGGGTGATCTTTCGCAGCAAGTTATGCAACCTAAAAGCTCGCGTTACAAGCTGTGCAAAACACTGGGTATTAGGAAAACCCGAACAACTGCGTTGCATCCACAATCAGACGGCATGGTAGAAAGATTTAACAGAACATTAGAGGAACATTTACGAAAAGTGGTGGACAAGTTCCAGAGAGATTGGGACACTCATATTCCTCTGTTCCTGATGGCATATCGATCGGCCGTACACGATACAACAGGTCAGACTCCTGCAAAAGTAATCTTTGGTAGTGATCTTCGACTGCCAGCTGACTTGAAATTTGGGATAAGTGCTGATGCGGGAATAAATGCCAGACAATCTAACAACGTTCTGGAAGAGGAAATGAGAGAAATACATGAACTTGTAAGACAGCGAACAAAGATCATGAGTGACAAGATGAAGGCCAGATACGACAAGGCAATGAACTCAGAAGGTTTTGTTGAGGGAGATCTAGTTTTGCTATACAACCCGCAGCGAAAGAAAGGTTTGTCCCCGAAATTGCAGTGTACTTGGGAAGGGCCCTACAAAGTGATTAAACGGCTCAACGATGTTGTGTATCGCATACAAACGATTGGAAGACCAAGGAATAAAATGAAAGTGGTTCATCTGGAAAGGCTAGCAGCATTTGGGACAAGTAATGTGTCAGATCGGGACGATCAGACTTAGGTGGAGGGCAGTGTGGCGAATATAATCGGTTCTCCACTTACATCACTAAAATGATTGAACACATCTCTAGGGAAAGTGCCAGAACTAGAAGAAGATACCAGATAATTTCCAGTGTTGCCAGAATTTTCCAGATTGCGTTTGACAGACTATATAAGGCGGCGAGCAGGCGCTCCAGAGTCAGTCGTAATTTAACCGTAGAAGTGTTAACATCAAGTCAAGTAAAACAAGTGTAGACTTTTTAGTCGTGAAATAAAGCAGTGTGAATTAAGAAGTAAATAAAGACTTTTATTTAACAATTCAGCGATACGAACCCTATAGAAATAATCGAGCTATCGACAAATACGTAACATTATATACTCACAGCCCACATATTCCAATCAAGTACCTTAAAAGTTATAAATCTCAGTTTTTTTGATTAATTTTTTAACAGACGTTGTAGTTATGTACCAAGTAAAATACTGTTACGTATTTGTCGATAGCTCGATTATTTCTATCGGGTTCGTATCGCTGAATTGTTAAATAAAAGTCTTTATTTACTTCTTAATTCACACCGCTTTATTTCACGACTAAAAAGTCTACACTTGTTTTACTTGACTTGATGTTAACACTTATACGGTTAAGTTACGACTGACTGCGGAGCGCCTGCTCGCCGCCTTATATAGTCTGTCAAACGCAATCTGGAAAATTCTGGCAACACTGGAAATTATCTGGTCTCTTCTTCTAGTTCTGGCAGTTTCTTTAGAAATGTGTTCAGTCATTTAGTGATGTGAGAGTGGAACCGATTATATTCGCCACAATACTATCGATGGTTAAAAAAAAACTATCGATAATCGCTATGGCATCGGCCCCATCGATAGTATCGATAGTTCAATCGACGGTTTTCCAGCACTAGTTGGAAACCTAGCTGTCTATTGTACAAAATGAATTCCTTAAAACTAGGTATTCGCATAAGAGACAAAGTGCATATCCTTTATAGGTTTAAAACCAAGTTCCAAGCATTGAAGAGAAAGCCTGATCCTTACTCCATTTCAACAGATTATGTTGGACCGCCGGATTCATTGTCAAACATACGGCCATATGTTAGACATATATGTAAGGATGAGACTTCATTGGAGCGCCAGTTAAGACTTTTGCAGAATGAAGTGGAGAAATGGAATCACGAATTTTGGTCACAACATAATAAATGTTTTTATGAAGTAAGTGCATTTTTATAGCAAGTTTCAAGATGGCGCTAGGGTCGGCTTTCCATTATTCCAGCACGCCCCTTGTGCAGGGCGGTAGAGGGCCTCCCACAGATCACAAAACGGGTCGGCTTTCCATTATTCCAGCACGCCCTGAGAAAAATGACTTATGCAGGGCGGTAGAGGGGCTCTCACAGATCTCAAAACTGAAAACCAAACTTGCCGGAGGCTTATAGTTCCCGAGATATTTCTTCTTAAAGTTGTGAAAATACTATGCAGAAGGACATCACCGTGGCGGTAGCCACGGTTGGGGCACACGTCCGGACGGATGGCGTAGCCCAGGGTTATTTTTTATAAGCGCGGCCGAAGGCCGCCAACGCAGAAACGTTTTTTTTTTGCAAAATTTTCGCTAAACTCCATGTGTGGTGAAATTTGTATGGGAACTTTAACAGCAAATATCTCGGGAACTATAGGCCTCCGGTAGGTGGGGTCTTCAGTTTTGTGATCTGGGGGCCCCCCTATACCCTCCTAAAAAACAATTTTTTTCTAGCCGTGGGGGACTCGTCTAAAATTTTACCTATCTCGGAAACCATAAGCCTCCGGCAAGTTTGGTTTTCAGATTTGGGATCTGTGAGAGCTCCTCTACACCCCTATATAAGTCATTTTTCTCAGGGCGTGCTGGAATAATGGAAACATTTCCAATATAAAGAATGTATTACCAAATGGTAAAAAAATAGATTGAATTTGCGTGTTCGTGTGGGTGTAATAAGCAATCGAAAAATGAAAACGTTTTTTGTTAATAACTTTTTATTGAAATAAAATAATTAAGCTCCGCCTTCTGATTCGTGCTCCTGAGATCGAAACGTGTCCATTAATATCCCGCTTGTTAAAAATTGACGAGTTTTAGCCGTTGCACCGTAAACTAGATAATTACCCAAAAAAGGGTTGTTCTGTGTGACAATTTACGGAACTTTAAACATTAATATTTCCAAAACTATTTGGACCTCAGATATAGAATCGGGGGGCGGTGCCACGCACCCTTAAAAAATCAGTTTTCCTGGAATCGTGGCCCGACTTATGAAGTTCCAACCGTAGACGGGGCCGGAACAGCAGCAGATGCGATGACAGCATATGACGTTTGTAAGATAGGAGTTTTCATAAGTGGCTTGTCAGTTCCAGTAATAAAATTACTATTTTGGCCCATGTTGTAAGCCCCATTACACCTGTGAATGACTAGCCAACAATAAGACAATCTGGCATCGCCATAATTATCGAATTTTATCGCCATTTGTACGAGCACCAATTTTTTCCGCATAATTAAAGAAGACCTAAAAATTTGCAGTTTCGTCATTTTGCCGTCAATATATTTTTTACTTGTAACTACATACATTAATGTTTAAATGTTTTATTAAATGTTTTAAATCAAATCGTTGTTCTTTTGTTGCGAAGTCGGGACGCCGTCGATCACATTTTCTGCAAATTTGTCTTCTTGGCAATCGCAACAAATTGCCGGCCTTTCGTCAAGCAGCCATTTTCGTAAGCCACAGTTGTGCAAATTGAACATTTGCAAATTCATCATTAGAATTATCGACAGCACGTTGCAAGTGCATTGGAAAATTAACACAGGACATTTTCGTTGGCCATAGGAGCAATATAGAATTGATAACCTAAAATTTGTAAATTCGTACGGTTTGTAAGACATTGGTTCGTAGGTACATACAATATACCGAAGTTAACCGTTATAGTAACATCAGCCGATACTTAACGGGCCGTTTGCATATATATATATATATATTTTCTTGTTCCATGCGTGTGGCGCCAAATCGTACATAACCTTACTTTAATTAGCGTTAAGTTCCAATGATAACAAGAGGAATGAGCCAGCGGAGACAATCAGCGGAGGACGACACAGATCTCGACGAAACCATGACAGAGATACAGCCAGCAGCGGTACCACAACAGCCAGCATCGGTAGCACAAGAGCCAGCGTCGGTAGCACAACAGCCGGAACAAGAAAATTTGGGTGCACTTGTGGCCTCAATCACAGCTTTGCGCGAATCAGTTTTACGAATACACAACGAGGTGACCTGTTGCAACTACGCCAACGCATTGAAACCGAAAGCGCGGAAAGTAATCGACGTACACAGTCAGTACAACAATTAGCAAATGCGCAACATAGCCAAGTAGTACATAGTCAGCAACATCAGTCACATGAGACGACGTCAACACCACAAGCCAACGCATTTACGACTCAGCTGAATCCAACACCACCGTTTGTGGACAATTTTGCAACTAGGCTCTACCCACTGCCAGTATTTGAAGGAAGCCCGAAGATTGGCCGTTGTTTATCGCATGTTATCGTGACACAACGACGGAATTCAGCTATAGCAACCGGCAAAATCTCATAAGGTTGCAAAAGGCTTTGCGAGGTGAAGCAAGGCGCACAGTGGAGACGATATACCACCTACACATAGGGCAACGGTGTACCTCCCCTACGGTGCCAATGATCGACCAGACTTCGCAATGGCGCTGGTCTCATCTCAGAACCGGGGCCTACCGACGCACCTGTGGAGAATCTACAGCAGCAGCGTGGAAGGCACAGGGCTACGCCTATATATGGCCATTGATGAGGCCTCCCACGCTGCTATAAAGGAGAGGAACTACCGCATCTTCTACCGCTACGAGCAAACAATCGTAAAGCCCTGGATTGAAAAGCCAGTGGAAGGTGCGGCAGCCAGTACTAATGTGAGACAAGAAGAGGGAATGGAGGTGGAAGACCAAAGTGCAACCAGCGCTGCACCACCCCCTCCCTCCTCCGGTATTAATATGTCAACACCGGAAGAGTTACCAACACCACGGTATGAAGGAGATCCCGCCGCCGCGTTTCCGGAATCCCAGGGCACTCTGGAGGGCCTTGCTCTCGACAACTTGAATCTGGAAGGCAGCGGCGAACTGGAGATATCAGATGAGGATGAGGACGACCTCCTGAGCTAACCGCCAAGAACACCACTATTGCCCAGATCAACCTCCATCACGCCATAGCTGCCTCGGCAGTCATCGCGAGGGGGTTTGCCTCGGAAGGTCTGGGAATAGCGCTCATACAGGAGCCGTGGGTGTACGCGGGAGGCGTCAGAGGGCTAAAGGAGAAAAATAATAAGGTAATTTGGGACTTATCCCATGATAGACCCAGAGCTTGTGTAGTGCTTAGAAATAACATTAATTATTTTTGCATTACAGAGTTTCTAAATCGAGATATGGTGGCAGTGCAGGCGACCACGACCACAGGTGGGCAAAGGGTGGACATCGTCTTCGCATCTGCATACTTCGCCGGAGAGGACGAGATCCCACCGCAAATAATAAGAGACCTGTAGTGAGTTTCTGTAAGAAATCGAGTCGATTTGTCTATTTTGATGACGTCACGTCGATTCTATCAAAACTTTTCTATTGATCGATAGCGAGTGTTTCTACAAGCATTAATCGATAAAATTCGGAACAGTGATGGAAATGAAACGCCAATCGAGAACTTAAACGCCAAAATAAATGTAATGCTCTAAGCACATTCGAACCGGCGAGCGACAAGCAGCCAGCTGTCAAAAGTAAAATGCACACGTTCTAATGGGCGCACACATTTTAACGCCAGCACGACTTCACGGCAGAAGGGTTGCATTTGTCGCTGCCGCAAATATAGACCTATTTCTAATTTGACAAGCGACAATGCGCATGTACAGGCAGAAACGTGTGTATGTGTGCATTTTGGGAGTACAAAGACGCTCCTTAAGAGACTACAAATCCTTTAAATATATATTAAATATATTTAAATGTATATTCATTAATATATAGCATGTACATATATACATAAATAATTTGTTTTAATTAAAATATACTTACATTCTGGCTGAATTCGGCTGTTTTGTCCATTTTTTCGACCGGTGAAAGCTTTCTCACCGTTTAAAAAGTTGGCGAGTATATTGATAGATAATATATCGACTATTTTGCTTACAGAAACACCTTTAATCGATCATTCCTACTGAATTGGAATGGAACATATCAGCTGATTTGTCAGTTCTATCGATCCATTCGACTCGATTTTCATACAGAAACGCATGCATCGAGAATGATGTCATGATGACGTCAAATCGACTATTTCAGTAGAGAACATTGATCGATATGAGTTACAGAAACTCACTACTGGTCGAGTACTGCAGAAGGGCAGAACTCCCGCTGATAATAGGGTGCGACGCCAATGCTCACAACACCATGTGGGGCAGCACGGATACTAACCGTAGAGGTGAGTCCCTTTTATAGTTTATCATGAGCTATGATCTAAGTATATACAACATAGGAAACAAACCTACTTTTGTTACTAGGGTCAGAGAAGAAGTACTGGATATTACCCTAGGCAGCGGATTGGCTGATGGCACCCAGCGGCGAAAATGTTGCTTACAGAATCGATTAAGTCATGCATACATGTATGGCTGTAATGCACACCACCTCATATACAGATCTGTTATACATTTTCATACACATGGCCGCAAAAGTAGAGTGAACGCCTACACGTTACATACAAAGTAATCAGGGTAGTGAGGTGTTCATCCAATGAGCATATCACTAATTAGCATACATTGTAAGCTGTAGGTAGGCAGTTCGAATCCTACTTCGCCAACGTTGTAAGGTGGATGTAGGCGGACCGAATACAACTCCGTTTACAGGGTAAGTTGTTGGTAGGCAGATCGAATCTACCTTCGATTACCTTGTAAGGTGGATGTAGGCGGACTGAATACAACTCCGTTTACAGGGTAAGTTGTTGGTAGGCACCTCGAATCTACCTTAGCTTACCTTGTAAGGTATATGTAGGCGCACTGAATAAAATTCCGCTTACATTGTAAGCTGTAAGTAGAGAGCTCGAATCTACCTTAGCTTACCTTGTAAGGTAGATGTAGGCGGACTGAATACAATTCCGCTTACATTGTAAGCTGTAAGTAGAGAGCTCTAATCCGCCCCCGCTTACCTGTATTGTGCACGATTCCGCTTACCTTACAGTAAAAAGCCTGAACACATAATTAATGTAATTATTTTTTTTTATTAATTAATATTTTTAAATGTGTATGTATGTACATTATTTTTTAATGGTTTTTCAAATTGGATATTTAAGTATTATATTATTAGTTATTAAAAAACTATTTTATAAGGTTAATTAAAAGTAAATTGAATAATATTTTAAGGTTTTATAAAGTAATTATTTTAGTATTCTATTATTTGTAAATTCTTTTACGTATATAGAAAATTAATTATAAATATATATGTACATGAAATTAAATAATTATTTTTTAATGGTTTTATAAAGTAAGAATTTTAGTATTCTATTAAAGTAGTATTTAAGTATTCTATTGGAAGTATTAAGTGTTTATAAAGTAGATTTAAATTAAATGAATTAATATATTTAAGGTTTGATAAAGTAAGTACATAGGTATTTAGTTAGTCCATTTTTAGTTATTAAAAGTATCTACATATGTATACAACAAATTATTTTATAAAGTTAGTAGGTCAAAATTAAATTAAATTAGTATTGCTAATATTTTTAGTTGATGAGCTTGGCTTATTTTCTTTTGTTCTTTTGTCGTAATTTCTTTTGAAGTATCTGTTTTTAGTTAAACGAAAAGCATTTCTTATGTCCTTAATATACTCCTTTTCACTGTACCCCTCGGCTAAATTTGCTTCTAAAATAAAATAAATTGTTAATTTTTTTCAATTTCATTTGATTTCACTCAAACCATTTACCAAATATTGCCCTGTTTAAGGCTTTAAATTCCTTGAAACTGCGCTTTCCGTTTACGCCGTCGTAATTAAAATTTTTCACCAATAATTCCCCAATTATTTGCGAAAAAGTAGAAGTCAATCCATTTGGATGAATAATGCTTTTTAATATTTCAACCTGAAATAATAAAAACAAGGTATTAAGTGCTATGCAAAAAATTATAGTTTGAGTATATGGAACGTCTATTCCCGCACTACACATTATCCTTAGCAAATGTCGAGTACACTTTCGGCTGGGATAATGCTGTAAGTACCAATTTTTCAGCTGTTCAGAAATGTTGATACTCGCAACACTTTCATTGCTTTGCGCACTAACACTTTCCGTGGTCCGTGAGTCAGATGCTCGACTATTATATTCTACCGTATTGTGAACCCAATTTTCAGCGCGAACTTCAACACGCGAAATATTTTGATTCGTATTTATTTTCTTTTTTTGTATTATGCGCCGTAAATTTCGAGGACTGAGTCCCTTTTTATATATTTTTTTATACATATTTATACATATATGTACTATGTACCTTTTTGTTTTAAAAATTGCTTTAATTAAAAACGATTAGGTAGGATTGAATTCAGGAACTAATTTGAACAAATTATTTTTCAAACAAATTTCAGGACTTTTTTCAAATTGGTTGTTATTGTGTTTCTATGGAATTTCCGAATTTACGATAGCAACACAACAACAACAAAGTTAAAAAAAAAAAAAAAGAAATGAACAAAATTCATTTTTGTTAACCCAACATACTTTTTCTTATACATTGTATGTTAGTTGGCATTGTTCATAATGTGTAGCATACATCATTGGGGAGAAGTAGTGTGGTAGGCAATGCTCGCCGCTGGGCATGATCTCAGGGTGGAGGGTTTCAGATGAGCCCTCCCTCTCTGACCATCGCATCATCCGGTTTGAGGTCGGTGTAAATCCAGGAAATAATATGGTTAAGAGAAACCCCGGAAATACCAACTGGGAGGAATATGTATCCATAACTGGCTGAATAACTGGATGAATTTGGCTAGTATCAGCACAAAAAGTACTAATAGTTGTGCGGAGCTTGAGGGTAGGGTTAACAGGTTCAATCAAATCTTGGTTGATGCCTTCACATCCAGCTGTCGAGTATCTGGGCCCAAACAGGGTAAAACCGTTTGGTGGTCCAAAGACCTCTCAGTGATGAGGAAAAACGTACGAAGGCTCTTTAATAGAGCCAAACGCACGGGCCACTGGGAGGAATACAAGACGCACCTCACTCAGTACACTAAAGAGATCAGGAAATCAAAGAGAGAAAGCTTCAGGAGATTCTGTGAGGGGATATCAGCCACCCCGGTGTCGGCTAGACTCCACAAAATTTTATCCAGGGAGCAAAGGGAGACAAACCTAGCGATCAAACTCCCAAATGGTGAATACACCAGAACGGAGAAAGAGAGGGCAACTATCCTGATGGCAACTCATTTCCCGGATGCCAGTCCCCCTGTGTACGAGGGTGTACCTCGAAGTATAAGACCCACTCCTTCAGACTGGCGCTTAGTACGAAATCTGATTTCGGAGAGCGCCGTCAGATGGGCGATAGGGTCCTTCGATAAATACAAATCTCCGGGGGTTGACGGCATATATCCGATAATGTTGCAGAAGGATAAGGGAGTTATAGGGCACTTAAGGCAAATTATGAGAGATAGCCTGGCACTGGCATATATCCCGTCGGTGTGGCGTAGAGCAAAAGTGGTTTTCATACCCAAAATAGGCAAAAAGGACTACTCTATGGCTAAGTCCTTCAGACCCATAAGTCTTACCTCCTTTGCTCTGAAAGCAATGGAAAAAATAATAGACTTAGAGATTAGGTCAAACACTCTGAATAGGTTTCCCCTGCACCCAGGACAGCATGCATATAGGGCAGGTAGATCTACGGATACGGCCCTGTATCAGCTAGCTGACACAATTCAGAATGCTTTTGACAATAAGGAAGTTGTGCTTTGCGCCTTCCTAGATATAGAAGGAGCCTTCGACAACGCGTCTCACGACGCTGTGAGTCGGGCGCTAATGAGAAGAGAAGTACAGCAGCCTATATGCAGGTGGATAGACTCGCTGCTTCGCACGAGATTAGCTGAAACCCAAATGGGGGACGACGTAGTACAGGTCAAAACCACCAAAGGATGTCCGCAGGGAGGAGTTCTATCTCCTCTCTTGTGGAGCCTGATAGTGGACGAACTTCTGCAATTACTGACGGATGATGGAATCCGCTGTCAAGGATATGCGGACGACATCGTCATAATTGCAAGAGGTAAATTTGAGAACACCCTCTGTGATATCATACAGAGGGCCCTTATTATAACAAAAAGATGGTGTGCTGGAGTGGGACTTAACATAAATCCCGCAAAAACAGCTATCATCTCCTTCACAAAGAGAAGATCCCTACCGGGAATGATACCAATTAGGCTGGAGGGGGTGACGCTAACCACTGTTCCCGAAGTAAAATACTTAGGAGTCATTTTTGATACCAAGCTTTTATGGAGGGAACATGTGGAGCACACCACATCTAAGGCTACAAGAGCACTAATGGTGTGCAGACGTCTTGCAGGTAAGTCATGGGGCTGTAGCCCCCGAATGCTAAGATGGATGTACACCATGATAGTTAGACCGACAATCATATACGGAGCAGTTGCGTGGGGCTCGAGGAGCAACCTAGCGTCAGTGAGAACCACACTGGCCAGGATACAACGCCTGGCCTGCGTGTGTATCACAGGTGCGATGGGCACATGCCCAACGGCGGCTATGGAAGTGCTACTCGAGCTAACCCCGCTACACATTTTCATAGAGCAAACAGTAAAGCGCACCCTTCTAAATATATCAAGGGAAGGAAGTGGACGAGGAAAGGTCCTATCATCTCAAGGTATGAAGAGCCTGGGAGAGAAACTCCCAATCTCTCTACTTCCTAGAGATGACATGACTAAGTACATCCAATTTGAGAAACGTTTTAGAATCGAATTAGGGGACAAAGCAACTTGGAATGACTCCAGACTGGAGGCCATTCAGAGAGACACCCCGATTATATGGTACACTGATGGCTCGAAAACACCGGAAGGTAGGGGTGCTGGCTTCTGTGGTCCGAGAGCAAAGGTATCCATGCCTCTGGGGCGTTTTCCGAGCATTTTTCAGGCGGAGGTATTCGCCATTAGTCAGTGTGCAGAGTTAAATTTGAAGAGAGGATACTTTGGCGAGAGAATTACCATATTGAGCGATAGCCAAGCGGCACTCAGGGCACTAGCGTCATATGAGATCAACTCATCGCTGGTCCGAGAGTGCATAGAAAAACTTAACAAGCTGATATTGCCCAAGTGTCCTCTGTCTCCTTCTAGATATGGCCGTGCATTCGAGGAGAATGTGCTCAGCGGTCTCATCTTCCATATCACAGAACCGGCACAGGCTACTCGAGTAGATGCCTATTCTGTGCATATGGCTTTTGAGTCTACAGTGACCAGTTAAGAGTCCGGTCAGGATCCTCAATTTGCTTTTGGGGAGTTCCATAATCTCCTTGAAGCGTTTTTTATTGTAACCTCCCAGCAGCAGTTTTGCCTGGCGCATTCCAGGAGATTGTTGCCAGTGCTGCTCCCTCATTGTGATTTCCTCAGTCCTGAGCTCTTCCCGTATCGTATGTGGTCCTATACTTAAGAAAGGCTCAGGCCCTATTGGGTTTTCCGCTGCTGCCTCTCTGGCAAGGCCGTCAGCAATCTCATTTCCCAATACTCCTCTGTGTCCAGGAACCCAGGCCAGAAGTAGTGAGTTCCTGGCGCCGAGTTTGAGAGTAGCCAAATACCAACCCTAAGGCCAAACGCAATACTCAACTTTGTATGTGAGATTGGCCTAGAGGAGGTATTATAATGAGCGGGAGGGCACAATAGACCCATAGGTCGCGGTGCGCATCATCCTCCAAGTAACTATCTATCTAAGGCGCACAGTGACATCGCTACTTATATACCCTGAGAACATACCGAGTGTATTGAGCGAACTGGAATTTAATTTTGGCCGCCCGGAATTGGTTCGTTCGCAACTACAGAAAATACAAAGCTTTCCACCTATTTCTGAGAACCGTCTTGACCAAATATTGGACTTGTCCTCGAAAGTGCTGAATATAGTGGCGTTCTTCAAATCGGCCAGATGCGAACATCACCTCATGAATCCTACGTTGCTTGAGTCATTAATAGCGAAGTTGCCTCCTTCGAAACAATTCGAATGGAGCAAGCGGGCTGCCGAAATCGTTACTTATCCAACAGTTGAATCGTTCGCTACCTGGTTAAGTGAGTTAGCTGGAGTAGTCGCACTGATGCCGAGGTTCGCCCAACGAAATAGTTTAATGCCAGTGACACGTCAAGTCAGCCAACCAACTACAGGTAACAGACAGACAGCCATAGCAGGAGGTGGTAGCCGTCGATTACTTAATACCACCGAAGTATCTAACAACAACAATCGTCCTCAGCAACGGTGCGTTTTATGCAGCCAAGGGCACTCACTATCAGAGTGCAGACAATTCAACGCGCACAACGTCAATGAAAGGTGGGTAATTGTCAAGCGCCACCAACTATGTTTTGGGTGTCTTGTGAAGGGACACAATTTGTTAACGTGTCAACGCCGAGTCACGTGTGCTATTGATGGATGTCAACGCAAGCACCATCAAATGTTGCATGCCCCAACTGAAGTAAACTCCAACGCCAACGAAAGTCAAGTAGAACACGTCTACAATTGTCGGGAGGCAAGTCAGTCAACTCTGTTCAAGATAATCCCTGTTACACTAGTTGGGCCTCGAGGTAAATTAGATATTTATGCCATGTTTGACGAAGGTTCGTCGATATCGTTATTAAGTGAAAGGGTGGCTGACAGCTTGGGTCTGCAAGGACAAACGTCGTTATTAACCTTGCAGTGGTACGGTAAAAATAAAAGTTCAGAGAAATCGCGCAAAGTATCAGTAGATATACGAAGTCCAAACTCAAATCGCACATTTGCCGTAAAAAACGTTCGAACGATACCAAACTTAAATTTACCTGAGCAATCATTTAATAAAACTAACTTTAATCATTTACAGAATTTACCAATAGCGAGCTATGCTAACATAAAGCCAGAATTATTACTAGGGTTAGATAACTCGTTTCTCAGTGTAGCACGCAATATAGTTGAAAATGGACCCAACCAGCCTATCGCGCCAAAACCAAGTTGGGCTGGATGGTCCACGGGCCAATGCAGGAGTTTGCTGACAGCGAAGCGCGAGTTATGCTAGTTAAAGAATCGCCTTCAATCAAGCAGTTGCATAAGCTCGTTGAAGACTACATCGTCACCGATACATTAGCCGCTAAATCGCCAGTCAACGTCGCATTGGAATCTGATAATGATATCAGAGCAAAGCAAATTCTTGAAGAAACAACGAAATATTGTGGAAGTCTTTATGAAGTTGGACTGTTGTGGCGTGAAAACAATATTAAGCTCCCACCAAGTTACGGCATGGCACAAAAACGACTATTTAACATTGAAGCACAGATGAATAAGGATCGTCAGTTCGCAAAATGCTACATCAACGAAATAAACAAATACATCGACAAGGGCTATGCCAGGCAACTTTCGTCAAATGAAGTCAACGTATTAAAACCTACGACATGGTACCTACCACATTTCGGGGTTGTAAGCGCACACAAACCAGACAAGCTACGCATTGTGTTCGATGCCGCTGCTATGACATCAAATACGTTTCTCAACAGTGCCTTACTTAAAGGACCCGAAAAGGCCCAGTCTATGTTAAGTATCCTTTTTAAGTTTCGCACAAGAGTGATTGCCGTCGCCGGTGACATAGAAGAAATGTTTTCTCAAGTCCAAATCAGGGCTGATGATCAGGATGCCCAGCGCTTCCTCTGGAGAGACGGTGATCCCAGTAAGCCAATACGAGTATATGTTATGACTTCGATGATCTTTGGTGCCACCTGTTCACCATGCTGTGCTGAATTTATCAAAAATCTGAATGCCGCCAAGTTTAGTTCCGAAATGCCAAGAGGTTCTGATGCCGTCATAAACAAGACGTACATAGACGATCTTGTGATAAGTTTCAAAGATACGAAGGAGGCTGAACAAACTATAGCAGAGGCCGTGAAGATCAATGCAGCAGCCGGGTTCCGCCTTCGGAAATTTGTGTCGAACAGCAAAACGCTAGAAGCCGTCTTAAATAATATGAACGAACATAATTCAACAGTCATAAATAAATATAATAAAAAAAAATACTCGGCATGTTCTGGAACACGTCAACGGATAAACTTGAGTTTCATTTTAAATTTTTCAAAATAGCCAGAGACATATTAGAAGGCAAACGGCCACCGACCAAGCGAGAACTGTTGGGAATAGTTATGTCAATATACGATCCCTTCGGTTTTCTTGCAAACGCCACAATATCCGCAAAATTGTTGCTTCAGTCGCTGTGGAAGCGAACCATCACTTGGGATGAGGAGTTACCACCCGATTTGGCCGTACGTTGGAGAAGCTGGTGGACGGAATTTCAGTTGGTAAAAGCCGTATCCATTCCACGGTGCTATTCCCGTCTTCATACCAAACGCTGACGACATCCAGCTACATATATTCGTCGACGCAAGTACGAGCGCTTATGCAGCTGTGGCCTACTTGAGGGTAAAAAAGGGTAACACAGTCGAGGTGGCATTGCTTTGTGCCAAATCTACATGTGCACCACTCAAAGCGACAACAGTTCCACGTTTGGAACTACAAGCAGCTGTTATGGGGTGTCGTATGAAAAATCTACTAGAACAAAATCTCGACATAGAAATCAACAGAACCATACTTTGGAGTGACTCACAAACAGTGATTTTATGGATACGCTCACACACACGAGCGTATAAACCGTACGTCGCACATAGAATTGCTGAAGTCTTAACAACCAGCACGATGGACCAGTGGCGCTGGGTGCCTACAGCTCTCAACGTTGCCGATGAAGCGACACGGTCAACATCGACGTCATCACAATCACGATGGTTTGAAGGACCACAATTTTGTACCAGGACGAGGGACACTGGCCTCGAGAAACTACACTATCATCCGCCGAATGCGCCAGCAAAGAACTAGCCACACGACGACTGCTTTTATGCGAAACAGGTGAGAAATTCATCAATTTCACTAAATTTTCGTCCTTTCTTTCACTTGTCAGAGTCATGGGTTGGGTACTGCGTTTCGCCACCAACGCCAGAAAAGGCGGACGTAGAGGAGGATTGCAAGCCGATGAACTAATTACTGCCGAAAATCAGATATGTCGCAAGGTGCAACAGGAAGCATATAAACACGAAATCCAGTCACTAAAAAACAAAGTTGCCATTACAAAACATAGCAGCCTATATCCGTTAACACCGTATTTGGGGGATGATGGGTTGCTCAGAGTCTATTGAAGAATAGACGCAGCCTATTGTTTGCCGCTATCAGCACGCCGTCCGATAATTTTACCGCCGCACGATTACGTCACTAGATTAATAGTAGCCGATCATCATAGGAAAAGACACCACCAAAACGATTGTTTGATCATAAATGAAATTAGCCAACGCTATTGGATCCCTGCAATTCGAAACGTTTTAAGGTACGTAAAGAACCGTTGTCCAGTTTGTATACATGACAGAGCCAGGCCAGCAGTGCCACTCATGGGTCAGCTGCCGAAAGACCGTTTAACGCCTTACGTCCGCCCCTTCACATACAGCGGCGTCGATTATTGTGGTCCGTTCAATGTGGCTATAGGTAGAAGGGAAAAGCGGTGGATCGCACTGTTTACGTGCATGACGACCAGAGCGGTGCATCTGGAGCTGGCAGAGAATCTTTCCACCGATGCGTTCATCATATGCCTTCGCAATTTTGTCAATCGACGTGGGGTGCCCATACGTATGCGTAGCGACAATGGGACCAATTTTGTTGGAGCACAAAAGGAAATGAAAGAGGCGGAGAGATTGTTTGACTTTGACGCCGTCGGACGAGAAATGTCAAAAAATAGAATCGATTGGGTATTTAACTGCCCAGTAGACCCAAACAGTGGAGGTTGCTGGGAGCGCCTCATTCAATGCACTAAACGACTCCTACAGAAAGTTTTTAGAGAAGAAGCGCCAAGAGTGGAAACGTTCCGCAGCGTAATAATCGAAATTGAAAATATTATAAATAGCCGCCCATTGACTGATCTACCGGTTTCACCAGATGATGCCGAACCTCTCACCCCAAACCATTTTTTATTGGGCTGTTTGAATTCTACGCAAACACGACATCCTGATAAGGAACGTCTCTGTCTTCGGAAGCAGTGGAGAATAGCCCAGAATCTGAAAGATCGTGCCTGGAAACGGTGGACATTGGAGTATTTGCCTCGACTCCTCTGTCGGTCTAAGTGGAGAGATGAAGCTGAGGAGCTTAAGCTTGGAGCACTCGTAGTGATATGCGATCCCTCAGCCCCGCGAAGTCATTGGGAGAAAGGCAAAATAACCCAAACATTTAAAGGTAGTGATGGCAGAAACAGCAGCGCTAACGTACGCACATCACATGGAGTTTTACGCCGACCCGCACGAGAGCTAGCCGCTCTACGATTTTGCGAATCCCCGGATGATCCGCCAGGAGGTGGAATGTGAATGACTAGTCAAAAATAAGACAATCTGGCATCGCCATAATTATCGAATTTTATCGCCTTTTGTACGAGCACCAATTTTTTCCGCATAATTAAAGAAGACCTAAAAATTTGCAGTTTCGTCATTTTGCCGTCAATATATTTTTTACTTGTAACTACATACATTAATGTTTAAATGTTTTATTAAATGTTTTAAATCAAATCGTTGTTCTTTTGTTGCGAAGTCGGGACGCCGTCGATCACAACACCCACCAATAGAAGAAGTAGGCAATTGATGTATAACAGTTGTGGAGGTAGTAGTTGATGGAGGACTAGTTGTATGACTGTAATGTGGTTTGAGTTGCCAATCTGAGTCGGGGACCTTACCATGACGGCTCTTGATGTACCATTGATGTCATATTTGGTTACTGTAGGAGTTTTAGGTTGATTGAATTCAGTTACATTACTGTTGATAGTAGCCTGCATTGACGGTGCATTACCAACAATTACATTATATGAAAGCGGAGCGCCAGGATCGACGTTAGAAGCAGTGTACAAAGTCGATGGGGTTTTGTTATTAGAGTTCTTTGTATTAGGAGTAGTGTTAGCGATTTTACTTTTGTATTTAGATTTATTAAGTGTTCCATTTAAGGCACCAACCTCTGCGCGCAGATCATTTATGCTTGCGAAAATAGACCTAATGTCATCATTAAATGATTTATTTAGTGAGGCAATCTCATTATTGAAATTTGCTAGATGAGCCGTAAGTATCACATGTTGAAATTCGTGAAATAGTACAAAATACGAAACAAGTTTTTTTTTCAAATGTGTTGTAAGTTAATCTAAAATTGATAAACAACGTTTGATGAAAACTTGAAAATAGTTCTGTTCGGCACGCTGCAAATCTTTACTGAGTCAAACAGACTCCGCAAAAACTTGCAACTTTCTCTGCAAATCAAATGTAAAAATGCGCTTTCTCCTTGCAGTGCCGAACACCATTCGACAACATTTCAGGAAAATTTGTACGAATTGTACAAATTATCAGCCTGTCGAACAGTCTTAATAGCTGCATTCGCGTACTTTTTCCAGCAGCTTTTCTCTGTCTGCCTGTATCACTCTCTATTTCGCCAAATATCCACATCTATTCCGGTTTACGACCCACTTTCATCGGAGGTGAATCGGATCAAATGGCATTCTGCAATTCGATTGACGTCCGATGAACGTCAGATTTTTTCGAAGTTCGGAAATCGGCATTCTGGTTTACGGTGGATAGGATTTTTGACAGTTTATCGGAGCGATTCTCTCTGTCAGCTTTTGTGTGTCGGAGGCAATAGAAATTTTGATTATTTTTGGAAATATTACCAATTTAATGTAATTAAACTATGATTTTTAAATTTATGCAACATTATTATACAAAACGGGCTTGGTTTGGTTTAGCTATGCTACTGGCCTTTTCTTTGCAAAATAAGTGAACTAAAGGAATCTGCTTTAGTACAATAGACTGAATTGAGGGAAATAAGTACAAGGAGTTTCAATGTATTGAACTTTTATTTAATAATAAAATTTATTTTCCTTTTATTATTATTTTTTAATAAAAGCTTCTGAAAATAATTTTAATTGTGTATTATTACTACGATTATGTGATATGAGTGGGTATCGCAACTCGGGCATAATTTCTGTGCCAGGATGTACTCCTTTAAGCATTTTTGCCTGATTGTGTCTTTTTAAAGATTTAAAATACCGCCATGCGACATGATTTACAAACATTTGCACGAGAAACTAACAAATCGAAGAAACGTGCTCACTTTCTATGTCCGTTCATGCTCGACGCGTCCTGGCGAGTCACAAAATTCCTGCTACACGATATGTACATATTCATGATTTGATTGATCGCAACCTGGATCTCAAATTTGCTTTTATGTTTTGCGATCCATAAAAACTTGTTGATATGCGACCAGTGTGGAGCGTCATCCATGGATTGCATCAGTATAACATATTACTATAAATAGTGTAAAACAGCCCAACTGCTAGAGGTTTTCGCATGAAACTTTGTGGGAATAAGCCGTAAATGTTATTTCCACTAAAGTTGGCATTTTCATTGCCATTGAGTTCATGGAGTCCAGTTTTTTTCATAATTGAAAATTACTAATACTTAGTTAAGGTGGGAATCGCAATAATGTACCACTGGTGTTAAGGGAAAATTTGTATATAATGAACCACGATCCTATCACAGATCATAAAAAAGTCGCTCCCGCCGGACGATTATAGTACAAGAGATATTCCTTGTTAAAGCAATGTGTGTGTAGGAGCCTTTTTGTGTCACCGGCCTTCGGCCGCGCTCTAAAAAAAACCTTAGCTGGCAGAATTCTCATTTTGGAGAACTTTAATATTATAATTTAAGAATAGTTGAAATAGTTAAAGGTAGATGAATTATCATCCAAAGAATATTTCCTGAAAGTTTCACAGAAAAATTCCCAGTAGTTTGTAAATAAATAAAATTGGTTCATTCTATCCAAGCTTAGCCGGTGTTAATTTCCGAATTATAAGGTATTCTCGCATGAAACTTGGTGACAGTATTCTATAAATGCCGTTTTCATATATGTTGGCACTTTTTTTTTATAATAGAAAGCAATATTTTAAAAAATTGAATTAAAATTAATGTCCAAATTCCTTTGTTCTTCCATTTATTTTTCCAATAAAAAAGCTGCTGCAGCAATGGAATCCATTTTTTAACCATTTAATATATTCTTTCTGAAAATTTAATCTAAAACTTACTGAAAATATAAAGTTGCTGTCTAAAATACAAATGCGCTGTCAAAAAATACATATAATTTCGCATAAACGCTACCTAACACTGATTCCAACATAGTTTAACACTTAACAACATTTATGTTCGAAACGTCGTAAACCAGAATACCAATTTTCGTTTTGTCGTAGCAGTCGGCGTCGCCGCGATAAAGTTCCGAGGGATTGCAGAATAGCTGTGATCATTTTTCCCCCCACGAGAGATAACCCTGCAAGAAACCATCCGATCAAATGATCAATCATTTAGCCGATACTTATGATGAATATTTCAATCAGTGCCCAGAAAAAAATTTCAATCAGTTTCTTCGGGAGACATGAAAAATCTGATGTAAACATTGGTGTACGTGTGTGGTCAGCTCTGATATAAATATAAAGCCAGTGTGATGTAAATAAAATCAGTCCTGGTACAATTGTTAATCAGGCCTGATCGAATGCAATATTACAGGGCTTAGGGAAAGTCGTGTCCGCCCTGATGTAAATAATATCAGACCTGATATAACTCTTAATCAGACATGAGCGAATGTAGAAATAAAGACTGATGTAAAAATTGCTCCTGCCTGATGTAAATAACATCAGCGCTGCTAAATATAGGAATCAAGGCTGAGTAAACACTCCTGATGGGTAAATGAATCCGGTCTGATATAAAAAAAATTCTACCTGATGTGAAATAAAAGATTATTTTTTTCTTAAAAGCAAAACAACAAATTTATTTCAATTATATATCTACATATATACATATTATATATCTAGGGTTTTCATGGAAAACCACTGGCACTTAATACAGCACTTTCACATTTTCACTTCTCCGAAATTTCAATTTCTTTGGTCAAAACGTTTTTGTTCCGCGATAAGGAAATTTCTGAAATACCGCTCAATAACTTTGAATCCTTATACCGGTAAAAAAAAAGATATTTAATTATTTTTTAAGAAAATTATAATCTACTCAACGCTTGTAGAATTCCTTTTACTACGAAAAATTTGGAGAAAAATGTACACCAGCAGTGTTCTACAGATGATTGATCAAATGTTAGGAAATGCTGATATACATCACTAGTGTAACACAGATGATTGATCAAATGTCTGGAAGTGTTTTTGCAGGTGTATTGGTGGCGTCAGAAATTCTGTTAATGTATTGGTGTTTCCATCAGCCGTTTCTTGCAGGGAATTATCCAAAAAAGTAAAAAATGCAAATCTATTCAAATCTTGCAGCAAAGGCGAACAGATGATCAAATTAAAATTATAGGAATTAGCAAAATATATACAAATCCTATATTTACAAAAATTTATATGAAATTTGTATTACTTTAGCTTGGTTTCAGCTGTAGATTATGCCTGCATTGTATTTTACTAATAAAGAAACATGTATGTATGTCAGGGACCGTAACGGTTATAAGTGATATCCAAAAAGTTGATTTTTAACGATTATTTTCTGAGTTTTATTTTTTGCTCAGAAAATAAAACTTTTTTCTTGAGTTTTATTTTTTGATCAGAAAATAACTTTTTTCTTGAGTTTTATTTTTCGATCAGAAAATAAGTTATTTTTTAAGTTTTATTTTTCCCTCAGAAAATAAAATTTTTTTCTGAGTTTTATTTTTCGATCAGAATATAAAAGTTATTTTTTGAGTTTTATTTTTACCTCAGAAAAGAAAAGTTATTTTTTGAGTTTTATTTTTCGATCAGAATATAAAAGTAATTTTTTGAGTTTTATTTTTCCCTCAGAAAATAAAAGTTATTTTTTGAGTTTTATTTTTTTGCTCAGGTAATAAAAGTTTATTTATAAATTTTACGTATTTATGTGACGCGAGCACATATCTATATATATATAAAAATGGTGTAAAAAATGTTACTAACCTCATCAGATGAGAACGGCTGGACCGATTTCTGTAAAAATTTTTGTCAGTTGTTCGTATTCTCGAGGAGATGGTTCGTACGGAAGAAAATTTTGGAAAATCCATCCGGAAAAGTCCGAAAATTGGAAAAATCGGTATGTATGTGTGTATGTGTGCATCTGTGGATGTGTGTCCTTTATAAACTCCCAAAGTAACCAACCGTTCTTTATGAAATTTTCACAGTAGATTCATGTGGTGTTAGTGCACATAGTAGGGTATATAGAATTTCGAAAAAGTTGGAGCTTCCCGGAATACAGGCCTAAATGAGGACCCAGATCGATCCAGCAAGTCTTCGAGCAATATTGGTATCAAATGAAAGGTGTTGAACAGGCCTTCAACATAAAGTTATTTTCATTGCGATACCTAGGCCGGGTTCCCAGATATGGGTTAAAGCGTGGGACCGAGTGACCCTCGAAAGTTTCTGAGCGATATTGGTATCAAATGAAAGCTTTTGAGGAGGACTTCAACAAAGAGCTTTTTAAATAGTGATGCCTAGGCCGGGTTCCGAGATTTGGGTCAAAGCGTGGACCCGGATAACCCCTGAATGTTTTCGAGCGATATTGGTAGCAAATGAAAAGGGTTGAGCAGGCTTCCACATACAGCTTTTTTCATTGTGATTTCTAAGGCTCTTTCCCAGAGATGGCTAAAGTAGTGGGCCCGGATGGTGATGGACGGTCCCGGTAAGGTAAAGGTAGGTAGCTGTAGGGATAGGGATAGGGATAGGGATAGAGATAGAGATAGAGATAGAGATAGAGATAGAGATAGAGATAGAGATAGAGATAGAGATAGAGATAGAGATAGAGATAGAGATAGAGATAGGGATAAGGATAAGGATAAGGATAAGGATAAGGATAAGGATAAGGATAAGGATAAGGATAAGGATAAGGATAAGGATAAGGATAAGGATAAGGATTAGGATAAGGATAAGGATTAGGATAAGGATTAGGATAAGGATAAGGATAAGGATAAGGATAAGGATAAGGATAAGGATAAGGTTAAGGATAAGGATAAGGATAAGGATAAGGGTAAGGATAAGGATAAGGATAAGGATAAGGATAAGGATAAGTATAAGGATAATGATAGGGATAGGGATAGGGATAGGGATAGGGATAGGGATTGAGATTGAGATTGAGACTGAAATAGAGATAGGGATTGAGATAGAGATAGGGATCGGGGGAAGTAGGTTTGTCGCGGTGAATATAACTATAACTTTTATTCAGAGAATAGACATTTTTTTATTATTCGCAGTCATTAAGATGGACTCTAAGATAATGGTTAGCAATACGGTAATCAAAGACTTTTCTTTAGGCTTCATAGGAATAAATTTTAGCAGAACAACGTCTGCCGGGTCAGCTAGTATACTATTAAAAATGTAATTTTATGTATGTATGTGAGTAGGTACATAAATATGTAGCATTTAGAAACTCTGTGGGACAGAAATAAAGTTGTTGTATGTGAAGCATTTACTTAAATCTAATAACTTTAAACGAGCAATTCTTGTATATATATATACTATGCATAAAATTAAATTTTTAATAGTATATATGTGCTCGCGTCACATAAATACGTAAAATTTATAAATAAACTTTTATTATTTGAGCAAAAAAATAAAACTCAAAAAATAACTTATTATCTGAGCAAAAAAATAAAACTCAAAAAATAACTTTTATTTTCTGATCGAAAAATAAAACTCAAAAAATAACATTTATTTTCTGAAGGAAAAATAAAACTCAAAAAATAACTTATTATCTGAGCAAAAAAATTCAACTCAAAAAATAACTTATTTTCTGATCGAAAAATAAAACTCAAAAAATAACTTTTATTTTCTGAGGGAAAAATAAAACTCAAAAAATAACTTATTTTCTGATCGAAAAATAAAACTCAGAAAAAAACTTTTATTTTCTGAGGGAAAAATAAAACTCAAAAAATAACTTTTATTTGCTGAGGGAAAATAAAACTCAGAAAATAACGATTAAAAATCAATTTTTTTATAAAAATCGAAAAAATAAAAGTTAATGCACCTAGAGGTAGTCTGCGTTACGGTGATTATATCTGTGTACTTCTTTTGCGTTTAGCGTTTGTCCTTCAGTATGATTTTTTTAGTCAAAATTTAAAAAATAACGATTATTTGCAATCCCTGATGTATGTATATAAATGCGGAGTTGCGACTGCCTGCTGGCATTGCATATTGACATCATATATGTAATACTTCTATATTGCTAACAAAAGCTAGTACCGTCGGAAAACATTACAGTACAGATATATTATCATTAGAGTGAGGCAGGCTTATATGAATATTTCAAAAGTGACATAAAAAATTCATGAGCGGATTTAAATTTGAAATTGAATTTAGATTTTGAATTTTGGGTATGTATGATATTTTGTTGTTCCTGAAAATTTGTATACAATAAAAAAATGTCGAGGGTGTGTTGTTTGTGCAACGAAAGAAGAGGAATAAGCTTAATATTACACAGGTGAGTTTACATATGAAATATTTGTACATAAATTGGGCTTGAAGTCGAATAAACCGTCTTTGCAATTACATATGTAGATTTCCAAAAGATATACTTTTGGAGCAGCGATGGAGAGAAGTGTGTAATCTGCAACCTGGTGTAGATACAAAAAATATGCGTGTTTGTTCAAAGCGTTTCAAGAAAGATGATTACAAGCCATCAAAGGGCATTTGTAAATATTTATGGCCCAATGCTGTTCCTAAAAGGGAAATACAATCAACTCTGCTCAGTCAGTTGCCTGCGAGTCTCCCATTGCTAAGACTAAGCGACATTTCATTCGAACGTAAGTAAATCCGACCAGGAGAATTAATACCGCCAATATTACTCCACAAATTGTGCACATATGTTCATATTAACATACATATGTATGTAAGGTTTGCGCACGATGAAATTAGTGCACAAAATATTTGAAATAACTTGTAAGTTAGATAATATATTAAAAGTTAATGCACGGGATTCTAAAATAAATTAAATTTATGTTTATAGTTATTAAACACATTTTTCAAATTAATGCGTTTTTATGCACAATTTAGCTTTTTTCAATATGCCTCCAATTAGCCTTCAAACTGTAACCTCGGAAACTTTTTTGCTTGAAGATAGCCATTTTTTTACAAAATTGTTAGTGGTTTCAGTAACTTGTTTTGTGCCCTTCATAATCCTTTTTACTAGAGCCAAATATCTTTCGATGGGTATGAGCTCCGGGCAGTTAGGCGGATTGGCTTGTTTGGGCACAACAACTATATGGTTCTTTTCATACCCCTGATCTACCGATTTGCTATAGTGGCACTAAGCTAAGTCAGGCCAAAAAAGTAGATACGTCATCCTGTCTTATGAATGGCAAAAGTCGTTTTTGCAAACACTCCCTTTTATATAATTCACTATTAATTGTTCCCATTGTAACAAAAGAGATGCTTCTTTTACCACAGCTACAAATGGCTTGCCAAACCAAAAATTCTTAGGAAACTTTGTTTTATTTTGGGTCTTGAACTCCTCCTGCACATTCCTCTACGGTCTACGGCAAAAAAAATCAACACCTGGTAGTTGTGAAAAGTCTCCAAGCACATACGTTTCAAATCAATCAAAAATTTTGAGAAAATCTAAGTGTAGTGGTTTGGCCCGCTCTTTTGCCGTGTTGTTCTTTTTTGAATTTCTGTCAGGCACTTTCTGTACTTTATAAGACTTAAGCCCTTCCTCCTTCTTAACCTTCCTGATGATTGCCTGGGAGCATTACACTTTTTCAGCCACTTTTCTACCAGATATGTTGGGATTTTTCCTGAGAAGGGTTATAATCCTTTTGACGACGTTCAGATCTTTAAAGCCCTTGTTTTTACCACTTCCACCTTTCCTAACGACAGTTAGACGTTCATTATATGTTTTGATAACACGCGACCCTGTATTTCTGGAAACCTTTAGTTTCCTAGCGATTTTTTTAAATGTCCAGTTCGGATTTTCGTTATGAAATCCAATTATTTTTTCACGCACTTCTATTTCTCTGTTCATATTTGCCACAAAACGTTTTTGAATCTTTAGAAATTTGGCACTAGTATTTGTATACATTTAGTAAAACCATCTTATGTTACAAAAAAACTAAATTTGGAGGTTGAAAATTTTTACAAGTCGAAATGTATGCACTAGGGCTGATGATTTGACCCGGGTAATGAGATACCCGGGTACCCGGGTAGTGAATGAAGCCCTACCCGGGTATTAAAATGCCCGGGTACCCGGCATGGGTATCAAACGAAAGGGGATGGCCCCAGGTTTCATTTGAACTTCGATATATTTCGATAAATTTATCGATAACTGAGTTATCGGTCAAAATTCGATTGCACAAAACCTTAATATTACCCTACAATATGGGTATCAAACGAAAGGGGATGGCCCCAGGTTTCATTTTAACATCGATATATTTCGATAAATTTATCGATAACTGAGTTATCGGTCAAAATGTTATTGCCCAAAAAAATTTAAATTATACTACAACATGGGTATCAAACGAAAGGGGATGGCCCCAGGTTTCATTTTAACTTCGATATATTTCGATAAATTTATCGATAACTGAGTTATCGGTCAAAATGCGATTGCCCAAAAACATTAAAATTATACTACAATATGGGTGTCAAACGAAAGGGGATGGCCCCAGGTTTCATTTGAACTTCGATATATTTCGATAAATTTATCGATAACTGAGTTATCGGTCAAAATATGATTGCACAAAAACCTTAATATTACCTTACAATATGGGTATCAAACGAAAGGGGATGGCCCCAGGTTTCTTTTGAACTTCGATATATTTCGATAAATTTATCGATAACTGAGTTATCGGTCAAAATTCGATTGCACAAAACCTTAATATTACCCTACAATATGGGTATCAAACGAAAGGGGATGGCCCCAGGTTTCATTTGAACTTCGATATATTTCGATAAATTTATCGATAACTGAGTTATCGGTCAAAATGCGATTGCACAAAAACCTTAATATTACCTTACAATATGGGTATCAAACGAAAGGGGATGGCCCCAGGTTTCTTTTGAACTTCGATATATTTCGATAAATTTATCGATAACTGAGTTATCGGTCAAAATTCGATTGCACAAAACCTTAATATTACCCTACAATATGGGTATCAAACGAAAGGGGATGGCCCCAGGTTTCATTTGAACTTCGATATATTTCGATAAATTTATCGATAACTGAGTTATCGGTCAAAATGCGATTGCACAAAAACCTTAATATTACCTTACAATATGGGTATCAAACGAAAGGGGATGGCCCCAGGTTTCATTTGAACTTCGATATATTTCGATAAATTTATCGATAACTGAGTTATCGGTCAAAATATGATTGCACAAAAACCTTAATATTACCTTACAATATGGGTATCAAACGAAAGGGGATGGCCCCAGGTTTCTTTTGAACTTCGATATATTTCGATAAATTTATCGATAACTGAGTCGATAATCAGGAAAGTTTTATTACTTTAAAAATTTGCCCTTTTAATTGCAAACACTTTAAGCGTAGTATCAGAGAGATTCGATAAATATTTTATTTTTGGCGATTGTTTTCTTGTGAAACAAAAAGGATATTTTGGACGAAAAACTTGGTTAGGTGACTTAACTATGTGAAAACGACTTCATAGGTCAAAAGGACATTAGAAGAAAATATAGAGCTTCCAAAGACTAAACTAATAACATTTCGATTTTAAAAGTCCGATGTCAAATAACAAAGTTGCAATAAAAAAAAAACTATTCCACGATATTTCGCGGGATCAAAAAAAAAATTTTATGCAGAGTGGGACAAAACTCAATTACTCAGATTTTATCGAAAACAGTCGTTGTATATATGTACAAAAATCGTAAAAGGGCAACAATATTTTGTATAGACTAGTTACATTTAATATGATATTTTAAGAAATAGGGAAAAATGTATAAACAGGCTTCTTAAGAGAAGACTTAAAAGAACTCAAATCTGCTTATAAGACCTGGTCCGGAGTGGTCCTTAATTGTTAAAAGTTTAAAAGAAAATGCTAATGCTTCAAAATTGCGCTCATAGAAAAGCCAAGATTTCTTCATCTTGTGTTTTGCTAAAAATAAATTGTTTTCACTGGTTTCTTTCGCTAAATCATGAAACATACGTTTTTCTTGCGTTTCCATAGTTATCCGCATTTTTTTTAGCACTCAAACTTGAAATATCGCAAAAATCATAATACAGTTATTTACACAAACTTTTTCCAGAAATTTTTTTTTTTCAAATGTGTTGAATTTAAATGAGCCAAAGTAACATTTAATGGTGGCTATTGCGTATAGAAGGAAGTTTTCCATAAAATTTAATATATTTCCCACGGAAATGCATGACAGAAGTTTCTTTTTCAAGCACCAACGTTTTTGACTTTTGTGTATGGGGGCTGACCAGTGTGCATATGTGCGTAGGTATGTATTGTTGTCGTTGCTTCGTCTTCTGTTATTGACGTTTGCTTGTGGCAACCAACTATGCGCTCGAAGCTTTTTCAAAAATTGATACTATTCTTTATAATATTTTTGTTATTTAAAAAGAGAATTTACTAATTTTTTGAATGCAGAACTTTAGTAAAAGGATCCGATTTTGATTTATGGCCGTGTAGAGCTAATTTTGGTTAGTTTTTTACACATTTTTACACAAATTTACGCTGTTTTACCCAAAATTCAAATAAAAACTATTTGACTAAATCGGAGCACAATTACATGTTACTACCACATATTATCAAAATAGGTTAAGTAGTTTAAAAGTTTATTCCGCACAAAGAATGTTACATGATATTTTTATATATATAGATATATTTTTTTTTTCTTTCAGAGCCAATGTGAGGATAATTCGGACTTTGCTATACTCCGATTTCATGCAGGTCCCCCATATGAGGATATCGCATTTAAAATAGTGCATCGAGAATGGGAATTCAGTTACAAACGTGGATTTCGTTGTCAGTTTCATAACAATATATTTCAGCTATGGTTCCATTTTAAAAGATATAGATATCGTAGATAAAAACTGGTTTTATACTTATATTTATAATATTATAAAATTTCACTGTACGACAAATGTAAACTTTTTTCTGAGTATTGGACCAAATCTACTTCGAGATATGAGCTTCCGAAATTCGCAACTGAACGTTTTTAAAAAATTATTGTTATCAATGTTGCCGCAGCCTCAAAAACTTTGGTATGACAAATTGATGCTTCCATCGTTTTTTTTTTTTCGTATAAAGCCTAGTACTGAGTTCACAGCCGTGAAATTTCGCCAGTAACATGCATTTATTTTGCTGTGAAATGTTTCAAGAAATTTTTTTTTTGTCAAATGAGAATAAATGCCAAAACGAAAACTGAGAAAATGTAAAAAGAAAAATTTGGAGCATCGCCTCAGAACCAACTTTCAAATTTTGGCCAATAAAAAAATTTTATACAAAATATAAATTTCAATTTCAACAAATGTCACTTTTCACTCGAAAATAGCTTTGTTCGCGTACTTTCTCCAACAGCATTTACTCAGCAGCCTCCAACAGCCAGGTGTTGGAGAAAAATGTCACCTATCCTCTCACAAGAGAAAAATATCGTAAGAGGTAAACGAACACAAAAATTGCTGAGTTCAACAGCTTTGGCAAACAACTGATTTTTATTTACATTCACAAGCCCCAAATTCAAAGGATAAAAAGGATTAAAATTAAAATGATAATAAAATTGGTGGAAATTATTGCTGTTAATTATGTATATATGTACATATAACAAAAATAATAAAATAAAACATAGTTTTTTTCTTATTTAATTTCTTTTGATTCGTTTTGGGTTTCGTTTTGGTCAGTCTTTTGTCACCTCGCGATAACCTCCTCAATCTAAAAATCGTTCGCATAGGCTCGCAAAAAGGTTTTTTGAAGTTCGGAAATGCATCCGGAACTCTCTTTTACAATAAATCGGCACTGTTTGTTCTATATAAATGCTAATGGAGTTACAATTCTGCCTGAAAACAGTGGAGATATATGCACATATGTATGTATCTGCAATACAATTAACTTCATGTTGTTGTTGTTGTAGCCACCAAGACACTCCCCGAAGGTTTTGGGGAGTGTAGGGGATGTGACAGTCCTTTTCCGGATAAATCCGGTACGCTCGGGTACTAGTCCCTTCTGACACTAGCCCGACTGTCGTGCGAACGATTTTTTCTGGCCATAATCAACCTTCTAGGCCGGTGGATTTTAGTCGCGTCTTACGACAGGCATTCTTACAACGGGTATATTCTAGACCCCCTAACACGCTGGGGTTCGCTGTTACTATCTAATAAATAGGATTTCATTGTAATAATTATCACACTAACAATTGCTTTTCTTTGTACCCATGTCCATACTGTTTTCCACCGCAGTATGTCTTCGCGTCTGCTGCCCCGCAGAAGAGATTTCAATTTAATGCACCCGGCCCTGGCCATGCTTTAAAAAAATAACCCTCTATGGACCGATCCACAGTACTTTTGAGTAGAACAAACTTTTGCGTTGGCGGCATTTGGCCGCGCTTTAAAAAAAATAGTCCCAGCCAGCAAAATTTCCTTTCTCGAATTATATCTGCGGAGCGATCGGGAGTGTTATAATTAGTAAAATTAACATCCATAGAAGATTTCCCGAAAGTTCCAGTGGTTTGAAAATAAATACGGCGGGCGCATTATACTGAAGCCGACCCACTGCAGAACTATTCTCGGAGGGTGTGCCACCCACTGCCTATTTTTAAAATCCGGATAATTGGGTTTTAGTTAGAATTTGTTGTCTATCCAGGCTCAGTGAAACTTTCAGGAAATATTCCGTAGATGATAATTCATCTTATCTTAACACTTTCAACTATTATTATACTCAGCTGTACTAGTACACAGAGTATTATAGTTTTAATCACATAACGGTGGATTGTAACAGAATGAAATAATCGAGATAGATATAGACTTATATATATCAAAATGATCAGGGTGAAAAGAGAAATCGATTGAGCCATGTCCGTCCGTCTGTCCGTCCGTCCGTCCGTCTGTCCATCCGTCTGTAAACACTCTAACTCGTGCAAAAATTGAGATATTTTGATGAAATTTGAAATGCAAGTTGGTATCGAGACTGGGACGGTTGGTATTGAAAATGGGCGAAATCGGACCATGACCACGCCCACTTTTCCTATATAGAAAAAATCGGAAATTTGGTATCTCAGTCACTAATATAGCTTTAGCGATGAAATTTTACCCCCGAGCTCAGGCCCCTAGGAAGAAATTTAATGAAATTTTGGAAAATGGGCGGTGCCACGCCCACTTATTAAGGGTCAAACATGGAAAGTTTTATATGTCATAACTCAGAAACCATTGAAGATATATCGATCAAATTTGGTACGCGTGATATACTTACCTAGGCAAACGTTTGCACGGAAAATAGTTAAAATCGGTTGACGGCCACGCCCACTTTTATATATGTATATTACAAAGTGACCTAATAAAAACATTTTAAGCCATATCTCTGTCAAATATAAAGATATATCATTGAAATTTTGTGGCATGAGTTCAACTATGGACATAAAACAAAAAACACAAAAATTTTGGAAAATGTGCGTGGCACCGCCTCTTTTTAGAAGCAGGAATATACGAGATTTCTGAGCCCATAACTCGACAAATAATTGATATATAATGACGAAACTTGGTGTGTACACTTTTATTACTTGTGGTAATACATGTTTAAAATTTTAGCGAAGTCGGTTGACGACCGCGCCCACTTTTATATATGGGAACTATAAAGGGGCCTAATAAAAACATTTTAAGCGATATCTTTGTCAAATATAAAGATAATTCATTGAAATTTTGTGGCATGAGTTCCACAATGGACCGGAAACAAAAAATAGGAAAATTTTGGAAAATTGGCCTGGCACCGCCTCTTTATATACAAAGGAATATACGAGATTTCTTAGTCTTTAACTCGACAAATAATTGAGATATTATGACGAAACTTAGTTTATATACTTTTATAACTTGTGTTAATAGACACGCAGAAATTTATTGAAATCGGTTTATGACTACGCCTACTTTTTAACAAAGATATTTCTGGAACACCCTTTAGGAATTTGTAACGTGACATCTTTGTAACTAGAAGTCATAAAGGAATGAAATTTTGCACAAAGAATAATATTCATATGCTTAGTTGGATGACTGATAAAAACTTTGAAAATGGGCGTGGCTACGCCCACTTTATGCAGCACTCGCTTTATAT
Source organism: Urophora cardui (assembly GCA_960531455.1). NCBI lineage: Eukaryota > Metazoa > Arthropoda > Insecta > Diptera > Tephritidae > Urophora > Urophora cardui. Next base: position 50,232,193 of record OY482671.1, on the reverse strand, counting down.
AAACTCCATAAAACGCAAACAATGAAAACATACAGCTGAGTATCTAATGTTCGATTCCACTCGAACTTAGGCTTGTTAAATTATAATATTAAAGTTCTCCAGAAATAGAATTCTCCCGGCTGAGGGTTATTTTTGTAAGGCGCGGCTGAAGGCAGGCTATACAAAACAACTGTGGATTGCTCCATGGATATTAATCCAGAAAGAGAATTCTGCCGGCTGAGGGTAATTTTATTGAAGCGCGGCCAATAGCCGCCAACGCAGAAAGATGTTCTACACATACATACATTAATTTAACAAGGAATGTCTCCTGAACTATAAGCGTCCGGAGGGTAGTACTTTGTTATTTGTGATCTGTGAGACCACCCCTACCCTCTGGAAAATTGTTATCGGATCGTGGATCATTATATACAAATTTTCCCTCTATCCAGGCTGGGGATCCAACCCATGACCTCTGGTATGGCAGACTAGCCACTGTCCGCCACACCACAGTGGCCACAACACTCCCCACTGCACCACAGCGGCCCCGTTAATATATATTCCCGCAAAGGAGATTACAATTTAGTAAGGTACATAATATGCATATAAATACTTCGCAAAACTATGTAACTTATTTTGCATATTTAATTTATCCATATTTGTTGCCAATTTAGTGTATTTTTCCAATTTTATAATTGATTTGTATATTTTGCAAATCTTGTTACTTGCAAAAATTCAAGTCAGCTGTTGTTTGATCAGCTGTTTTCCTGTTGGAAAATTGCTGTTGGCAAAAATTTGTCCAACAGAATTCAACAGCTTCTCACAAAATGAAATGTCAGTTTTCTCTCTCAGTTGGTTCTCTTCTGTTGGAGATTTGGCGTAAAAAAACGGCGACAAAGTGTTTGTTTTTAAAAGTTTTCGAAAAACATCAAAAAATATTCGTAAACGAACAAAGCTAATAAATAGCAATGTTGCTGGCATCATGTTGCTAGCATGTTGCGCAACGTTTTCACGGCAGGAACTCAGTACAACTTTGTCGTGAAATATCTGTGAAATTTCACACATGTTTCACAACCAGTTTTTTTGTATGGATTTTGACAGCAGTTTCACGCGAAACTCGAACTAAGTACTATGCTTAACCGAAAAATTAAAAAAAAAATTCACTATAATTTTTTCTTTTTTTTTGTGGCTTTGCAACTATCACACGATAGAAGATTAAATGGCGGACCTCATACGCCAGGTTATGTCCTGACCATTTTTGCGTTGCAAATCAAGTTTTTATTACTTTTGGTTTTCAGTGTATTTTTCGTTCTGAGTTATTTTATGAGTTCTATAGTAATTATTAGGGTGGAGCGAAAATTTTTTTTGTTAAACTGTAATGTAATAGCAAAATTTAGTGCCTGTTGGGCTTAAATTAAGTCATGCAAAATCTTAATGAATTCGGTTTAGAGTAACTGCCTCCGTAGGGGCATTGATTTTATAAAAATAGTTGGTTTTAGACTTCACACAGTCGCCATATGTCTGTAGGATAATCCTCGTCGAACAAAATGAAAACGTCTTAGGGCCAGTTTCACTATCTCCGGTTAAGCACTTAACCAGAGATTTTTGCCCGGTTAAGCAATTTATTTGACAGTTCGCCATACAATTTACGTCAAAATAACCAGCGATTAAATTAACCGGAGATGGTGAAACCGGCCCTTAATATATTAGAAAACCTGGAGATATACAAAGAGAAAACATTCGTAGGAAATATAAGCGAACAAATAAACACCGCATCAGATACAATAAGTTTTTCTGGCAGTGTGATTTTAGCCCGGCAAATCTGCCGAGATGACGTTAGTGTGATATATATATATGCCGAGAACAACAACAAAATACACGTGTTGTCAAATTTGAAGCTTCGCCAAATTTCTCAAACACGTGATATTTGATATCATGATAAAAATATCACGGGAAATGCAACCATTTTATTACACACATTCACATTCTATGAGAAGTGAGTTTGAATCAGGGATGGGCATTATTCAAAATTTGAATAATTCAATAACGAAAAAATAAAAATAAATTTTTATTCTTCATTCTCATATCCTTGAATAAAGAATAAATTTTTATTCTTCATTCCGGCGCGCTTGAATAAAGAATAATTTTTTATTCCTTATTCTGATACCCTTGAATAAAGAATAAAAATTTATTCTTCATTCTGATACCCTTGAATAAAAAATAAATTTTTATTCTTCATTTTGGTGCCCTTGAATAAAGAATAATTTTTTATTCTTCATTTTGATACCCTTGAATAAAGAATAAAAATTTATTCTTCATTCTGATACCCTTGAATAAAAAATAAATTTTTATTCTTCATTCTGATGCCCTTGAATAAAGAATAATTTTTTATTCTTCATCCGAAATTGGTTGAATAAAAAATAAAATTTTATTTTTCATTCAGATAATTTTGAATAAATAAATTTTTATTCACGTTATTCAAATTATTCTTGCAGGTCACACAAGTAAATGATTTTGCGAATATTTTTCTGAATACGAACCAAGTATTTTCCCGAGCCCCAACCGAATATTTTTCCGAATACTTTCCCGAATCCGAACCCAAATACTCAACCGAATATTTTTCTGAATCCGAACCGAATATTTTACCGAATACTTTCCCGAATCCGAACCGAATATTCTCCCAAATCCGAATCCGAATACTTTCCCGATTCCGAACCGAATACTTTCCCGAGTCTGAACCGAATACTTTTCCGGGTTCGAACCGAATACTTTTTCCGAGTTCGAACCGAATACTTTCCCGGGTCCGAACCGAATACTTTTCAGGGTTCGAACCGAATACTTTTCCGGGTTCGAACCGAATACTTTTTCCGAGTTCGAACCGAATACTTTTCCGGGTTCAAACCGAATACTTTTCCGGGTCCGAACCGATTACCAGCTGTAATTAACGAAGTTATGGTAAAAATTAAAATGCAAACGAATATGCATACAGTACATACATATTTACATATGTACATTGTATGTATAAGCAAAAGAAGTATGTAGTTTCTTGTTGTCATGTTCTGGTCATCGGTTTTTAATGAAATTTGGCGCCGTTCTATTCAAATACAAGGACATTTTCATTTTTACCATAACTTCGTTAATTACAGAGCCAGCGGGTCCCGGACTCGGTAAAGTAATCGGTTCGGACTCATAAAAGTATTCGGTTCGAACTCGGAAAAGTATTCGGTTCGGACCCGGAAAAGTATTCGGTTCGAACTCAGAAAGGTATTCGGTTCGAACCTGGAAAAGTATTCGGTTCGAACCCTGAAAAGTATTCGGTTCGAACCCGGAAAAAGTATTCGGTTCGAAACCGGAAAAGTATTCGGTTCAGACTCGGGAAAGTATTCGGTTCGGAATCGGGAAAGTATTCGGATTTGGGAGAATATTCGGTTCGGATTCGGGAAAGTATTCGGTAAAATATTCGGTTCGGATTCAGAAAAATATTCGGTTGAGTATTTGGGTTCGGATTCGGGAAAGTATTCGGAAAAATATTCGGTTGGGGCTCGGGAAAATACTTGGTTCGTATTCAGAAAAATATTCGCAAAATCATTTACTTGTGTGACCTGCAAGAATAATTTGAATAACGTGAATAAAAATTTATTCTTTATTCAAAATTATCTGAATGAAAAATAAAATTTTATTTTTTATTCAACCAATTTCGGATGAAGAATAAAAAATTATTTTTTATTCAAGGGCATCAGAATGAAGAATAAAAATTTATTTTTTATTCAAGGGTATCAGAATGAAGAATAAATTTTTATTCTTTATTCAAGGGTATCAAAATGAAGAATAAAAAATTATTCTTTATTCAAGGGCACCAAAATGAAGAATAAAAATTTATTTTTTATTCAAGGGTATCAGAATGAAGAATAAATTTTTATTCTTTATTCAAGGGTATCAGAATAAAGAATAAAAAAATTATTCTTTATTCAAGCGCGCCGGAATGAAGAATAAAAATTTATTCTTTATTCAGGGATATGAGAATGAAGAATAAAAATTTATTTTTTATTTGAATAAAAATTTATTCAAAACCGCCCATCCCTGGTTTGAATATATGTTTCTAGTTTTTTCTTTTCAAGTATTTTATTTTATTCAAATAAAAAATTAATTAATTCTAAATTGAAGCAAACAACGCAACAACAGTCGTATAAAGAGTGGACAGAATATGACTAACATGCTAGTTCACAATGAAGTGAGTTAGAAATTTATTTTCTTAAGGTTACGGATAATAACGGCAACTCTGTTTATATTCAGAAGTGTTTTTCATTCGGTGCTCTAAAGTTTGAGCTTTTGAAATAGTTAAAAGACATCCAAAAAGTCTTGTGTGTATTTTACAAAAACACATAGTGGTTGAGTCTCCCTGTGTGGTGAAATTTAATATTCAAAAGGTAAGTATTCATACGAAAATACTTAAAAACATACTTGTACAATTGCATTTGTACACTTGTACGTGTGTATGTATTTACATATGTATGTACATAGTAGGGCTGGGTAAGTCGACTTCGACTTTAATAGATTATCGACTTTTTGCTAAAAAAAAATCGACTTCTACAATCGATTGTTGTGTGTGAAAGTCAGTCGGAAATCGACTAATTGGCTCGACTAATCGACTTGTTTACTATATATATTGGCGGTATAATTTTGTCAGAACTAATATATAAAAAAAGCTTCTCACAAAAAAGCATACAAATTCCAGCAAGCAAACCAAAAAAAACAAGCATTCGCCCTTCGGAGCCGGCACTGTGAGTCCACTTAATTTGTTGGAACGTTATTAATTATGAAAGATGATGTCTCTCAGACCAACTTTGCCGAACAGAGTACTAGTCCAGAGGGTCTGAGTTTTATTTTAGAAGGGGGTTAAAGTTTTATGGTTTTATCTGGAGCAATTACTTTATCGAAAATATGTTATAAAAAATTACCTGAAATGAAATTTTTGAGCTCGGACTTCTGCTACAGAATTCAATAAGGCACTCTGCACACGGAGCGTACTGCTTTAGACGCGTATTAGATACTACAGACGAAAGCTGTACGCTTTGATGTCGCGCACGTATATTTCAATTGAGGGCTGCACGAGTCTTCAGCTTCATGCATGCGTCAATGTATGCTGGCTACATATCGCTTGGCGTAAAGCAGGGCTGGTAGCTAGGCGTACCACGCTTAGAAAACAGGAAGAAGAAGATGTTTGTTTACATTTTTCCACTTGGTAGAATTTATCAAAGCAGTCGAATTTGTTTAAAAAATCGGAAAAAATTAGTGTATAATTAAAGAAAATGGAAGATTCCATAAAATTTTTCATCTTTTCTATTTAAAGCTTCGAAATTTAAAGCAAATAACTTATTATTAGTTTGTTTGTTTGTTTTGTGCAGCGATGTTTCATGTCGCTTCGTGTGCAGATCTTGAGGCGTAGAGAAATCGACGCTACATGAAATGTCTGGTACGTGTCTATGACGATAAGCCTCGTGTGCAGAGTGCCTAAGGAATTTCTTTGTGGTAGACATTAGCATGGTGGGAGGATCATAAAGCTGAAAGCCCCACCCTCCGGAGGCCTATGGTTCCGAAGATAATTGCCGTTAAAGTTCCGAGGCTCAGATTGGATATAATGAACCAAGTTCACTTCAATTTACAAACTAGTGGGAATTTCAGCTAAATTTAACACTTTCAACTATTATTAAATTATAATATTTAAGTTCTCCAGAAAGAGATTTTTGCCGACTGAGGGTGAAAACAGAATCGGAACGTAACGACACGACATTGCGACAACGACAGGCTGTCAAAATTAAAACCCATGCATTCTTATGAAAGCAATTATAATAAAGACGACGCTACACGTCGCGACGTCGTCCACCGACAAAATTACGTTGTCGTCAACTTAGGCCGATTTCTAATTTTGGTGACGACGACAAACGGACGATGAGTTGCCACTGCATTATAAAATATGAAAATTTTGACAACTCAATAAATCTAACGAAACTTTACAAAAACAGCAGAAGTATTTATACACAACCAAATGTTATAACAGTTTAAAACATTCAATTAATAAATTTAACTACTTAATTTATTATTTTACATTAAAAAATTACGATCTGAACCAAAAACTTTTTAGCTGTGAATGAAAAACTGTAATGTGGCAGCAACGAGCCTTCTGTAGGGGCGGTCGTTGCCGCATTTATTATGTTTCAGTCGCTGGCTTCGCACCGACATTTTTACGTCAAGGTACTGTCGTTGTCGCAATGTCGTGTCGTTACGTACCGATTCTGTTTTCACCCTGAGGGTTATTTTATTGAAGCGCGGCCGAAGGCCTCCAACGCAAATAGATCTTCTGCACACATATATACACATGTTCGTCTGTTTGTACATACGTGAAAAATTTAAGAAAAAAAGTCGACTTAAATCGATTATCATAGCCGACTAATCGACTTCGATAATCGAAATGATAAAAGTCGAGTCGAAAGTCTAAAATCGACTTTTTGCCGAGACGACCCAGCCCTAGTACATAGTTAAATGCGTGTACAAAATTTTTTTATATTTGTTTTCTCCAGATATTTTCATTAACAGCTGTGGTGGCAGCTGTCAATAGTCGCACTGCCTTACCTTCCGGGAGTCAGCTACTACTACTGACCGTTAAGTGGCGCTGCAACCTACAGAACCGGCTGTGCTATCCAGGGTGTAGAGATCTGCACACCTCCAACCAAGTGTTGCACACACACATTCCAAACAATATATTTTAAGTAAAATTAAATAATAGGAGTGTTTTTTGGGCACTTCGCTGTCCGCTTATACTGGATTCTGCTCTCTTGGCTGACAGTTTCCATACAAAATGTTAGAGACTTTAAGAGACCTTTAGAGAGTATGCCAGCTACTCATTAATCTGATTTTTACTGATTATGCCGATTATCTTTACTGATTATGCCAATTTTTTCTGTTGTGAATAAGTGAAATGGTTTCAAATTTTTGTCAATAGATGTCTCTCATATTTTCGAATTTAGCCATGATTCAACGCAATACTGTTCGTTAGAAAATTTTTTTCCAATTTCGTAACAAAGAACGTATATTGTACAATATATTGTACAATATACGTTCTTTGTCCGTATTTAACGAACGGTGTTCGAAGATAGGGGAGACATCTATCGATAAAAATTTGAAGAAATTTCATCAAATAGCCACACCATTTTTCCAATTCCTTTACTTTAACGAACGGTCGTACAGTTTTCACTTGTTTTTATACCAGTGGTTGTTTTTTTCGCAAGTCTCTAACTCTTGTCCAAACGAATGCGGCTACTCTAGGCTTGCTTGTCGTAGGACATATGAACATAGTATAAGCTACTTAAGTTATATTGCTAAGTGTGAACCGAGTGTTACTGTAAATTGTAAATGTAGACTAGTTGTAAGACTGCAAATAAGTATGGCCAATTGTGATTGATTCACAATAGCCGTGTTTCACATACGGTGATCCTAACCCAGATAAAAATTTTTGCATGTAAATGCAACAACAAAGATTTCAGCTCGATTAAGCCAGATAAATTGCTGGTTCAATTTCTGATCCGCCCTGTTCGATTTGTTTTTTCCGTGCTGATTTGGCAGCACAGTGCTTTTTTGATTTGGCAGAACTGAAAAGTGACATTTGTGTATGTATACATATATATACATATACCCTGCAGTAAATTTATTTCACTGCTAAATGATCATTGATCATTCTTTGTTGAATATTCATCACTATCGTTTTGCGTTGGTGCAAGCGAGCAAGCTATATTGAAAAAACCAGGGACCCATTTTAACAGTTATTTTTTTTTCGGAGGTCAAAAAAGTCCGGGCCAAAAAATGATGCTAAGTGAACACCCATGACACCAAAATGACTTCCAGGACCTTTACAGGATCAATCATGCATCCTTTTTATTTTTCTAACTTTTTGGGAAAAAGTCCTCTTATAACTGTTAAATCCGGACTTTTATTTTTTAAGTCCAAGAATAACTGTTATATCCGGACTTTTATTTTTTAAGTCCGAGAATAAAAGTTAAATCCGGACTTTTATTTTTTCCGGCCAAAATAAAAGTCCTTCTTAATAAAAAACGAACGGCTTATGCGATTGGAATAAAATTGGTACCAATCAATTCGTATTGATTTCCAGAGTCCAAAAATGTATACTTCTTCAACATTATATATTACTAATACTACGAATTTAGCATAAACAGACATACATCTATTTTCTCATATGGGGATGAATAAGTAATCTTCATGTCAGGATAACTCGGAAACTAGATCCGACACAGAAAAATGGAAATGATATTCGGAATTAGGAATGAAATTTACTTTAGAAAAGTCTTATTTCGTTCCTCGTGGCCAAAGTTCTTTTTGATCAACACCAGTTGCATGCATTTTGCCACTTGGTATGCATAGTATATGAGGAAATAGTTGTGTGTGTTTTTATGCTAAATTCGTAGTATTAGTAATACATAATGTTAAAGAAGTATACATTTATGGATTCTGGAGATCAATACGAATTGATTGGTGCCAATCTTGTTCCAATCGCATAAGCTGTTCGTTTTTTATTAGAAAGGACTTTTATTCTCGGACATGGAAAATAAAAGTCCGGATTACATTTTTTTGCTATTTTAAATCAACACTTTTTGATCAACTTTGGCCACGAAGAACGAAATAAGACTTTTCTAAAGTAAATTTCATTCCTAATTCCGAATATCATTTGCATTTTTCTGTGTCGGATCTAGTTTCCGAGTTATCTTGACACGAAGATCACTTATTCATGCCCATATGAGAAAATAGATGTATGTCTGTTTATGCTAAATTCGTAGTATTAGTAATATATAATGTTAAAGAAGTATACATTTTGGATTCTGGAAATCAATACGAATCGATTGGTACCAATTTTATTCCAATCGCATAAGCCGTTCGTTTTTTATTAAGAAGGACTTTTATTTTGGCCGGAAAAAATAAAAGTCCGGATTTAACTTTTATTCTCGGACTTAAAAAATAAAAGTCCGGATATAACAGTTATTTTTGGACTTAAAAAATAAAACTCCGGATATAACTTTTTTTTGTTTCAAATATATTAAAAAGTCCAAAAATAACTGTTTTGCAAGGACTTTTATTTTAAAAGTTATAACTGTTTGGGTCCCTGGAAAAAACCAAACGAAATACCATCTAGGCGGTTAAAAACCCACGAGCCAGCTTGTATTTCGGTGGGTTTTTTGACATTCGGCAGCTTTTCTGACAAATTTTTCAATTTGACAACTATAAAACAAATTATATTTAAAATAAAAAATATATGGAAATACAAATTTCAAATTTGCCTCTTGTAAGCTTCTGCTTTGGCCGTAAGGGGAAAGAAGAAGTCCGGAAGAAAAATTATACTGCGCACTGGCTTCTCCTTATAACATGGAATACATAGCTATCCCGCCATTTGAGTTTCATAATTTATTTCAGTAATTTGAATTCAAATTTCCAAAAAAAAATAATAATTTTTGAAATAGTTATTTTCATTTAGTTTGAAGTTTAAAGTCAATCAAATTGTTTTTGAGGGAGTATTTGTCTCTTTTCAACGTACAGAAGAATTGTTTTTGCGCTATTATAACTCTGACGAGTTTTATGGCCGAGCTTCTCTCCCAATTCGAGGTGTGCTGTTTTTCCTACCATTGGACAGTTATGCCGGCTCCGAACGGAGTCATATAGGCATGAGGAAAGCAAACCCTTTATTTGAAAAAATTCAGCAGCCTTTATATGAAAGCATTCACTGATGCCTCCTCATGATGAATTTCATCAGTGATTCATTTCAGATTTTTACTGCTGGGTATATGTTGTATATGTTTCTTCTTCTTTTTAGTTCTTTTCAAGTGCAGCCAATTTTCATTATGAGCCGAATTGTTTCAGTAAAAATTTATCTTAACCCAGACCCAGATGTAATAACTGAAATGCCCCTAATGATGTAAACTCGTTGCTCTAACCACGGTAAATATATTAGAGCCTATACACACTTGCGACTCAATCGATTTAGTCGAATGTTGATTTGCATGGGAATGTATGGAAGCATTCACACTACATTCAATTAGTTGTACAACTGAAACAGTTGGATTTGCAGCCCAATTTCATTCCAACTGAAACAGTTGTACAACTGCTTGATCAGCAAGGCGCCCTTCTACGTATTCACACTTGAGACAATTTAGTCGAACGACTACAACAACAACAGTGATATTCGTAGTGGAAAGAGTTGCCATGCTGACAGAACTACTTTTATTTCACTTTTGGTAAATTGTAGAGATTGAATATTTCAATTAATATTTTCAAAATGTTTAAAAACAAAAGGTTCGTTTATTATTAACTACACCATTTCCAGATGGATTTTAGAAAGCGTTAACTGGATTTTAGAAAGGGGAAATTGGATTTTAGAAATGTCAATTGGATTTTAGAAAGGGGAAATTGGATTTTAGAAATGTCAATTGGATTTTAGAAAGCGTTAAAAGGATTTTAGAAAACAAAATTGGATTTTTGAAAGCGTGAATTGGATTTCAGAATGTGCGTTTATAATAAATTTTACACAGAATTTTTCGAATAGAAATTCTTTATTGCGTATGAAAGTATAAATTAATAATTATATAAATTTTCGAAAATCCAATTTACAGTTTCTAAAGTCCAATTTCCCTTTTCTAAAATCAAATCGACATTTCTAAAATCCAATTTCCCCTTTCTAAAATCCAGTTGACGCTTTCTAAAATCCATCTGGAAATGGTGTAGTTATAGACAAGAATTATCTAACTAAGGATATTTACTTCCGTTTTCATATGTTACTTGATATTTTTGTTCTCTTCAAATGTCATTAATCGCATTTTAAAATAGAAATAATGAAAATGAAATTTCATGAAAATTATTAATGGCTGATTTTTACTATTTTTCCGTTTCTTGTACTTCTGTTCGTTTCGCCTTTATGAGCGTAATTCCTTCCGTTTTTCTCTTTTCATTTACTTGACAGCTAGTTGCTAGTTTAATAAGAAACAAAGCCAAACAATGTATGCACTTTTTGTTTATTTTATTGTTTTTTATTTATTAATCAAGTTGACAGCTGACAAGAAGGTGCTTTCATGTAAGAATGCAGATAAACTTTAACAATTTAAAACTTCATCACTTTATATGAAGACCACTAATGTAAAATTTTCTGAGTAAAATGTGAACATTGGCAACACTATGTCATTGTCAATCGCACGACTATTTAGTCTCAAGTGTGAATAGCTGCCACCGATTCGACTAAATAGTTGGAGTAGTGTGAATACAACAGTCCAATTCGACCAAATCGATTGAGTCGCAAGTGTGTATAGGCTCTTAATTGTATCATGGGTTCTAACTGTGTAACCATGGTGGAATCAAATGAAATTATGCTTCTTACTTATTAATCAGCTGATGGACAGATGTGCCAAATTTTCAGCCATTATTGTTTTGCTTTATGTCTTCTATACATATTTCCGAGAAAAGTAGTGAAATCGCGTATGCAACTAGTTTTTCTGAGGCTATTATTATATTATTATACACTTTGTGTGATTTCTGTGTTGATAATTATACAATTATTTTTCATTATTTCAAGCGGTGAACGCTTGTCAGCCATTTTGAAGAAACTTTTCGAACCGATTCATCAATAAGTAAACAAAACAAAGAAAAAACACGTGTTTTTGCATTTGACAGATCAGTACATAACAGTGGTGTGCTCCCGAGAAGATGTCTGATGATGAAGAAAGTGGTTTTTCTTCGAAATAGCTATCACATCTACCATCGCTGTATGAGCTAATTGGATTTTTCCGCTTATTCCAAAGTATAAAAATAATAATTTCGTGCTAGACACTAACATACCTAATAATGTTAAATTATAAATTGTGTAGTTGTACATACAACTACTGTACACAGCGCCCGCTGTCCGTCAGCTGCCAACCAGTATTCAACACTTGCATAGCAGATGTACGAAAATCGTACACTGAGGTTAGATTGAATAGAGCAATGGCATATATAAGTGAAAAATCCAACAGCTCAGCAGGACCATCGGTAGCCGCAGTGCTTAGCGTTTCGCTAATATTCGACTACTGATGGTTGGAGCGTAGGTTCAAAGCCTGGTGTGCTCCCGAGAAGATGTCTGATGATGAAGAAAGTGGTTTTTCTTCGAAATAGCTATCACATCTACCATCGCTGTATGAGCTACTTGGATTTTTCCGCTTATTCCAAAGTATAAAAATTAAGATTAAAAATAATAATTTCGTGCTAGACACTAACATACCTAATAAAGTAAATTTTGTTGTTGCCCAATTGCCACCACCATATACATATAAATAGCGTTTGTTGAGTGTAGGAAAGCGTATGATTTGCAGGTATTTTACCACAAAAGAGCGAGAGGATCAGAGGATGTGAGCGAGAAAGAAGACTAGCTATTTGTAGAAATCCGCACACAGAATTTGTGTGGGTACTTTCCTAAAATGTGTCAAAATCTCTGAAGAAGAGGAAGAAATTGTAAACAGTGTTGCCACAGCCTCAAAAAATTTGGTATCACAAATTGATACATTTATGGTTTTTTGGTATCACCGAAAAATGTTTGAAAAAAAAAAATTTAAATTAACAAAATATGCTGCTTTTGGTGTTCTAACAGAAAAATTTTTGAGAAAAAAATTAAAATTAATAAAGTAAGCTACTTTCGTGGTTTTAGCGATATCGTTTTTTTTTATAATATAAAAATATAAAGATAATACTTAAATTTCACATGCAAATAAATATGAATACTTTGGTACTGTACCGAGTAATATAAAAGGTCTATAAAAAGCAATGGGTCAAACGAGCTGGGTGATCTAGTTGCCAGAGCTGATTCTGGAATGGATTTGGAGTCATTGAATCAGTTCTTAAATATTTGTCGCTCTGTCCTCCTTTAAGTCAAAATGCCTGCTATGCGGAGTGGTCCAACCAAAAGTTTGATAAAAATAAAATTTGTTCTAAGCCAAAATAAAAAATATCATATGTAATTGTGCTTAGGTGTTTTTTTTTTTATATAAATTTAAGTACTCCCTCATGAAGGCGATGAAGGTATTCCACGCAGGATTACTGTGGATGGGTACGTAGATTTTGCCCCAGAAAGATTATGTGGTCCTTTCAACCCGTTATCACCAAAATAAAGGTATTTTGAAAAAACAAATATTTATATTTCGAAAACTATCGGCCTCCGGACTGTTCCGTCTTCAGATATAGGATCGGAGGACGGTGCAACGCCCCTTTTATAAACGGTTTTTTCGATCGGTAAAGGAAAGCGTGACCACGAAAAAAAACCATGAAGGCATCAATTTGTGATACCATAATTTTTGAGGCTGTGGCAACACTGTTCCTAAGCGTCATTTTTGACACTAAATAGCATTTCGCACAAATGCGTTTGTTGAACTTTTGCCTTCATCTTCAGTTTGACATAAAATAGCATTCTACCCAAAATCTTACCAAACAGACCTATAATTTCACCATGCTGTGTAACCTAAGAGCCTATACACACTTGACACTCAATCGATTTAGTCGAATTGGGCTGTTGTATTCACACTATGCCAACTATTTAGTCGAATCGGTGGCAGCTATTCACAATACAGACTAAATAGTCGGGCGATTGACAATGACATAGTGTTGCCAATGTTCACATTTTACACAGCAAATTTTACATTAGTGGTCTTCATATAAAGTGACGAAGTATTAATAGCGTTTGTTGAGTGTAGGAAAGCGTATGAGTTGCAGGAATTTTACCACAAAAGAGCGAGAGGATCAGAGGATGTGAGCGAGAAAGAAGACTAGCTATTTGTAGGAATCCATTGTTATTGTATTTTTATGTACACATGATTTTCATGAGATAACACAAACTTGTTGAGTACTTTTAGGCGGTCTATGCTTCGGTTAGCCGGAAGTAATGTGCATTTGCAACACCCTGCCTTTCTATTTTAATTTAATTGTTGAATTATTGTGTAGGTACACAGAAGATTTTTAATTAATTCTATTTGGCGAAAAGCGAACAAGTTCAAAGCTACGTATTACCAGCGATGGTAGAAATGATAGCTATTTCGAAGAAAACCAATTCTTCATCATCAGATTTCTTTTCGGGATCAAGCCGGGAATCGAACTAAGACCCACCGTGAGAAGGTGTAAATGTTAGCGACGCGCTAACCCACTCACCCAAACATTGGTTTTCTTCGAAATAGCTATCATTTCTACCATCGCTGGTAATACGTAGCTTTGAACTTGTTCGCTTTTCGCCAAATAAAATTAATTAAAAATCTTCTGTGTACCTACACAATAATTCAACAATTAAATTAAAATAGAAAGGCAGGGTGTTGCAAATGCATATTACTTCCGGCTAACCGAAGCATAGACCGCCTAAAAGTACTCAACAAGTTTGTGTTATCTCATGAAAATCATGTGTACATAAAAATACAATAACAATGTTGAGCGAGCAAAGGTGGCAAAAGAAAAGCGACAAAAAGTTCAACTGCGTACCAGGCCGTGTTTGGGTGAGTGGGTTAGCGCGTCGCTAACATTTACACCTTCTCACGGTGGGTCTAAGTTCGATTCCCGGCTTGATCCCGAAAAGAAATCTGATGATGAAGAATTGGTTTTCTTCGAAATAGCTATCATTTCTACCATCGCTGGTAATACGTAGCTTTGAACTTGTTCGCTTTTCGCCAAATAAAATTAATTAAAAATCTTCTGTTTACCTACACAATAATTCAACAATTAAATTAAAATAGAAAGGCAGGGTGTTGCAAATGCACATTACTTCCGGCTAACCGAAGCATAGACCGCCTAAAAGTACTCAACAAGTTTGTGTTATCTCATGAAAATCATGTGTACATAAAAATACAATAACAATGTTGAGCGAGCAAAGGTGGCAAAAGAAAAGCGACAAAAAGTTCAACTGCGTACCAGGCCGTGTTTGGGTGAGTGGGTTAGCGCGTCGCTAACATTTACACCTTCTCACGGTGGGTCTAAGTTCGATTCCCGGCTTGATCCCGAAAAGAAATCTGATGATGAAGAATTGGTTTTCTTCGAAATAGCTATCATTTCTACCATCGCTGGTAATACGTAGCTTTGAACTTGTTCGCTTTTCGCCAAATAAAATAAAAATATAAAGATAACTAGAGTGCTGCCTACTGTCGAAACTCGACAGTTTTTCTAGATGTTTTCTTATGACTAAGGTGCAACTATAGTTTTTGTATAATTGTTTGTTGCTACTGTCACTGCTACTATTATGTTGTTGGTGTTCCAAATTCTCCTACCTACTGCTCTTTCTCCTCTTTTCTTTCCTCAATTTCTTTCCTACTTATTCTTTCTTATCCTACTTATTCATTGACTATATTTTTGATGTAGTGCTTTTGCTACTTTTTTATGTTTCTACTTCTTTGAAACTACACAACCACTTCCAGCCAAACATGTTCAGAATTGCATGGTAAGTTTGGTGAAAACGCACAAAGTCAGCTACATATGCTTGCGCATTGAGACAGCTCTGTTGTGTGCAAAAGCATGCAACAACAACCACACGGCAATTTTCCAACGACGATTGTGGACGCATTTTCCAACCAAATTTCATGAAAATTGGCGCAGTTCTATTTGAGAGCAATACCTTAGTTTTAAAATCGGTTCAGTAGTTTCGACGGAGAAGATGGAACAAAATTTATGTTAGCGTATTAATAATATAGATACTTAAATTTCACATGCAAATAAATATGAATACTTTGGTACTAGGGATTTCAATCCCGGGATCCCGCCCTTTTGGACACCCCGAAAATCCCGGGATCGCTAGAATTTTATCCCGGGATTTTTGGGATAAGATAAAGACAGAATATTCCCCTATTATAGCAAAGAAAAGTTGTATTTTATATAATTTTTAGTGGTCTCAGATCTGTATACTAATAGCATTTCCTATTCTGCATGAAAATGTTGCATTATTACATTGCACCATTATCAACATGTGCCCAGTGCCCTATAAATGTTGCATTTTTCATGTGATGAATGAAACAAAAATAATGCAATGTGCTAAGAGCAGAAGATGTTGCCCCGTACTCGGGCCAGTTTTATATTTTGTCAATAGAACAAACAGCCCTAAAAAAGTGTTGTCTGTGTGGAAGAGAACAAACAAATCTGACAGCCCCAAGAAATTGCGACATTTTTGCCAGAATAAAAAAGTCCATTAGTCAAAGTAAGGATTAATACTTTTGATGTTTTTTTTCATAATCAAATTTTTTTGTCGTGAAGTACGCGTTGTAAAGAAACGTACGTTAGGTATTTTTAAAGCCTTTAGAATTCTTGTGGTAAACGTCATTTGATAATTTCTATTTCCTGATTTTTGGTCATTTATTTCCCAAATGGTTTTTGGAATTTTCCCATATGGAAAGTAAATAATGAAGAAAATGCAAACAAAATTTTAATTAGACTTGATAGTTTTACATTACTCTACTAAAATTAAATACGCAGCTGCATCCTCGGAATTCATATCAAAATATGTGCCTCCGATTTTTAAATATTTTCGGAAGTTGCATTAATTTTCAGAATTTTTCGGCAAGCTTGGAAATATTCGCTTAAACGAAGTGTGTCGTTAAATTCTAAAATTTTTTATTGGAAATTATCAAACGATCGCAAACCGTTTTATCCTAATATCCTAAAAGTACCAAAGGAAAATGTTTTCACCAAATGTATTTAATTTTCTTTGTTGATTGTGTTTTTTAAAGTAACTCTTAAGTGTTATTATATAATACGCATGATTTTACGTTCCTAATTTATTTTGTTAGTAATGAAATAATAAAAATGGCAATAAAAATCTATTTTTTCTTTGCATGTTAAAGTTGTAGCGTTTCTCGAAAATATACATATTTAATTTTTTTATGTGAATTTAAATGAGCTATTGGCCATTTTTTAATGAAGAAAAATTGAAAAAATTTTTTTGGTAGAAGTTATGGATCCATTTCGGAGATCACCACATCCCCTCATCAGACTTCTTCAAGCGGCCTCAACCGAGAATCGAACTTAAGTCGTTCGATTGGTAGTCACAGGTCTATCCCATTGAGCTACCACCGCCGTCAGCTTTGTTTCGCTTAAATTTCAATTTTCCCTCCATTACAATCCACATACCAACAACAGTAGCTTAATGACACTGCCTTTGCTACCTAGTATGTTGGTGCGATTGTGTGTTTGGTTTGTACAAAGTTCTAAAGCTATTAACAAGCAAAGCTTTTGTACAGGCAATGCTTGTTATTGTTTTCAGACTTTTGTTTTTCGGCAGGCTCTCCGATATACATATTTACGTTTGTATTTATATGGCCGTTTTAATTCTAATAATTATTTTATGTGAATTTAAATGAGCTATTGGCCTTTTTTTAATGAAGAAAAATTGAAAAAATTTTTTTGGTAGAAGTTATGGATCCATTTCGGAGACCACCACATCCCCTCATCAGACTTCTTCAAGCGGCCTCAACCGAGAATCGAACTTAAGTCGTTCGATTGGTAGTCACAGGTCTATCCCATTGAGCTACCACCGCCGTCAGCTTTGTTTCGCTTAAATTTCAATTTTCCCTCCATTACAATCCACATACCAACAACAGTAGCTTAATGACACTCTGCCTTTGCTACCTAGTATGTTGGTGCGATTGTGTGTTTGGTTTGTACAAAGTTCTAAAGCTATTAACAAGCAAAGCTTTTGTACAGGCAATGCTTGTTATTGTTTTCAGACTTTTGTTTTTCGGCAGGCTTTCCGATATACATATTTACGTTTGTATTTATATGGCCGTTTTAATTCTAATAATTATTTTATGTGAATTTAAATGAGCTATTGGCCATTTTTTAATGAAGAAAAATTGAAAAAATTTGGTAGAAGTTATGGATCCATTTCAACCTCAAATGTGGGAAAATAATACTGGTCGACAAATTTTTGTAACAGAAATAAAATTCTACGTTTCAAAAGGATTTCGGTGCACTTATTGAGATATTCATGTCCAAAGAGGCGAAAAACGCGGTTTATGGCCATATTCACTCCTCAATATCTTTAAAATTGCTTATTTTCATTAAAAACTGATTAAATCTATTGAAATCACGATCATTTCTCTTGAAGACAATGTTTTGCTTTTTCGGATATCTTGCTTATAACTTGCAGTATTGCAAATAAAAATTTTGTAGCACGCTTTTAGGCATTTTATTATATTAACAACAAACTGTGCGTTAGAATGCAATAAGTGAAGTAATTTATATTAATTTATCGAAAATACGAATAAATTTTGCGTGACTGAAACAAAAATTCCAATCAGTTGCCTACTATGTATATATTTTCTATACTGAAATAAAAATAGTTCTGCAGAGCAGCTACAAAACTTGATTTCGATTAAAACAGCGCTACAAATACTGCCGTTGATTTCGAAGACAAATACCTTATTGTACATAAACATATATTTGTAATATATAAATAAGAAACCCGAGAAAGCAAGGCGCTGTTTTTAAGAGAATTGATCGTTCTTTCAATAGCTGCAATCATTTTTTAATGAAAGTAAGTAATTTAACAGATTGAGCAGTGAATATAGCAAAAAATCACATAAATATCTCAAAACCTACAAGTATTACCGAAAATCCGACTTCAGATTCAGGGCACCGAAATTCTTTAGAAAAGTAGAATTTTATTTGAGTTAGAAAATTTTTCGGAAATTTTGTCGGCCAGTATAATTATTGTCCAAATCCCGGAAAAAATCACGGGATCCCGGGATTATAAAAAATCGGGATCGTAAAAATCGGAAAAATTGGAATCCCTATTTGGTACTGTACCGAGTAATATAAAAGTTCTATAAAATGAAATGGTTCAAATGAGCTGGGTGATCTAGTTGCCAGAGCTGATTTTGGAATTGAATTGGAATCATTGAATCAGCTCTTAAATATTTGTCGCGCTGCCCTCCTTTAGGGCCTTTTCACATAACTCGGTACGACTCCGGATCGACATTTTTTTCTCGGTATTTTCATCTTACCGAAACGAGTCCGCGTTGCTGTGGTTTTCACACTTGTTGGAATACTTTCGGCAGAAAATTGGAAAACAAATATCGACATTAAAAATATAAAGTTTTAAAATTCAACAAATCACTCAATAATAACAATAATGTCTTCCAGCGCAGACGAAGGCATTATAGCTTGCAAAATTTATAGCCGAAACGAGATTTTCACTGACTTCATTCTTGTTCTTTCATTACGCCGCAAAAATGTATGCAGTAATTCCTCAAATTTAACTGGCCGGTCTTACCGCGTTGCGGTATACCGAAACTAATCCGCTCCGATTTCATGTATGCAACACTAATGTGAAAGTGCCAATTGAAATACATTTGGTCGGTAATATTATGTTCAGATTGACTTCATTTAACGTGTTAAATGGCCTACAACCTGATAAATGGGCAAACCCAGTTCTTGAACGTGATAAATTGCACGGAAATTGTTGTTGGAATTGAAACTAGGTAAATAATTTAACACGTTCAAAACCCAGTTTCGCGCAGTGTTGCATTAGCAAAAATGTCGTTACTTACAGGGAACATACCCAAGTTTTTAAACGAACAGGTCGAAAATTGGCAAGTGTCAAAAAAAAACCAAGTGTAGAAACAAACGCCGTCGTTCGCAAATAATTTAAAAATGGAAAACGTGAAAAGAAAAAAATTTAAGTGGTCCACCTCATTCGAGAGTGCTATAATACAGGTATGGGGCGATTACATTTCGAAATCTTGCTTTTAATTGACCAAAAGCATTTTCTACCACTCTTCGACACTCTCGCAGGCGCTTAATTATAGCATTTGAGTATATCTCCTCCAATATTTTAAAAAGGTCTGCTAAGAAAATTATTATTTTAAAAATTACGAAAAAGTTTCCGTGCCGAACCATTTCTAAAGTTTGTTTACGGTTTTGAAATGAAAACAACCAGCTGTCAAAAGTAAACACAGAACTGCAGTCTGAACGGTCTCGTTTAACGGACAAGGTTTGTTCATTTATCACGTTAAATGAAGTCAATCTGAATGTACTATAAGCTCTCGGTATACTTTCGGTAAAAACCAAAAATGTCGATCCGATACCGCACCGAGTAATGTGAAAGCGCTCTTAAGTCAAAATGCCTGCTATGGTCAGTGGACCTACCAAAAGTTTGATAAAAATAGAATTTGTTCTAAGCCAAAATAAAAATTATCTACTTATCATTCATATATAATTGCGCTTTTTTTTTTTTTTTTTGATAAATTTAAGTACTCCCTCATGACGACGATGGATGGATGGGTACGTAGATTTTGCCCCAGAAAGAGGATTATGTGGTCCTTTCAATCAGTTATGCACGAAAATAAAGGTATTTTGAAAAAACAAATATTTATATTTCGAAAACTATTGACCTCCGGACTGTTCCGACTTCAGATATAGGATCGGAGGACGGTACAACGCCCCTTTTATAAACGGTTTTTACGCCCCCCTGGATCGGTAAAGGAAAGCGTGACCACGAAAAAAAAAAATCATGAAGGCATTAATTTGTGATACCAAAATTTTTGAGGTTGTGGTAACACTATTCCTAAGCGTCATTTTTGACACTAAATAGCATTTCGCACAAAAGCGTTTGTTGAATTTTGCCTTCATCTTCAGTTTGACATAAAATAGCATTCTACCCAAAATTTCACCAAACAGACCTATTAAATTGCATTTCTGCATTCTTACATGAAAGCACCTTCTTGTCAGCTGTCAACTTGATTAATAAATAAAAAACAATAAAATAAACAAAAGTGCATACATTGTTTGGCTTTGTTTCTTATTAAACTAGCAACTAGCTATCAAGTAAATGAAAAGAAACGGAAGGAATTACGCTCATAAAGGCGAAACGAACAGAAGTACAAGAAACGGAAAATAGTAAAAATTAGCCATTAATAATTTCCATGCTATTTCATTTTCATTATTTCTATTTTAAAAATTCACCAAATTACAAAAGCAATAAAATCAATTATAATTCGAGCTAGTGAAAAATTTACTAGCTGAAATTTGGAGCTCTCTATTCTTATTCTGTACTCTTCTGCAAATTTTTTGAATCAAGAAACGCTTTGCCAAGAAAAACTTGGCTTACTATCCATAACCAAGAATTATTTAACTGAGGATATCGCAGTAGATAAGCTGATTGAAATTATGTATGTATACTAAATTGTATTCCGTCAATAATGGCCAAGAAGGTTCACGTAGAATGCCAAACAAGACGAATTGAAAAATAACTTTTTGGTTGCTTGTTTTTCCGACAGGGTAGGAATATGATGTATTGTGGAACGATTTTCCGTCATCCCTTGTCAAGTTTGGTTTCTTCTTTCGAAAGAAGACACTGAAGATGGCGCATATTAGCCGAAACCGGTTTGTCTCCAAACCAAACTTGACAAGGGATGACGGAAAATCGTTCCACAATACATCGAATTGAAAAATATTTTTTTGTTGTAATTCTATGCGATTAATGACATATTTGAAGAGAACAACAATATCAAGAAACACATGAAAGTAAATATCCTTAGTTAGATAATTCTTGCCTATAACTAGTTTATAAGACACGAACCTTTTGTTTTTTTTTAAACATTTTGAAAATATTAATTGAAATATTCAATCTCTGCAATGTACCAAAAGGTAAATAAAAGTAATGCTGTCAGCATGGCGACTCGGTAATTATCTAGTTTACGGTGCATCGACTAAAACTGCTTCAATTTTTACAAATGGGGTACCAATCGATGCGTTTCGATCTCAGGAACACGAATCAGAAAGCGGAGCTTAACTTTTTTATTTCAATAAGAAGTTATTAACAAAAAACATTATCATTTTTTGCTTGCTCATTACACACACATGAACACACAAATTCAGCTTATTTCTTTACCATAGGATAATACATTCTTCATATTTACTACATCACACCCAAAATTATTTAATATGTTGCAAATAAATACTATTTTTTAATAAAACCAAAGTAAACAATTGACATTCTTTCACTTTTTTCGAGCGATAATTGAACTGTCACAGAGTTAGTTGGCAACGCTACGCACTATATTGATGAAATTGGCGTAGTTTCTTTACTTGTACTTTGGGTTTAACTAAAATATTATGTTTATTTGCAACATATTAGCACATTTTGGGCGTGAAATGGTAAATATAAATAATGTATTACCAAATGGTAAAAAATAGATTGAATTTGCGTGTTCGTGTGGGTGTAAAAAGCTATCGAAAAATGAAAAGGTTTTTTGTTAATAACTTTTTATTGAAATAAAAAAGTTAAGCTCCGCCTTCTGATTCGTGCTCCTGAGATCGAAACGTGTCCATTAATGTCCCGCTTGTTAAAAATTGACGAGTTTTAGCCGTTGCACCGTAAACTAGATAATTACCGGCAACTCTTTCCACTACGAATATCACTGTTGTTGTTGTAGTCGTTCGACTAAATTGTCTCTAGTGTGAATACGTAGAAGGGCGCCTTGCTGATCAAGCAGTTGTCCGACTGTTTCAGTTGGAATGAAATTGGGCTGCAAATCCAACTGTTTCAGTTGGTCGACTAATTGAATGTAGTGTGAATGCTTCCATACATTCCCATGCAAAGCAACATTCGACTAAATCGATTGAGTCGCAAGTGTGTATAGGCTCTAATACAAACGCAAGTCGTCAATTAAGGGCCTTTTCACATTATTCGGTATGACTTCGGATCGACATTTTTTCCTCGGTATTTTTAGCTTGCCGCAACGTTTCCGCGTTGCTGTGTTTTTCACACTTATGGGAATGCTTTCGGTGCGACGAGACGGACATACGAAAAAAGAGAATAAGCACTGCACTTGCTCAACATATGACTTTAAACGGACACACAGCTGATTTAAGCAACACTAAACCAATAGACATTGAAAGAAAAGAGAAAACAAGATACACTTTGGAGAGTTTACATATTCTAAAGAATAGGGAACGTACGGTAAACAAAAAAGAAGACAGACGAAATTGCAGCTATGTATTTACATTGGGTCATATTAATAAAAGCCAAGCATTTGCTTTTGCTTAAAATTTCAGACCTTTTACTCAAAGTTTGAAATTTGGTTCATACAAATTAATGTCAAATTTATAAAATCTTGAGTAAAAGTATTTGCTTGGTTTTTATTAATATGACCCATTGTTTATAAATTATATGTATTTAGCACCAGTGATGTCATTTTCACTTCGATCCAAGTATTTCACTTCACTATTATGCCCGTCACTTCGACACTTCCTCTTTCCTCAAATCACTTCGATTTTGACCAATCAGAATTAACTTACTTTTATAATTTATTCCTACAAATTCTAATAAAAGTTGCATATGCAAGTATGCAAGAGGTAAATGTTTATACAACCATAAGATATGGCACCTCTCATTGAGATGAATAATTGATTTTTTAAAAGCTCTAATCTCTAGTGTTTTGTCGCTTTTTTTAAAGGTTTGACACAGGTCAACTCCGGAGCAAAAAAATTGTGGTAGTTTAAGTATAAGTCTAATTTTTTTTACATGGAATGAATTATAACCGGTACCTGTTATACTTAAATAAAATTAACAAAAGAATACTTAGTACATTCTCGTTATCTAATGCCCTCTGTAGTTCGATTCGAAAGAAATTTCCGTATTCCAAATAAACAATATTCTACAGTTTACGAATGTGCTTTCGAATCTAATTTCACTTTCGAATAGAACTACAGTGTGAGGGCCCAGGAATAAAAACGATCTCGTATTTATATACATGAAACAATGGGCCGTATTAATAAAAACGAAGCAAATACTCTTACTCAAGATTTTAGAAATTTGACATCAATTTGTATGAACCAAATTTCAAAATTTGAGTAAAAGGTCTCAATTTTTAAGTAAAAGCAAATGCTCAGCTTTTATTAATATGACCCAATATAAACAATTGAAGATGCTGCATTCATATATATATATGTACATAATGTATGTACATATGTACGTGAATTTGAATTTGATGGATTTTTTTTTGCCTTGTTAGAAATAATAAAAAAAAAATTAAAGCATTTTATTTTATATGTAGTTTAATAGTTTTTCTTTGAAATGATACTTAAAAACAAAATGCATATATTATTCCGTTTTTACGATCCAAATTTTCTTGACCTCGCGGGAAACGTATGAAAAAGCATTTAGCCGCGCTTCACATCGATTTACTTCGAATCACTTCGATTTTTCAGTCGCTTCACTTCATTTTAAAATTTGGTGATGACAACACTGTTTAGCACTGTAGAACCATGATACAAGAAAGAAGGTAGTGTAAACGTCAAATATTTGTCGTCATATTAGCCACCTGACAATTATATGGATTATGACAGTTCGTGCTGCCATACTCAATGCTAAAAATCCTCCATTTATGTTATTTTTTATTTCCATGGTAATCATGGTATCGATTGTAACAGAACGAATTTTTTCAATTTGAATATTGATATATGGATATATGTAAATAAAAATACCTACATTTGCGTGTTATATTCTTCATAATATCAGATCACAAATAATTATATAACAAGTAAGGAAGCCTAAGTTCGAGTGGAATCGAACATTAGATACTCAGCTGTATGCTGTCATTGTTTGTTTGCGTTTGATGGATTTAATATAAAGCGAGTGCTGCATAAAGTGGGCGTAGTCACGCCCATTTTCTAAATTTTTATCAGTCATCCAACTATCAATATTATACTTTGTGCAAAATTTCATTCCTTTATGACTTCTAGTTACAAAGATGTCACGTTACAAATTCCCAAAGGGTGTTCCAGAAATATCTTTCTTAAAATGTAGGCGTGGTCATAAACCGATTTCAATAAATTTTTGCGTGGCTATTAACACAAGTTACAAAAGTGTATAAATCAAGTTTCGTCATAATATCTGAATTATTTGTGGAGTTATAGGCTAAGAAATCTCGTATATCCCTTTGTGTAAAAAGAGGCGGTGCCACGCCCATTTTCCAAAATTTTTCTATTTGTTGTTTCCGGTCTATTGTGGAAGTCATGCCACAAAATTTCAATGAATTATCTTTATATTTGACAAAGATATCGCTTAAAATGTTTTTATTAGGCCCCTTTATAGTTCTCATATATAAAAGTGGGCGTGGTCGTCAACCGATTTCGCTAAAATTTTGAGCGTGTATTACCACAAGTAATGAAAGTGTACACACCAAGTTTCGTCATTATATATAAATTATTTGCCGAGTTATGGGCTCAGAAATCTCGTATATTCCTGTTTATAAAAAGAGGCGGTGCCACGCCCATTTTCCAAAATTTTTGTGCTTTTCGTTTTATGTCCGCAGGTGGACTCCTGCTATAAAATTTCAATGATATATCTTTATATTTGACAGCGATATCACTTAAAATGTTTTTATTAGGTCACTTTATAGTTCTCATATATAAAAGTGGGCGTGGTCGTCAACCGATTTCGCTAAAATTTTGAGCGTGTATTACCACAAGTAATGAAAGTGTACACACCCAGTTTCGTCATTATATATAAATTATTTGTCGAGTTATGGGCTCAGAAATCTCGTATATTCCTGTTTATAAAAAGAGGCGGTGCCACGCCCATTTTCCAAAATTTTTATGCTTTTCGTTTTACGTCCGCAGGTGGACTCCTGCTATAAAATTTCAATGATATATCTTTATATTTGACACAGATATCGCTTAAAATGTTTTTATTAGGTCACTTTATAATATACATATATAAAAGTGGGCGTGGCCCTCAACCGATTTCGGAAAGTTTTCGTCCAAATATTTGACTAAGTAAGTTTATCACGCGTACCAAATTTCATCGATATATCTTCAACGGTTTCTGATTTATGACTCATAAAACTTTCAATGTTTGCCCCTTAATAAGTGGGCGTGGCACCGCCCATTTTCCAAAATTTTTGTGTTTTTCGTTTTATGTCCGCAGTTGGACTCACGCGACAAAATTTCAATGATAGATCTTTATATTTGACAGAGATATCGCTTAAAATGTTTTTATTAGGTCACTTTGTAATATACATATATAAAAGTGGGCGTGGCCGTCAACCGATTTTAACTATTTTCCGTCAAACGTATGCCTAAGTAAGTAAATCACGCTTACCAAATTTTGTCGATATATCTTCAATGGTTTCTGAGTTATGACATATAAAACTTTCAAGGTTTGACCCTTAATAAGTGGGCGTGGCACCGCCCATTTTGCAAAATTCCATCAAATTTCTTCCTAGGGGCCTGAGCTCAACACGTGGGTAAAATTTCATCGCTCCAGCTATATTAGTGACTGAGATACCAAATTTCCGATTATTTCTATATAGGAAAAGTGGGCGTGGTCATGGTCCGATTTCGTCCATTTTCAATACCAACCGTCCCAGTCTCGATGCCAACTTGCATTTCAAATTTCATCAAAATATCTAAATTTTTGCGCGAGTTAGAGTGTTTACAGACGGACGGACAGACGGACGGACGGACGGACATGGCTAAATCGATTTCTCTTTTCACCCTGATCATTTTGATATACATAAGTCTATATCTATCTCGATTATTTCACTCTGTTACAATCCACCGTTATGTGATTAAAACTATAATACTCTGTGTACTAGTACAGCTGAGTATAAAAATAATGCCTGGTTTTCACTAAGTCATATATGACGTCAAATATTGTCAAACAAATGAAAACGGGTTGGCATATTGTGTCAAATGCGTTTGCAGTCAGTTTTGACCACTCGCTGTCATATAAAATGACAGCCATATGAAAACACTCAAATTGTAGTTTGCCAGCGCATTGGGCAACATTTGACACACAAAATTCATTTGCCAGCGTGTTGGCAAACTTGTTTCGTTTGTCAAGCTCACAGCTGATTCGCTGGGCCACGGAGCGTGTCAAGGAGCGAAGAGCTAAGGAGCTATGGCTTTTTCACGAAGCGGAGCTGGAGCTCAAATTACAGGTAGAAGCTGGAAGTGGAGTTAAAAATCACTAGCTCTTTATATATCTATATCTGTGGCCACAAGCAATAACCGCTTAAGTCGACTTAAGAAGATTTTGAGTTACATATACCACATTATTCTCCTTTTAAAACTCTATATTTCTGTAAAAACCCCATTCTTATAACTTAATTCAATAAAAAGATATAAATAAAAACATGTAGGTATATTAGGTATATTAAACTTGCTATAACAGTCAAGGTAGATTTATATGCTTAATGAAATTTCTGCATGATATTGTGTTTTATTTACAAAATTTGATCGTAACATTGTAAATGGCTCACTGATTTTGCGTCCATGGTTTTTAATCGATTTTTTCTGATTTGTTGAGAAAAGCCTTCGAATAAAAATATAAAAATAAGATTTTCTTTGCACTGCCATAAGCACTCAGATATAAAAAAATTTTATATGTACATATGTGCCTATGATTCATATTTTATGTGCAGAGCAAAGGCACTTTGTATTACAGCTCCCGAGAACTGCCGTAAGAAATCGAAATATACAATAACAAAAGTGTAATGAAAAAAAAATTCAAAATATGAAAGCACTGTAAAAAATTTGTATTCAAATAATTTTCATATAAAAAAATAAAAAAAAAATTTGTATGTATGTGATACTACCATTTGAAAATAAATTCTAAAATAATAGTGGTCTTCATCTATAGTGATAAAGTAATAAATTTTTAAAGTTTATCAGTTTATCCGCATTTTTACATGAAACCACCTTGGTAAATAATTGTTTAAACTCTTGTCGGTGTCAACTTGATTAATAAATAAAAAAAACCCAATAAAATAAAAAAAAAATGCCGAAGGAAACCACAATTTCTTCTTTTAAATTGAAAAAGTAAAACTGACAATGTGTCAGACTTGAAAAATCGTTCGGTAAAGTGATAAACTTTGCTTAAATATATTTTCATACAAATTTTGACAGATAATTTATTACAATTAATATTTTATCACTTTACCGCATTTACCAGCAGTTTACCACTTTAGATGAAGACCCTTAATATTTTATTGGAATTCATAAAAAAATCTAAATGAGCAAAAAATGTTTCAATGCATATAAAAATTTTGTAGATGTATTGAGCTTTGTACTTTCAATACGAGAGCGTTTAGCAGGCCTGCTATAGAGAATAAAGGTAGGTTTAAAACCGAAGATGGTTTTAAAGCGACCCTAGATTATGCCAAATAGTTCGAGTTTACCTTTATCTCAGGTAAGCGTTGAGCGTCTCTTTTCATCATTAAAAATTGTCGTATCTGATTTAAGACAGTCTTGTCGATTTGAAGCGGAGCCAATATATAAAAAATCGGAGCGAGAACGGAGCCCTATGCAAAAAAAGGATGGCAGCTATTGCCTATATGACACTACGTTTTTTTCTTGTTTTTTTTTTTGGTGTGGAAAATCCACCGAAAGTCAAAATACAAAAACAATTCTTCTGTAGGTTGAAAAGAGACAAAAACTCCCTCAAACACAATTTGATTGCCATTCAAACTAAATGAAAATAATATTTATTTCAAGAATTAATTTTTTTGGAAATTTGAATTTAAATTACTGCAATAAAAGTTATGAAACTCAGATGGCAGAGTAGCTGTGTATTCCATGTTATAAAGAGAAGCCAGTGCGCAGTATACTTTTTCTTCCGGACATCTTCTTTCCCCTTACGGCCAAAGCAGAAGCTTACAAGAGGCAAATTTAAAATTTGTATTTCCATATATTTTTTATTTTATATATAATTTATTTTATAGTTGTCAACTTAAAACCATTGTCAGAAAAACCTGCCTAGATGGTATTTTGTTGGTATTTCGTTTGGTTTTTTCAATATAGCTTGCTCGCTTGCACCAACGCAAAACTGTATTTGACCATCTCCTTCACTCCAAAAAACCTTGTAGAAACCGGAAAAAAAAACGTAGTGTCATATGGGCATAAGAGCAGCAAAAAATTTTGGAAGCGGAGCAAACGAAAAAATCCTTTGCACCGGGGCCCTGGTTTGTCGAGCGCACAGCTGATTGTGATTGTGCGAGTATTATAAATTTATTTACTTATTTTGTTAATAGTATTTTAATATCAGAAAATGGAAGAGTTATTAGTAAACGATTTCCAAGTTTTTGTGCAACCTAGAAATAGCACCACCACAAGAAAACCACGGGTGAGAAAACTGACCTTGCTGTCCGGCTGTCAAAAGCTTTTACTTCACGTTTGACAGCGGAGATGAAAACGGACTGTCAATCAACTGACACCAAAATTTGACGGCAATCTTTGACCCACACTGCTCTATCGACTTCATGTCAGTTTTTGAAACCTAATGAAAACACATTTGACTCAAAATGACATATTGTCATCTAGGACAGTGATTTGACGTCAGTGAATTTGACCTAATGAAAACCAGGCTTAAGATTTATTCTTAAAATAAGTTGCGGCAAGTTTGCGGAATATAGTACATACAATAAGCGAAAGTCAAATATATAAAATAACATATTTTTGTAGTCTCAATTTGGCTCGCCGTGCTGCAAAATAGCTGGTATTATCGGTGAGTTTTAAGCAGGGACTTGTAACGCGTTTCGGTTTCGGTTTCTGTTACACAGCTAAGTAACGAAACTGAAACAGGAAAAAAACTCCTTTGTAACAAAAGTCGCAACAAAACTTGGCCGACGAAAAATAAACAAATTGACTTTTGGCTGACGAAAAGTAACAAGTTCGACTTTTGGCTGACTATCAATTTCGTTTAAACAACAAAAATTTTAATGTAAAAACAGTATATAATTACTAGGGCAACCAAAAATATGCTTCAAAAAAAGTAAAACATGCCACAAAAAAGGCAAAATATGCCAATAAAATATGACATATAAATCAAAAATATGCCCCAGAAAATTTCAAAAATGCACAAGACATCGGAAGTGCGTTTCTGTAACAAATTCGGGAAAATTTTCGTTGAATTGACGCCACAGTAATATCGTCCCCTCAATATAACAATAGCGTATGTGCTCATACGCCATTATTTTTTTATTGCATATTTAGAATCTCCATCATTGATTCTATGTCTGGTCAAAATTTCGTCAAATTCTACTTCCACAAAGTGGGTCAAAATGTCATTGAAAAAAATGGTGTAGAATTTCTTGTTCAAAAATTTAATAGATATCTGATTTGACAAAAACTTTAAACTCGATTTTCTCAAAACCCAAAAAAAATTATACGCTACTGTTATATTGAGGGGACGATATGTTCCATACTTTTTCACCACCTAAAAATATGGTGCGGCGTCTGTTAGAAATAAAAGAATATAATCTCTATTGAAGCCTTCTCCCAACAGTTTTACAGGTTCATCGAAAAGCCGAGCAATTGTTTTTTGATTTGCAGCTTCCAATACTGCAACGTTCAAAAGAAACTTTTGCTTTTGGCGTTTTCTTTTCTGACAAAAAATGTTGCCCTTTAATATCTCAATTATCGAATTACGTAACTTGACTGTCTATAAAATGGCTGAATTTGTAGTTAATGGTACCCTCTTACTTAGTCAGAGGACACATTCGTTGAAATCACCACACAAGCTTACAAAATGGCTAAGAAAATCAAACAGGGCAACATTTTTTCGAGAAAAGAAAACGGAATTAGATATATCAAAGTTTTCATGTAAAATTCCGACTATAACATTTGCCACATATCTACCTGCAATCCAAATAAAGTGGTATTTTAATAGCGATTGTATCTTTTCCATAATATTGCTATATAGTTGCTTAACATAAGTAGTTTGAAGGCTTGTCTCACATGGTAATTTCTGGGAAACCCACTTTTCAAAAAACTGCACTAGATTTATGTTACGTATTTTATATAAGGGTATATCTGCACATGCAAATGCTTTACACAAATCCTTTGCGAATTCGATATATGACGGTGTCAAGCTATTCGCTACAAAGCTTTGTGATTATGGCAAATTTAGTGATCGTTTGAGTTTGATGTGCTTTTCACTCTGCACATGCTGCTTTACAAGAAATGTTTTCTTGAATGATACGGTCTTGCTGCATAACTTGCAAATCAGCACCTCACCGTCAGTTTGAAGATCGGGAAATTCCTTAACGATCTGCTTCAGCTTTCCCGAAATAGTTTGTTTAGCTTTTGGCATTATCTGTAAGAATTTGCATATGTACATACATAAATGTATATATTTCCAATCTTTATTTCAACAACCACTTACCGCTTCTTAAAATAAGAAAACGCTAGCAAAAAACAAAACCAGAGAATGCAAAAACAACTGAAATTTTTCAATTAAATCGAAAGATGTCCAAGGACATGGTTGCATTTTTGCGCACTAAATCTGAATTTTTTTTATAACTTAGCAGAAATAATATGGCCCGGATTCACCAACGTGACTAAAGCTAAAACTAAGTTTTGACTTAAGTTAGCCCAGATTTGGGGCTAACTTACTTTTGGGTTTCACCAACAAGTCTCAGAAAATAGTTTTGCAACCAGCAACCCTGCCAGCTTTTATGGCAAATACTGTTATTTTTGGTTGCTGTATTTGCTATTTTTTGTCATATTCGCACTTTTGGTTGTTGAATTTGCTAAAGCGACTCTAATTCTTAGTTTATTTTTAGTCAAGACAAAAGCTGACTAACTTGTGACTTAGCTCAGTTGCATGGTGAAACTGAAAACTTAAAAAAATCGGCTTAACTAAGTTGAGACCGGTTGGTGAAACCGGGCCTATGATTTTCTTCAAAGATATAAAATATGACAAAATATGCATTTACAAGTAAAATATTCTGTCATTATTAAAATATGCTAAAATATGCTCTAAAAAATATACGTGAACCACTTGTTTTTCTGTAGAAACAAATTTATAAATTAAAATTTTTTCAATAGAACGAATCAGAAAAAATATGACATTGCATATATTTGGTTGCCCTAATAATTACTGATACTTTTCGCCAGCCAAAAGTCGATTTTGTTATTTTTCGTCGGCCAAAAGGCGAACATGTTATTTTTCGTCAGCCAAAAGTCGAACTTATTACTTTTTGTACAGAATTTTTTTATTGATAGCTTTCGCCAGAAATTTTAAATATGGTAGTTTTCGTATGGTACGACGATATAAAGAAAATCAAGAACTCTTACCCTTTATTCATAAAAAATCAAATAGTTTTGAAATATTGTATAAAGCACATTTTGATAACAGTTTTCGACTTTAATAATTGCATAAATCTCTTTTATTTTTAGTGAATAACTCATTATTTTATCTTTTTTAAAAGCTTTTTTCAGTATATTTAAAATGTTAAAATATACTCATTAAATCCGCTGATTTGTTTTGTTGATTAGCATATGTGAAAAACACCATTTTATTTAAAATACCCAATAACTTGGTCAAATATACCCTCTGCCAAAAACTTTTGCCTTTGGGCAACGCTATCCTTAATTTTGACTTAAAGTAAGACGTCAATAATCCATATTATAATCAAAAATGACAAAGTCAAAGTGACAATGGAACTACCTTGTTTGTTTGTATCATGTGTAGAACTGTAGGCAAGCTTCCCTGCAAGCGCCGTGATAATCATTTGACCAATCAATTGATGATCACATGTGATCCATCACTCTCCATCAAGAATTCCTATCACATTATTAAGGGCAATATGAAAAATGTGATGGAGTGAAGTGTATACGTGTGAGTTTGCATCTCGCTCCCACTTATGCGTAATCATATGATTTTCTATATATAGCTGAACTCTTTCCTCTCTCACTTTATACCCATCAATGTTGATGTAAATACCAGTCACATATGATCCATCACACTTGATATACGAATCTATCACAGCTGAGCCATCAAATTTGATGCCTGAACCTTTCACAAATGAGCCACAAACAAATCTATCATAGTCTATATTTATTATATTCATTACACAGATATTATTAACATATGTATATGAAATAAAATTAGATTTTTAACACCAAAAATATACTTTTTACTGCTCGCGGTGATGGCTAAGCTCGACAGTCTTGCATACGCCTCTCTCGAATTCTATGGAGTCGACTTCTTGGAAGACATCTGAAATTGAAGTGAAAAAAATATATATATGTAAATGTACTACATAATAAAGCTGGTTTGACTTAAATATGTATGTACTTATCTTTATACTTTAAAAAACGATTATTAATTATTATTTTTTCTTATCTTTATTCACTATTAAACTATATTTTTAGCACACGAAAGAACGCGATCAACTAGCTTCCACGAATTTAATTTTTTTTTTTAAACGAATCAACCCTGTCCTCTCACATATGATAAAAAAGTGTGTCAATGTATTAGTGTGAAACTTTTGCATGTGTTAGTTTCCATCACACGGGTTTTGCTGGGTTTGAGATGGGATTTTGGGAAATTCACCTCCCAAATGAACATCGACAGAAGAGGGTTGCCAGCACAGCGAAAATATTTGAGATAAATATTTTAAGGTCGTGGTAGAATGGTGGTATATTTTAATAATATAGAAAAAAACATATGTGTATTCATTTGCATAATTAGAAAATGCTCCTTGACCTCACTACTTTGTTACAAATACGACAGTTTTCTTGTTTTTTTTTGTTTTCAAGTTCTAAAGTTTTTTAGAGCAACTGCTATGCAACTCTGAGGTGTGGTGTACTGTAATGTCCGCTATATTCACCTCCAGAAAGGACAATCATTTTTTCTTTTTCTCCTAACCTTGCCTACAGGTCTACAGTGGTATTTAGTCTGACGAGTGTACCTGTTGTTGAAGGTATCAAGTTTATGTATGTTTATAATGTTAATTGTTTAAACAAAAATTTTTTTTAGCTTTCACAATTTCATGTAAGTTTACGTCCGTCACCGTCGGTTATGTATACAAAATTATTAGTTTTTCTTCTGTGATTTTTCGATGTTTTTATTTGTTTTTACTCATATTGATTTTTTGTCTATGTTGTTTTTAAATAAAGATTTCGCCCCTGAGGATGCTAAAAAGTTTAGCGAAACGTCGGGCATAACGTGAAATGTGTTAGTGTTTTCCCTTGCACTTGCACACGATAGACCAATAGAGCCCATATGCTAATTGCATTTTCATAAAAAATATAAATTTTTATTAGAAACATATTATAAAATTAATAAAAAACCAAAGTTTATGTAAAAAGTTCAATACAAAAAATAAGTCAATAACTATTCAAAGTAAGAATACTACATACACACATTTGTACATATACAGTTGTCCACAAAATAATAGGAGAGCCGAAATCAAAACCTTAATTGCTCAATTCTCAATACAAAAAACGGTAATTATCTAGTTTACGGGTCATCGACTAAAACTGCTCCAATTTTAACAAATGGGGTACCAATCGACGCGTTTCGATCTCAGGAATAAAAATCCGAAGGCGGAGCTTAACTTTTTTTATTTCAATAACAAATTATTAACAAAAAACTGTTTGTACAATGCAACTCTTTTGCTCGCTTAGTACACACACACGAACACTAAATTCAACTTATATATTTATCGCGGGATAACACATATCTTATATTTACTAAATAACACACAAAAAGTTGCAATGTTTTACAATTAAATACTATATTTTAATAAAAACCAAAGTAAACCAAAGTCGCTAATTTTAGGACTGTGGCGCGTAGTGTTGCCACCAATATTTACTACTAATCTATATTAACCTGCATTCACACTAAGCTCTTTTTATATGAATGGTGAAAAGTGGTGAGTTTCCGATATATCGCAATATCTAATCGCTGAAGGGTGTACTACGCAGAAGGACATCACCGTGGCGGTAGCCACGGTTAGGCTGTCTATCCGGACTTTGGTGGCGTAGCCCAGGGTTATTTTAAATAAGCGCGGCCGAAGGCCGCCAACGCAGAAAAGTGTTCTGCGCAAAGGCATATTTTTTGCAACTTTAAATGCTTAAGTGTGAATGCGCTGTAAATTACACCTAATTGAGTGGCAACGCTACTCATTTTGACAGTTCAATAATCGGTCGAAAAAAGCAGAAAAAGGGAAATTGTTTACTTCGATTTTATTAAAATATAGTATTTAATTGTAAAATATTGCAACTTTTTGTGTGTTATTTAGTAAATATAAGGTATGTGTGATACTATGGTAAATAAATCAGTTGAATTTATGTGTTGGTGTGTGTGTAATGACCAAGCAAAAAGTTAGATAGTTTTTTGTTAATAATTTTTTATTAAAATAAAAAAGTTAAGCTCCGCCTTCGGATTTGTGTTCCTGAGATCGAAACGCGTCGATTGGTACCCCATTTGTAAAAATTGGAGCAGTTTTAGTCGATGCACCGTAAACTAGATAATTACCCAAAAAACCGTTTTATTTGCAAGTTTTTTTCATAAAATTATTCACTAATCTTTTATTTATTGTGGCGAATATAATCGGTTCTCCACTTACATCACTAAAATGATTGAACACATCTCTAGGGAAAGTGCCAGAACTAGAAGAAGATACCAGATAATTTCCAGTGTTGCCAGAATTTTCCAGATTGCGTTTGACAGACTATATAAGGCGGCGAGCAGGCGCTCCAGAGTCAGTCGTAATTTAACCGTAGAAGTGTTAACATCAAGTCAAGTAAAACAAGTGTAGACTTTTTAGTCGTGAAATAAAGCAGTGTGAATTAAGAAGTAAATAAAGACTTTTATTTAACAATTCAGCGATACGAACCCTATAGAAATAATCGAGCTATCGACAAATACGTAACAATTGGTGTCAGAATTGGAATTGTTAAATAAATTCCAGGACCAAGGATAACGAAGCAAGGATAACGAATCAAGGATAACGAATCAAGGATAAGGAAACAAGGATAACGAGACAAGGATAACGAAATAAGAATAATGGCAAAGTTAAATGATCTGAAAATCCAAGAACTTAAAAGGGAGTTAGAAAAGAGAAACCTGAGTACCACCGGCAATAAAATTGAACTACAGGCAAGGTTAAGAGTAGCTATGGAAGCATATAACATTAATGTAGATGAGTTTGATTTCAACGATGATGTGGAAGAGGTGCAAAAGGAAGAAACCCAGAAGGAAGAGGCTCCACAGTCAGTAGCAAACGTAGACATGAACTCGATATTGGCTATGCTGACATAAATGTCGAAAAAAATGGAAGAACAACAGGCACAGATATCGGCAAAAATGGAAGATCAACAGGCACAGATGTCGACAAAAATCGAAGAACAACAGGCACAGATATCGGCAAAAATGGAAGATCAACAGTCACAGATGTCGACAAAAATCGAAGAACAACAGGCACAGATAACGTCAAAAATGGAATTGCAACAGTCAGTACTTTCATCACAGGTGTCCGGCATTGCGGCTCAGTTGGAGGCACAAGAAGAACGCATGTCCTTACAATTCAAGGCACAGGATGCAAAAATTATACAAGTTAAAGAGGTCCTTGAAGAAAGACAAGAAAAATTAGAGGACGATGTAAAAGCATTGAAAGCCCGTCTTCAGGATATTCAACTAAGTCGTCCAGACGCTTCAACTGCTACACAGAAGATAAAACCTCCGTCGTTTGATGGAAGTGGTCCATTTCAAGTATTCAAGCTACAATTTGAGAAAACGGCAGTTGTAAATAATTGGAGTGCGGAGGACAAAGTCGCTGCCCTGTTCGTAGCATTGAAAGGACCTGCAGCAGAAATATTACAGACTGTTAGCGAGGGCGAAAGGAACAGCTATGACGCAATTATGGGTGCCATTGAAAGACGTTATGGTAGCGAGCACAGGAAGCAGATATATCAAATGGAGTTGCAGAATCGCTTCCAGAAACCAAATGAGACGTTACAAGAATTTTCTTCTGAGATTGAGAGGCTAGCTCATTTGGCAAACGCAGGAGCACCTCAAGAATTCATCGAAAGAATGAAAATTCAAAGCTTCATCAATGGAATACGAGATATTGAAACGAAGCGGGCTACCTATGCAAACCCAAAAGGGACTTTTGCCGAAACGGTCTCATATGCCTTGATGCAGGAAACAGCATCTTTGTTGAGTAAGCCCACTTACAAAGCTCATCGGGTGGAAGTGGATGCGCAAGACTTGCTAACTAAGATATTGGAGGTGTTGAATGAATTGCAGAAAAAGAGGAATAGAGCTGTGAAATGCTTCAGGTGCAGGAAAACAGGACACATAGCACGTCATTGTAGCAAGGGCTCCAGTAATTTCAGCACTGTGGACAAGCGAAAGCGCAAGGTTGACGGGCATGAGCAAATGTCCAAATTAATAGATCGCCAGAAAGGAACCATACAAGGAAATACTGATGCCGTATTGCGAAAACCATGTAACCTCGAACGAAAGAATTCCTCCAGAGCTGAGCGGAAGGGAGTCGTCGTAAATGTTCGGCGAATGACAATAACATCCACAGACGAATGGGATGCGGAACAATTAAGGAAGTGTCAGCTAGAAGATCCAGATCTGGCACGTGTAATGATCGGTTTGGAGCAAAATGAACGACCATCAAAAGAAGAGATGTCAGCAGAGAGTCCTGTTGCCAAATCATATTGGGCACAGTGGAATAGTTTGCAATTGGTAAATGGTTGCCTACATCGTGTTTGGGAGAGTGAAGATGGTCAAAGTTCTAAAACATTGATAGTTGTTCCAAGGAAAAGAATACCGGATGTGTTAAATGAACTACACAATGGTCCAAGTGGAGGTCATCTTGGAGTAACAAAGACGCTAGAGAAAATCAAGAAGAGGTTTTATTGGGTCGGCTGCCGTCAGACAGTTGTTGAGTGGATTGCGAACTGCGATGTGTGCATAAAGGCTAAGGGTCCCAAATCCAGGAGTCATGGGCTGATGAAACAATACAACTCAGGAGCACCATTTGAGAGAATTGCCATGGATGTAGCTGGGCCATTTCCTACTAGCAAACTTGGAAACAAATATGTACTGGTAGTCATGGATTACTTCAGCAAATGGCCGGAGGTGTACCCGATTCCAAATCAAGAAGCAGAAACTATAGCCGAAGTATTCACCAACAATTGGGTGGCGAGATATGGTGCACCTATAGAGCTACATTCTGACCAAGGAAGGAACTTCGAATCAGTTGTGTTTCAGGAGCTTGTTATGTTACCGTGTGATTTGGTTCTTGGCGAAGCGACTTGTTGGCACGCTAGCTGGCCCTGGCTTAGCTCGTCAGTGGGGTGGTTCAGCTGCGCTTGCCGCCGGTTACATAAACAAAAAAAAGGTTCATCGTGCCAAAGAAGGTTGTGAATAAAGGAATAGAGCGAAGCTGCGGAAGTGACGTAAAAGCGGAAAATGAAAGCCTGTCCTGTCAGGTGGAGTCTGCCCTCCCTCTTCGACGTTTAGAACGCGAAGCCATGGGCGCTGTGCTGACTCCTAGATACCTTACAGCGCCCCCATATGCTGACTTAGGTTCGTCAGTCAACCGTACGTTAGGTCATCGTAAGTTGTGTCACCCTGTCGTTACTCCCATTTCCCCTCTATTGCCCAAGAGCAACACCCACACCAAATGGTTAGACTCTAACCCTCCATTGTTAACTAGATAAACACTTCAGCTCTTCGAATTCATTACAAATGTTTAATCCAATTTCTTATTAGTTTAACAAAGCTGAAACTTATGATTATTATGATTAACTTAAATTTAGGAATTAATGAAATCAAAATATATGCTTATGTTATGTTTAATATTTATCCAACATTTAATACAGGGAAAGTTCAAGGGGAAATGATAGGTAAAAAAAAAAGAAAGAAAAAAAAAAAAAAAAAAAGGAACTTCCACTACCCTCACTAGGCTGATTCACATGTATCTGGATATCTCAGTTATACCCGTATAAGGAATAGCACAAATACATACGTATGTCATAAATAGTTATTTATTAAGTGAAAAGCCACTTACCTTGGTTACTCCAGCGACGTTGGTACCAGCTCGCTACAGCACCTGTATTGAAGGGTATAATTATCTGTTCAAATGTATCTACGAATATGAGTAGGTACATATCCACATACATATACTGCCCAGTTGATGTAGGTCAGTTTGGCTCAAAAGTGGGTCAACGATTGTAGAAAAGAGGGAGCGAGAAATAATGAGACTTAAGTGAGAGAGTGAGAGCGGGACAGAGATAGTATGGAGATAGTGGATTATTTAGGAAACCGAAACAGAAAACTACAACGATATGGAACTCGGAACAATTTTTAGTAGCTGTTGGACTTTGGCGCGATCACCTGTCGATGATAAATGGATCTCCCCCGGAAAATTATATTTAATTAAATAAAATTAATAAAAAAAGGAAATGAACAAATTCTAAGGTTAAAAAGAAAGAATATAAACCGAACAAAAAAGTAAGCAGAATCCAATAAAAAAAAGATGAATATAAATAAACCTACAGCATACAAAGAAAGGAAAACTAGGAGGGAAGTAAGATATGGGAACGGGACAAAAATCAAAATAAAGGTTTACTTAATAATAATAACTAAATTCAGTGGTTACGCAAAAAAATTTCATGGAAATAAGCTACGCTTAATTTAACTACAGAAATATAAAAAAAAAACCATGTGTAAATTATACAGGCAAAAGAAAAATGGCAGCAAAAAAAAAAAAACAAACGAAGAAAACCCAGGAACGCAATAAAAGCAGGAACAGTGACTTCTCTTTCGCTGCGTCGGCGTCGCCGCGGTGATCGTAGCGCAGGTGTTCCAACACTATTCAATGTTTACCACCTCGTCGCCTACTATGGTGAGTGTTGGTCTCTATGCTTGTGATCCCTTTCACTAGTTTCACTCCTATTTCGGCCCGCTTCTCTCAGTGTGGATCATGCCACAAAAATGTCTATCGTTGTAGGTATTTTCGTGGTGTTTTGTGGTCATCACCCTCTGGCTTGACAGATTATTCTCCTCTTTCGTCTTTTGCCTATTTTCCGTGTGTGTCTGTATATATGTATATATGTTGAATAAGTAAATATGTATGCCAGCTTATAAATCCAAAAATTCAAAGGAGTGGGAGAATTTGGTGTCCGCCTCGAAGAATTCTGAGGGGAGTAAGGTTCCTCAGGGGAAGTGCCTAGGGGATATACATATAAAAAAATTGGTTATTTGTTGCCACTAAAATTAATATACATATACATATCGATTCCTTCAAACAATACTGTACTAAGTCGACTTAGTACGTTTTCCCGTTTTTAGCGCTTTCAAGTATTACATGTCTTAATTTGGATGCTGTAAAATTTTGGTATTAATCGGAAAATCCAATCAAAAGTTATCAACAAAAGTGTACATCTAACACAACTCGCGATTATTACAGCATAAAAACATTGAAAGCTTGCCACGAAAAACAACGTAGCAAGTCTTTATTCCCTTTTATGGCCCTATATAAAGCGTACCCTAACTTAGATGGTATCGAGTTTTGGTATTGACTCTTCAATCAATCCACATAGAAGCTACAAGCGAAGATCTACTTAGCATACAACTGAAGTTCATATCGAATTTAAACTTTGAGAGATTCTACTGCAATGCACCATTTTCAGACTTAGTACATTATTGCTTGGAAGCGTTGATATGTATGTGTACTTGTACGTGTGCGTGTACAAAAATCCTAGGCTATGAACAAGAACGAGGTTTTTTTTTTTTTTTTTTTTTTTTTTGTTGATTCAAATTTTAAATTTAACTTTAGGAACTTATTTTTATCTTCATTTACTAGTTTGCTCTTAGTTCTTTTAATTTTAAAAATCTACTTTAATTAATTTCCCTCATACATTTATTATGACCTATGTACATTATTTCACTTTTCTAATTTTATCTTAGACATAAAAAAATCACTTTTGAGTTCTACTTTGATTAAAGTTTAATTAAGTTCATTTTATTTACTTTACTATCTTTAATTAGTTTTTTTTTTTTTTTTTTTTTTTTTTTTTATATAGTTTGTAGATACATACAGACACGCACACGCAGAGCAATATATACGCTCATAACCACAGATCTTTTTATTTAACTTCTACATATCTGTGGCAACCTGCAATAATCGCTTAAGTCGAAAAACACCATTTCAAGACAAATTGATTTATATATTGAACATGTTATCGAAGTCTATAAAAAACTATGGACACAAAATCAGTGAGTCATCCCCCAATATCACGATCAAGTTTTGTGAATAAAGGGTATGTACATCTATTTTGATTGCATTAAGTTATAAGTATGGGGGTTTTACAGAAATATAGAGTATTAAAAGGAGAATAACGTGATGTACATAACTCGAAATCTTACTAAGTCGACTCAAGTGGTTATTACTTGTGCCCACAGATATACGGAAGCATACGTAAGCGATTTGTATCATCTTCCATTCCCGCTATTTGTACCCCATAATTATCATATATCACTAATAATTTTATTCCTATTTTCTCTACTTTTTCTTTCTGACAAATGTATTTTATCCTTTGATTTTAAACATTTTACATCTTTGCCTGCCTTCATACTATTTTAAGTTCACGTTTGGTTCTAGTTCATTTATTTCACTACGGCTTCCACTTGACTCACTCTATTTTACTTTTAGGTTTATTTTAATTTAATTCATTTATCTTATCTAATTTCATCCTTGAGAACTTTCACCTTTTTTTTTTTTTTTCATATATATATATTATATCCTGCCATGTCACCAAAACGTTCTACTTATCCATACATATATACATATACTTATATATCCAATTTCCCTCCTTTTCATATAAATATATTTTTTTTTCTTACCTATTTAGCGGCCTTTTTTGTTTCTTTTTGTAGTTCAGTTTTTCAAATAGCCGAATCGCGATCCCGGTAAAACGGCAATATTCACTTTCCCGGTCTGACAACGGCACTCCAAAAATTTTACATATATTTAAACTTTTTTTTTTTTTTTTTTTTTTTTTTTATTATATATATGACTATATATCACCGCAGACACAACTTGGCGCTTCGAGACGGACTTTTAATCTGATCGTTGCCAATTTGGTCATCGTGTCCCGACGCAATTTTCTTTTTGGCAACAGTCGTGTCCACTCTCACTCTAACGTTACACGCCACACCTACATACAAACATTCTCTAACAGGGATACGCACGCATACATACACGTAACACACGAACAGAGACATACCCTTTCACTCATGTTGTGCAACATGTGTAGATACATGTATGGGTGATCTTTCGCAGCAAGTTATGCAACCTAAAAGCTCGCGTTACAGGCTCGCACCCACCGATGTTGCATGCAGCATGGAGTGCGTGCGTAAAAAAATTTTAACGCAGCTTTTTCAAATACCATTGACTCCTTTACACCAAACGTGTGGCCTCGACCCACGACCTAGAGCCGGGTATTTAAATCTTTCTCTTATTTTGACATTCACTATGACATTGCACTGGGGTCTATCTATGTTCAATTATAAACATGTAAATACGTCTATCTAACAGCTATTTAATGCTATATCACAGTGGGTTCAAAATCGAATGGTCCAGTTAATTAATATTAAAATAAATAAATAAATAATTGCAAGAATAATCACAAAAAAGATAAATAAGTAAAAATAATAAATAAATAAAAATAAAAAAAATAAATAAATAAAAATGAAAAAATAAATAAATAAAAAAATCAGGTACCTAAATATCATCGATAAAAAAATATAAAAATATCACAGATGGAATATCACAATATAAACTAGTGAAATAAATAAAATTTAAAAATTACGTCAAAGAAATTGTTGCACTAAATAACTGAAAAAGTCATAAAATAATAGTGATAATATTATATGCAAATAAATAGTCCATACGAACAAACAACAATAACTAATGTGTCAATCAATACGGGTGTATAAATACATGTAACAATAAGAGGCAGACTAACAAAAAAAAAGTAAATGGACGTAAGACTGAACAGAGCCTAACATAAAACATTAAACATGAAACAGATTCTCATTTCGCAAATATGTCCTTAGCATGGTATACCCCGATTTTCTTCCCACTAGAGTCTCCTAGTTCATACATGGAGTTACCAATTGCTTTCAAAACAACACATTTGACTTGTTTTGGTGCCAACTTGGCATTATAATTATCTATTTGTGAACTCTGCTTGAAGTTACGGCGGTATACCACTTGTCCAATTTGAAAACTGACATCCCTACTTCTCGTATTATAAACTTTCTTACTTCTTTCATGTGCTAACTTCAGCTCCTTTTTAATTCGATCTCTGATTAGCTGCATTCGATCATCTTTTGCCTCAATTTCCCAATTAGTATCTTTTAGTGAACCCAACTTTCGGTATAGCTCATATGATGCAGCATGCTGTATCATAGGCATACCGAAAGTGGCATAATAAGGCGACATATCAATTGCGGAGTGAATTGCACTACGTAGTGCGAAAGCCGCATCGCTGACATGTCGATCCCAATTCTTTTGGTTGTCTTTTATGTAAGAGCGTATGATCTGAAGCACTGATCGATTGACTCTTTCGGCGGCGTTTCCCTGGGGTGAATAAAATGCAGTCTTAATGTGTACAGTGCCATACTTTGCTATGAAGTTGCTAAATGTTTCTGAAATAAATTGCTTCCCATTATCCGAATGAACATATTCGGGTACACCGAATACGTGGAATACTTCGCGTTCAAGAAACTTTACAACTTCGGCTGAAGTAGCTCTCCTCATAGGCTTTAAAAATACAAATTTCGAGAA
Organism: Urophora cardui; assembly: GCA_960531455.1. Taxonomy (NCBI): domain Eukaryota; kingdom Metazoa; phylum Arthropoda; class Insecta; order Diptera; family Tephritidae; genus Urophora; species Urophora cardui. Next base: position 50,188,568 of record OY482671.1, on the reverse strand, counting down.
GTGGTCTAAACATACAAACACATAAACATTACCATCACTAGTACGAGGATACGGACCCATAAAGTCTATAAACAAACGTTGAAAAGGCCGTTCGGTTACGTGCTGTTTGCCCATTGGGGGTTTATGAAAAACGTTTTGGGTCTTGTTCGCAGTACAAACTTCGCATTGTTTGAGGTGTGCACACACATCGCTTACCATACCTGGCCAGTAATACTTTTCGCGAATTTTAGATAGTGTCTTATGAATGCCGCCGTGCCCTACTGACAGCGAGCTGTGAGACGACTCTACCAACCCCGGTCGCAATTCCGACGGAACCCAGAGTTTCCAGGCTTGGTCTGCTTGAAGCTCGTCCCCCGGTCAAATTGTGTTCGTTTATATACGTATCCGTCGGATACACATAGGTCTGGGAGTTTGTCTTTATTCTCTGTCACCGTGTTCTTAAGTGTGTTATACTCTTCGGATTCAAAATATGGAGATTCTAAACAAATGTCGACAGTTCTTTCACTGGGTTGCATCTCTTCCATATGCATGCGGGAAAGAGTATCCGGCACCACATTTTGCGTCCCTTTTCGGTGCTCAATGTTGAAATTGAAGGCTTGCAACTTCAGACTCCACCGCGCTAATCTTCCAGACAAATCTTTCTGATTCATGAGCCATTTGAGGCTGGCGTGGTCTGTTATTATTGTAAATGGTAAGCCTTCCACATACGGTCTAAAACGTTTCACACTAAGAACAGCCGCATAACATTCTAGTTCGGTGATGCTGTAGTTTTTCTGTGCTTTGTTCAGCTTGGTGGACATATACGCGATCGGTCTTTCATTTTTGTCGTCGTCTAGTTGGAATAAAACCCCGCCCACTCCGTCAGTTGATGCGTCGCATTGGATGTAGAAGTGTCTGTTGAAATCCGGATGTGTCAGTACAGGTGCCGAAATTAGGCTTTGTTTGAGTTGGTCAAATGACCTTTTGGCTTCGTCAGTCAAGGTAAACTTCTTAATTTTTTCCTTTGTGAGACAGTCGTGCAGCGGCGCTGCAATGGTCGCATAGTCCTGTATGAAACGACGGTACCAGCCTGACATTCCCAGGAACCGTCGTAACTGTTTCGGTGTTTTCGGTTCGGGAAAGTCCTTCACAGCTGCTACCTTATTAGCATCAGTTTTGATACACCCGTCACCAACTACGTAGCCTAGATAGCGAACTTCCTTAAAGCAAAATTTGCTTTTTTCCACATTAATAGTTAATTTAGCGTCGCGTAGACACCGAGCGACCTTTTCTAATAAACATAAATGGGACGAAAAATCTACAGAACAAACTAACAAATCGTCTAGATACACAAATACACTCTCACGTAACGCAGCGGGTATCACCTTGTCCATTAAACGACACATTCGTTGTGCCGCATTGCACAAGCCAAAGGGCATCACGGTGAACTGATATAGTGGTCTCCCTGGCACAGTAAAAGCTGTCTTTTCCCTCGATTTATGCTCTAATGGAATCTGCCAGAATGCGTCTTTTAAATCGATGGCTGAGATAAACCTCGTGTTTTGCAATCGACTAAGGATACCATCGATATTTGGTAGTGGATACGCGTCTTTTATAGTTCTTTCGTTTACTTTTCGAGCGTCCAGACAGAGTCGATTTTTTGTCCCCTTTATCACTAATGACACGGGAGAATTCCAACTGCTATTCGACTCTTCTATCACACCCATGTCTAACATCCTATCCAGTTCAGCGTAAACTAGCTTTTGGATTGCAGGCGAAATGGGGTAATGTCGTTGCTTCACTGGCAGATTCTCGTCAAGTACTTCTATCACATGTTGCTCCAAATCGGTTTTTCCTAACCCTAAGACAGCAAAAGATGGGAATTGTGCCTTCACCCTTTCTAATGCTACAGTTTGGTCATGGGTCAAGACATGCTGCACTGCATCAAAAGATAAGTCGCCTTCAGTGGGCACGAGCTCTGATACACCAACTATCCCTGGACGTGCAATCGCTCCTCTACTCACAACATTCAGGTCGAACGCTTTCCAGAAATCTATCCCTAAGTATACTTCCTGCTGTAAGTCTGGTACTATTAGAAACTCTAAGTCTCTACACATCTCATCCCAAACTACTGGTAATGTAATTACTCCGGTCACTGAGGTTTCTCCTCCGTTTGCAGTCTTAATTTTTTGATTGGCTATGGGTAAGATACTATTTTCTTTGCCTTCTAATAACTTCTCTGAATTCTTCCCTATGCAACTAGCCCCAGCTCCAGAATCTAATAACGCTAACGCCTCTTTACCACCTATTTTCGTTTGTGCAAAGAAACGATTGTCACCTTTCAATGTGACTATCGTGGAAACTATTTTATTATAAACTCTTTTGTACATCCTCTTCTTCATTCTCATTTTCTCTATCTTTTTAAAATTCCTATTTCTCTTCTTTTCAATCATCGCTTCACAAAATATTCTCCTTCTTGTTTCTTCATATTCTATTTTCCTGTCATGCAAGCTTTTAAGTTTGCTCTTTGCTCCGTTATCTGTTTCTATAATATTAACTTTCTCCCCCTGTGGTCTTTTTCATATTTTTACTGTTTGTTGTCCGGGTCCTCTTTCTCCTGGCTGAGGACCCCGGTAATCTCCGCCAGTTTGTTGTTTCCCATCGAGGGCTTGAACACGCAAAATGAATGGTTTTTTCCACAGGAAAAACATGCCATTTCATGGAAGTGCGATTTGCATCGCGTATCTTTTATAGCTTCAGACGGGTTCTTAGTGAAGTAGTCTACCGGCATCCCACACGCAAAACACAACATGAGATGAAAGGGCGAGGGACAAAAAGCCTCTATGGTTGGCCCAGGATTGCTCAATGCAGGGGTATTGGGTACACCTAGCGTCCTAACATTGTTCACCCTACTATCAGATAGTTGGCCACTGTTTTTAAATGTTTTGCTAACTGGCCTATTCATTGCCTCTAGTGGCAACTGCTTACTGATTTCCTCTTGGCGACCTGAACCATTATATTCAAGTTCGCTTACCCCTTTGGATCTACTTTTATTATCTTTCATTAGCTTTTCAGCACGTCTACTTTCAGCTTTTAGCTCCGCTAATGTGTCTGTTTTTGATGCAAATACCAAACTCGCTAGTTGTGGCTTCAAGTTTCATTTAATTATCATCACCAGCTCCTTTTCGGGTATCTTCTGTCGAAGCCTAAAGGTGAGGTCATGAACTTCTGCATAGAAGTCGTCAAATGACTCTGTGAACGCTTGCTTCCTTTCCATAATTAGACGTATGACCTCGTAATCAGACTCTGCGCTTTTAAAGTGTGCCAGAAGTTCACCTTTCAATTCCAAGTATCCAAAGTTGGGATCATCTGCATGGTCCTCAAGTACCTGCCAATACCATTTTAACGCAGAGCCCGTTACGAGACAATGGAAGTCCGTAAAGAGCTGGTGATGAGATATCTGGTGTTGCACCCTCATTTTTTCAATTCGGAAAAGGAAACTCTCTGCCGTAATACCCTTATCGGTACCATCGAACTTAATGTGCCATTTGTCCAAGTCTATTTTTTTCCACAGTGGAGGCTCCCGTCCACTGTTCCCTCTATCTTGGTGTCCCCTATTGTCACCTGGTGTCGATGTGTGGGTTGAACGATGACCCGGCGACGGCCCCGTAGACGTTTCGACCTCGGCTACCCGGCTGCTAAGATTGGCCACACAGGTTTTCATGTTTCTAACTTCATTAGCGCACTGCGCCATTAAATCGCCTTGATGCGCCATCATTGCCATCAATCGGCTCAGTTGCTCGGCGGTGTGGTCAACGCCAGAAGGTCGTACAGCTTGGGCCTCCGCTCCTACCGGTAGCTCATCTTCTACCTGATCAGCGTTCACCCCTGCACCTAATTGCCCGTATAACATTTCTGAAAATAAATCTTCCAATTTTTTTCGAAAAATTTAAACTCTCTTCTGCTAAGTTAGTAGTAGGTTTTTGCTGATTGGACACACTAGCTACGCACTCGTCGGCTTTTCCACTTGATCTGAATACCCTAGTGGTACACCTATTAAAAAAATCAGTAGGCACAAAATCTACTGGATGTGCAATTCCTGTGTCGATTTGGGTAAATAATGAACCAACTATCTGGTTTTCAAGTGCACGTGAAACGCTACGTGTGACCGGTCTATCCCTGTTGAACAATCCTAAACCACCAGTGACTCTTTCTTCACTATTATTACGTTCGGACATTCACACAAACTCAATCGGACTCACTCCAATTTACACAAAAACAGCCAAAAATATTCTCAATTCAATTTCCTAAATCTCACGATTTCAATTTGTATTTTTGGTGATTTGAACAAATCGAAATTCAAAAAAAATGTTTGTCGTTTCAAAATAAATTCAGTACTACGATTTAATTAAATACAAAAAAAAAGCGACAAAAAAAAATTGATTATTCAAAATAAGTTCAAAAATTCAACAAAAAATTATTAATAATTTAAATTCAAAAATTATATATAAAAAAATTAAAAAAATATTTAATTATTCAAATTCAGATTTATATTCAAAAATTCAAAAAATATTTAATTCATTTCAAAAAAAAAGAACCGAACTCAAAGAAAATTCACAAGAAATTAAAACAAATTTACTTAAAACTAAATCCCGAAAATTCAGATGGATTATTTATATGTATTTCAAGAACCAAAAAAATATATGAACTTCAAAAAAATTCTATTTAAAAGTAAAGGCACCGATCCAAAAAATAATTTAAAAGAAGCTTATGTATATAGTAATTATCAAAAAAAAATATTTTAAACTAACGAATATATGTATATAATTCAAAAATTCAGGAATTCAAAAAAATTCAAAAATAGCGCATTCAGTAAAATCTCAGCAAACAAAATTTATGAAAAAAAATGTTTCAAAAAAAAAGAAAGTATAAACTAAGATGTACTTACTATTTATATATGCATATACCTAATTCGAGAAAACCAATATGTGCATAAAAGAGTATAAATAAATATGTATAACAATGTTTATAAACGCTGCAAAAAAAAGGAATAAGATTGTTGCTTTGGTGTGTGTGTGGTGTTGTCTTGGCGAGGTCATAGTGGGAGTATTCTGTCCGAAAGTCAAACGTCCGATGTCTGGTCAAACAAAACTTGTCACAACAAAAATTAAAACTTAAGTGTACACTACTACGTATTGCAGTCGATACTTATACGTGGATGCAACCTTAGACCCCCCTAACTACATATATTAATTTACCCCCACCCCCCTTTTGCAACGTGTTTGTACCTCACAAGAAGTTGTTGCTAGAGGAACTAGTCGGTAGCACAAACACTGTTACAAAAATAAACAAAAATAATATATATTTACCCCTCTATACCACCTCTAATCACAGATACCAACTTCGCTAAGCTCGGAAGCTCAAGGAAGGAACTCTGTGAGTGGGTAGGTATACCCCCCACATATTTCATGGTTGCACATATTGCTTGCGACTAGTCGTTAGCAATGTTACAGTCATGAAAACGGTCCGAAGAATATATGTCAAAGATGATAGCAAGTAAAAGATAAGAGATAGTTTAGATATTATGGGAAAATAGGGAGAAGAAATTTTGGTAAATTAAAAGATATTCGGGCTATAATCGTTGGGCGCCATTGTTATGTTACCGTGTGATTTGGTTCTTGGCGAAGCGACTTGTTGGCACGCTAGCTGGCCCTGGCTTAGCTCGTCAGTGGGGTGGTTCAGCTGCGCTTGCCGCCGGTTACATAAACAAAAAAAAGGTTCATCGTGCCAAAGAAGGTTGTGAATAAAGGAATAGAGCGAAGCTGCGGAAGTGACGTAAAAGCGGAAAATGAAAGCCTGTCCTGTCAGGTGGAGTCTGCCCTCCCTCTTCGACGTTTAGAACGCGAAGCCATGGGCGCTGTGCTGACTCCTAGATACCTTACAGCGCCCCCATATGCTGACTTAGGTTCGTCAGTCAACCGTACGTTAGGTCATCGTAAGTTGTGTCACCCTGTCGTTACTCCCATTTCCCCTCTATTGCCCAAGAGCAACACCCACACCAAATGGTTAGACTCTAACCCTCCATTGTTAACTAGATAAACACTTCAGCTCTTCGAATTCATTACAAATGTTTAATCCAATTTCTTATTAGTTTAACAAAGCTGAAACTTATGATTATTATGATTAACTTAAATTTAGGAATTAATGAAATCAAAATATATGCTTATGTTATGTTTAATATTTATCCAACATTTAATACAGGGAAAGTTCAAGGGGAAATGATAGGTAAAAAAAAAGAAAGAAAAAAAAAAAAAAAAAAAAAGGAACTTCCACTACCCTCACTAGGCTGATTCACATGTATCTGGATATCTCAGTTATACCCGTATAAGGAATAGCACAAATACATACGTATGTCATAAATAGTTATTTATTAAGTGAAAAGCCACTTACCTTGGTTACTCCAGCGACGTTGGTACCAGCTCGCTACAGCACCTGTATTGAAGGGTATAATTATCTGTTCAAATGTATCTACGAATATGAGTACATATCCACATACATATACTGCCCAGTTGATGTAGGTCAGTTTGGCTCAAAAGTGGGTCAACGATTGTAGAAAAGAGGGAGCGAGAAATAATGAGACTTAAGTGAGAGAGTGAGAGCGGGACAGAGATAGTATGGAGATAGTGGATTATTTAGGAAACCGAAACAGAAAACTACAACGATATGGAACTCGGAACAATTTTTAGTAGCTGTTGGACTTTGGCGCGATCACCTGTCGATGATAAATGGATCTCCCCCGGAAAATTATATTTAATTAAATAAAATTAATAAAAAAAGGAAATGAACAAATTCTAAGGTTAAAAAGAAAGAATATAAACCGAACAAAAAAGTAAGCAGAATCCAATAAAAAAAAGATGAATATAAATAAACCTACAGCATACAAAGAAAGGAAAACTAGGAGGGAAGTAAGATATGGGAACGGGACAAAAATCAAAATAAAGGTTTACTTAATAATAATAACTAAATTCAGTGGTTACGCAAAAAAATTTCATGGAAATAAGCTACGCTTAATTTAACTACAGAAATATAAAAAAAAAACCATGTGTAAATTATACAGGCAAAAGAAAAATGGCAGCAAAAAAAAAAACAAACGAAGAAAACCCAGGAACGCAATAAAAGCAGGAACAGTGACTTCTCTTTCGCTGCGTCGGCGTCGCCGCGGTGATCGTAGCGCAGGTGTTCCAACACTATTCAATGTTTACCACCTCGTCGCCTACTATGGTGAGTGTTGGTCTCTATGCTTGTGATCCCTTTCACTAGTTTCACTCCTATTTCGGCCCGCTTCTCTCAGTGTGGATCATGACACAAAAATGTCTATCGTTGTAGGTATTTTCGTGGTGTTTTGTGGTCATCACCCTCTGGCTTGACAGATTATTCTCCTCTTTCGTCTTTTGCCTATTTTCCGTGTGTGTCTGTATATATGTATATATGTTGAATAAGTAAATATGTATGCCAGCTTATAAATCCAAAAATTCAAAGGAGTGGGAGAATTTGGTGTCCGCCTCGAAGAATTCTGAGGGGAGTAAGGTTCCTCAGGGGAAGTGCCTAGGGGATATACATATAAAAAAATTGGTTATTTGTTGCCACTAAAATTAATATACATATACATATCGATTCCTTCAAACAATACTGTACTAAGTCGACTTAGTACGTTTTCCCGTTTTTAGCGCTTTCAAGTATTACATGTCTTAATTTGGATGCTGTAAAATTTTGGTATTAATCGGAAAATCCAATCAAAAGTTATCAACAAAAGTGTACATCTAACACAACTCGCGATTATTACAGCATAAAAACATTGAAAGCTTGCCACGAAAAACAACGTAGCAAGTCTTTATTCCCTTTTATGGCCCTATATAAAGCGTACCCTAACTTAGATGGTATCGAGTTTTGGTATTGACTCTTCAATCAATCCACATAGAAGCTACAAGCGAAGATCTACTTAGCATACAACTGAAGTTCATATCGAATTTAAACTTTGAGAGATTCTACTGCAATGCACCATTTTCAGACTTAGTACATTATTGCTTGGAAGCGTTGATATGTATGTGTACTTGTACGTGTGCGTGTACAAAAATCCTAGGCTATGAACAAGAACGAGGTTTTTTTTTTTTTTTTTTTTTTTTTGTTGATTCAAATTTTAAATTTAACTTTAGGAACTTATTTTTATCTTCATTTACTAGTTTGCTCTTAGTTCTTTTAATTTTAAAAATCTACTTTAATTAATTTCCCTCATACATTTATTATGACCTATGTACATTATTTCACTTTTCTAATTTTATCTTAGACATAAAAAAATCACTTTTGAGTTCTACTTTGATTAAAGTTTAATTAAGTTCATTTTATTTACTTTACTATCTTTAATTAGTTTTTTTTTTTTTTTTTTTTTTTTTTTTTTTTTTATATATTTTGTAGATACATACAGACACGCACACGCAGAGCAATATATACGCTCATAACCACAGATCTTTTTATTTAACTTCTACATATCTGTGGCAACCTGCAATAATCGCTTAAGTCGAAAAACACCATTTCAAGACAAATTGATTTATATATTGAACATGTTATCGAAGTCTATAAAAAACTATGGACACAAAATCAGTGAGTCATCCCCCAATATCACGATCAAGTTTTGTGAATAAAGGGTATGTACATCTATTTTGATTGCATTAAGTTATAAGTATGGGGGTTTTACAGAAATATAGAGTATTAAAAGGAGAATAACGTGATGTACATAACTCGAAATCTTACTAAGTCGACTCAAGTGGTTATTACTTGTGCCCACAGATATACGGAAGCATACGTAAGCGATTTGTATCATCTTCCATTCCCGCTATTTGTACCCCATAATTATCATATATCACTAATAATTTTATTCCTATTTTCTCTACTTTTTCTTTCTGACAAATGTATTTTATCCTTTGATTTTAAACATTTTACATCTTTGCCTGCCTTCATACTATTTTAAGTTCACGTTTGGTTCTAGTTCATTTATTTCACTACGGCTTCCACTTGACTCACTCTATTTTACTTTTAGGTTTATTTTAATTTAATTCATTTATCTTATCTAATTTCATCCTTGAGAACTTTTTTTTTTTTTCATATATATATATTATATCCTGCCATGTCACCAAAACGTTCTACTTATCCATACATATATACATATACTTATATATCCAATTTCCCTCCTTTTCATATAAATATATTTTTTTTTCTTACCTATTTAGCGGCCATTTTTGTTTCTTTTTGTAGTTCAGTTTTTCAAATAGCCGAATCGCGATCCCGGTAAAACGGCAATATTCACTTTCCCGGTCTGACAACGGCACTCCAAAAATTTTACATATATTTAAACTTTTTTTTTTTTTTTTTTTTTTTTTTTTATTATATGTATGACTATATATCACCGCAGACACAACTTGGCGCTTCGAGACGGACTTTTAATCTGATCGTTGCCAATTTGGTCATCGTGTCCCGACGCAATTTTCTTTTTGGCAACAGTCGTGTCCACTCTCACTCTAACGTTACACGCCACACCTACATACAAACATTCTCTAACAGGGATACGCACGCATACATACACGTAACACACGAACAGAGACATACCCTTTCACTCATGTTGTGCAACATGTGTAGATACATGTATGGGTGATCTTTCGCAGCAAGTTATGCAACCTAAAAGCTCGCGTTACAAGCTGTGCAAAACACTGGGTATTAGGAAAACCCGAACAACTGCGTTGCATCCACAATCAGACGGCATGGTAGAAAGATTTAACAGAACATTAGAGGAACATTTACGAAAAGTGGTGGACAAGTTCCAGAGAGATTGGGACACTCATATTCCTCTGTTCCTGATGGCATATCGATCGGCCGTACACGATACAACAGGTCAGACTCCTGCAAAAGTAATCTTTGGTAGTGATCTTCGACTGCCAGCTGACTTGAAATTTGGGATAAGTGCTGATGCGGGAATAAATGCCAGACAATCTAACAACGTTCTGGAAGAGGAAATGAGAGAAATACATGAACTTGTAAGACAGCGAACAAAGATCATGAGTGACAAGATGAAGGCCAGATACGACAAGGCAATGAACTCAGAAGGTTTTGTTGAGGGAGATCTAGTTTTGCTATACAACCCGCAGCGAAAGAAAGGTTTGTCCCCGAAATTGCAGTGTACTTGGGAAGGGCCCTACAAAGTGATTAAACGGCTCAACGATGTTGTGTATCGCATACAAACGATTGGAAGACCAAGGAATAAAATGAAAGTGGTTCATCTGGAAAGGCTAGCAGCATTTGGGACAAGTAATGTGTCAGATCGGGACGATCAGACTTAGGTGGAGGGCAGTGTGGCGAATATAATCGGTTCTCCACTTACATCACTAAAATGATTGAACACATCTCTAGGGAAAGTGCCAGAACTAGAAGAAGATACCAGATAATTTCCAGTGTTGCCAGAATTTTCCAGATTGCGTTTGACAGACTATATAAGGCGGCGAGCAGGCGCTCCAGAGTCAGTCGTAATTTAACCGTAGAAGTGTTAACATCAAGTCAAGTAAAACAAGTGTAGACTTTTTAGTCGTGAAATAAAGCAGTGTGAATTAAGAAGTAAATAAAGACTTTTATTTAACAATTCAGCGATACGAACCCTATAGAAATAATCGAGCTATCGACAAATACGTAACATTATATACTCACAGCCCACATATTCCAATCAAGTACCTTAAAAGTTATAAATCTCAGTTTTTTTGATTAATTTTTTAACAGACGTTGTAGTTATGTACCAAGTAAAATACTGTTACGTATTTGTCGATAGCTCGATTATTTCTATCGGGTTCGTATCGCTGAATTGTTAAATAAAAGTCTTTATTTACTTCTTAATTCACACCGCTTTATTTCACGACTAAAAAGTCTACACTTGTTTTACTTGACTTGATGTTAACACTTATACGGTTAAGTTACGACTGACTGCGGAGCGCCTGCTCGCCGCCTTATATAGTCTGTCAAACGCAATCTGGAAAATTCTGGCAACACTGGAAATTATCTGGTCTCTTCTTCTAGTTCTGGCAGTTTCTTTAGAAATGTGTTCAGTCATTTAGTGATGTGAGAGTGGAACCGATTATATTCGCCACAATACTATCGATGGTTAAAAAAAAACTATCGATAATCGCTATGGCATCGGCCCCATCGATAGTATCGATAGTTCAATCGACGGTTTTCCAGCACTAGTTGGAAACCTAGCTGTCTATTGTACAAAATGAATTCCTTAAAACTAGGTATTCGCATAAGAGACAAAGTGCATATCCTTTATAGGTTTAAAACCAAGTTCCAAGCATTGAAGAGAAAGCCTGATCCTTACTCCATTTCAACAGATTATGTTGGACCGCCGGATTCATTGTCAAACATACGGCCATATGTTAGACATATATGTAAGGATGAGACTTCATTGGAGCGCCAGTTAAGACTTTTGCAGAATGAAGTGGAGAAATGGAATCACGAATTTTGGTCACAACATAATAAATGTTTTTATGAAGTAAGTGCATTTTTATAGCAAGTTTCAAGATGGCGCTAGGGTCGGCTTTCCATTATTCCAGCACGCCCCTTGTGCAGGGCGGTAGAGGGCCTCCCACAGATCACAAAACGGGTCGGCTTTCCATTATTCCAGCACGCCCTGAGAAAAATGACTTATGCAGGGCGGTAGAGGGGCTCTCACAGATCTCAAAACTGAAAACCAAACTTGCCGGAGGCTTATAGTTCCCGAGATATTTCTTCTTAAAGTTGTGAAAATACTATGCAGAAGGACATCACCGTGGCGGTAGCCACGGTTGGGGCACACGTCCGGACGGATGGCGTAGCCCAGGGTTATTTTTTATAAGCGCGGCCGAAGGCCGCCAACGCAGAAACGTTTTTTTTTTGCAAAATTTTCGCTAAACTCCATGTGTGGTGAAATTTGTATGGGAACTTTAACAGCAAATATCTCGGGAACTATAGGCCTCCGGTAGGTGGGGTCTTCAGTTTTGTGATCTGGGGGCCCCCCTCTACCCTCCTAAAAAACAATTTTTTTCTAGCCGTGGGGGACTCGTCTAAAATTTTACCTATCTCGGAAACCATAAGCCTCCGGCAAGTTTGGTTTTCAGATTTGGGATCTGTGAGAGCTCCTCTACACCCCTGTATAAGTCATTTTTCTCAGGGCGTGCTGGAATAATGGAAACATTTCCACAAACTGAAAACCAAACTTGCCGGAGGCTTATAGTTCCCGAGATATTCCTTCTTAAAATTATGAAATTTACTACGCAAAATACTATACACACACACAAATGGGGTTGGCTTTCCAATAATGTCACACGCTCCGAGAAAAACGACTTTTACTTGGTTGTAGGGGAGGAGGATTAGGTTCTGAATCAGTTAAATTCAGGCGCCGGACGTACCTAGTTTTCCCGGAATTTGTTAAAGTTTTTAAATTTTTACCAATAACAACCCCAATTCCTCATTTACAAAACAAATTTCACTCTTTATTTTATTCACAACACGTATATTACTAATATATATAATAAATTTTACAATATTGCGTTAAAATCACTTTTATTAAAAATGTTGCTAATAGCGACTTCACAGGGTGTACTACGCAGAAGGACATCACCGTGGCGGTAGCCATGGTTAGGGCACACGTCCGGACGGATGGCGTAGCCCAGGGTTATTTTTTATAAGCGCGGCCGAAGGCCGCCAAAGCAGAAAAGTGTTCTGCGCAAAAGTTTTTTCTTTATCTGTCGAATTTATATGGAGAGTTCTAAACTTTAACCATAAATTCCTCAAAAACGAGGTACGTCCGGCGCCTAAATTTTACGGATTCAGAACACCCTTCCACTACCCTACCTACCGGTAGAAGTCGTTTTTTTGGGGGCGTGTGACATTATTAGAAAGTTTCCCCCACAAATGTGCGTGTGTTTGTCGTCACCACTGAGGCTTTACATCACCCAACAAACATATTTCACTGTTCAAAATTACGTTTGCACAAAATTGTTTGTACAATTTTGCGAGTTGAAATGGCCGCAAAAGGGTAATTATCTAGTTTACCGTGCATCGACTAAAACTGCTTCAATTTTTACAAATGGGGTACCAATCGATGCGTTTCGATCTCAGGAACATGAATCAGAAGGCGGAGCTTAACTTTTTTATTTCAATAAGTTATTAACAAAAAACTATCATTTTTTGCTTGCTCATTACACACACATGAACACACAACTTCAGCTTATTTCTTTACCATGGGATAATACATTCTTCATATTTACTACATCACACTGAACTGTCACAAAGTTAGTTGGCAGCGCTACGCACTATATTGATGAAATTGGCGTAGTTTCTTTACTTGTACTTTGGGTTTAACTAAAATATTATATTTATTTGCAACATATTAGCACATTTTGGGCGTGAAATGGTAAATATAAAGAATGTATTACCAAATGGTAAAAAAATAGATTGAATTTGCGTGTTCGTGTGGGTGTAATAAGCAATCGAAAAATGAAAACGTTTTTTGTTAATAACTTTTTATTGAAATAAAATAATTAAGCTCCGCCTTCTGATTCGTGCTCCTGAGATCGAAACGTGTCCATTAATATCCCGCTTGTTAAAAATTGACGAGTTTTAGCCGTTGCACCGTAAACTAGATAATTACCCAAAAAAGGGTTGTTCTGTGTGACAATTTACGGAACTTTAAACATTAATATTTCCAAAACTATTTGGACCTCAGATATAGAATCGGGGGGCGGTGCCACGCACCCTTAAAAAATCAGTTTTCCTGGAATCGTGGCCCGACTTATGAAGTTCCAACCGTAGACGGGGCCGGAACAGCAGCAGATGCGATGACAGCATATGACGTTTGTAAGATAGGAGTTTTCATAAGTGGCTTGTCAGTTCCAGTAATAAAATTACTATTTTGGCCCATGTTGTAAGCCCCATTACACCTGTGAATGACTAGCCAACAATAAGACAATCTGGCATCGCCATAATTATCGAATTTTATCGCCATTTGTACGAGCACCAATTTTTTCCGCATAATTAAAGAAGACCTAAAAATTTGCAGTTTCGTCATTTTGCCGTCAATATATTTTTTACTTGTAACTACATACATTAATGTTTAAATGTTTTATTAAATGTTTTAAATCAAATCGTTGTTCTTTTGTTGCGAAGTCGGGACGCCGTCGATCACATTTTCTGCAAATTTGTCTTCTTGGCAATCGCAACAAATTGCCGGCCTTTCGTCAAGCAGCCATTTTCGTAAGCCACAGTTGTGCAAATTGAACATTTGCAAATTCATCATTAGAATTATCGACAGCACGTTGCAAGTGCATTGGAAAATTAACACAGGACATTTTCGTTGGCCATAGGAGCAATATAGAATTGATAACCTAAAATTTGTAAATTCGTACGGTTTGTAAGACATTGGTTCGTAGGTACATACAATATACCGAAGTTAACCGTTATAGTAACATCAGCCGATACTTAACGGGCCGTTTGCATATATATATATATATATTTTCTTGTTCCATGCGTGTGGCGCCAAATCGTACATAACCTTACTTTAATTAGCGTTAAGTTCCAATGATAACAAGAGGAATGAGCCAGCGGAGACAATCAGCGGAGGACGACACAGATCTCGACGAAACCATGATAGAGATACAGCCAGCAGCGGTACCACAACAGCCAGCATCGGTAGCACAAGAGCCAGCGTCGGTAGCACAACAGCCGGAACAAGAAAATTTGGGTGCACTTGTGGCCTCAATCACAGCTTTGCGCGAATCAGTTTTACGAATACACAACGAGGTGACCTGTTGCAACTACGCCAACGCATTGAAACCGAAAGCGCGGAAAGTAATCGACGTACACAGTCAGTACAACAATTAGCAAATGCGCAACATAGCCAAGTAGTACATAGTCAGCAACATCAGTCACATGAGACGACGTCAACACCACAAGCCAACGCATTTACGACTCAGCTGAATCCAACACCACCGTTTGTGGACAATTTTGCAACTAGGCTCTACCCACTGCCAGTATTTGAAGGAAGCCCGAAGATTGGCCGTTGTTTATCGCATGTTATCGTGACACAACGACGGAATTCAGCTATAGCAACCGGCAAAATCTCATAAGGTTGCAAAAGGCTTTGCGAGGTGAAGCAAGGCGCACAGTGGAGACGATATACCACCTACACATAGGGCAACGGTGTACCTCCCCTACGGTGCCAATGATCGACCAGACTTCGCAATGGCGCTGGTCTCATCTCAGAACCGGGGCCTACCGACGCACCTGTGGAGAATCTACAGCAGCAGCGTGGAAGGCACAGGGCTACGCCTATATATGGCCATTGATGAGGCCTCCCACGCTGCTATAAAGGAGAGGAACTACCGCATCTTCTACCGCTACGAGCAAACAATCGTAAAGCCCTGGATTGAAAAGCCAGTGGAAGGTGCGGCAGCCAGTACTAATGTGAGACAAGAAGAGGGAATGGAGGTGGAAGACCAAAGTGCAACCAGCGCTGCACCACCCCCTCCCTCCTCCGGTATTAATATGTCAACACCGGAAGAGTTACCAACACCACGGTATGAAGGAGGTCCCGCCGCCGCGTTTCCGGAATCCCAGGGCACTCTGGAGGGCCTTGCTCTCGACAACTTGAATCTGGAAGGCAGCGGCGAACTGGAGATATCAGATGAGGATGAGGACGACCTCCTGAGCTAACCGCCAAGAACACCACTATTGCCCAGATCAACCTCCATCACGCCATAGCTGCCTCGGCAGTCATCGCGAGGGGGTTTGCCTCGGAAGGTCTGGGAATAGCGCTCATACAGGAGCCGTGGGTGTACGCGGGAGGCGTCAGAGGGCTAAAGGAGAAAAATAATAAGGTAATTTGGGACTTATCCCATGATAGACCCAGAGCTTGTGTAGTGCTTAGAAATAACATTAATTATTTTTGCATTACAGAGTTTCTAAATCGAGATATGGTGGCAGTGCAGGCGACGATGACCACAGGTGGGCAAAGGGTGGACATCGTCTTCGCATCTGCATACTTCGCCGGAGAGGACGAGATCCCACCGCAAATAATAAGAGACCTGTAGTGAGTTTCTGTAAGAAATCGAGTCGATTTGTCTATTTTGATGACGTCACGTCGATTCTATCAAAACTTTTCTATTGATCGATAGCGAGTGTTTCTACAAGCATTAATCGATAAAATTCGGAACAGTGATGGAAATGAAACGCCAATCGAGAACTTAAACGCCAAAATAAATGTAATGCTCTAAGCACATTCGAACCGGCGAGCGACAAGCAGCCAGCTGTCAAAAGTAAAATGCACACGTTCTAATGGGCGCACACATTTTAACGCCAGCACGACTTCACGGCAGAAGGGTTGCATTTGTCGCTGCCGCAAATATAGACCTATTTCTAATTTGACAAGCGACAATGCGCATGTACAGGCAGAAACGTGTGTATGTGTGCATTTTGGGAGTACAAAGACGCTCCTTAAGAGACTACAAATCCTTTAAATATATATTAAATATATTTAAATGTATATTCATTAATATATAGCATGTACATATATACATAAATAATTTGTTTTAATTAAAATATACTTACATTCTGGCTGAATTCGGCTGTTTTGTCCATTTTTTCGACCGGTGAAAGCTTTCTCACCGTTTAAAAAGTTGGCGAGTATATTGATAGATAATATATCGACTATTTTGCTTACAGAAACACCTTTAATCGATCATTCCTACTGAATTGGAATGGAACATATCAGCTGATTTGTCAGTTCTATCGATCCATTCGACTCGATTTTCATACAGAAACGCATGCATCGAGAATGATGTCATGATGACGTCAAATCGACTATTTCAGTAGAGAACATTGATCGATATGAGTTACAGAAACTCACTACTGGTCGAGTACTGCAGAAGGGCAGAACTCCCGCTGATAATAGGGTGCGACGCCAATGCTCACAACACCATGTGGGGCAGCACGGATACTAACCGTAGAGGTGAGTCCCTTTTAGAGTTTATCATGAGCTATGATCTAAGTATATACAACATAGGAAACAAACCTACTTTTGTTACTAGGGTCAGAGAAGAAGTACTGGATATTACCCTAGGCAGCGGATTGGCTGATGGCACCCAGCGGCGAAAATGTTGCTTACAGAATCGATTAAGTCATGCATACATGTATGGCTGTAATGCACACCACCTCATATACAGATCTGTTATACATTTTCATACACATGGCCGCAAAAGTAGAGTGAACGCCTACACGTTACATACAAAGTAATCAGGGTAGTGAGGTGTTCATCCAATGAGCATATCACTAATTAGCATACATTGTAAGCTGTAGGTAGGCAGTTCGAATCCTACTTCGCCAACGTTGTAAGGTGGATGTAGGCGGACCGAATACAACTCCGTTTACAGGGTAAGTTGTTGGTAGGCAGATCGAATCTACCTTCGATTACCTTGTAAGGTGGATGTAGGCGGACTGAATACAACTCCGTTTACAGGGTAAGTTGTTGGTAGGCACCTCGAATCTACCTTAGCTTACCTTGTAAGGTATATGTAGGCGCACTGAATAAAATTCCGCTTACATTGTAAGCTGTAAGTAGAGAGCTCGAATCTACCTTAGCTTACCTTGTAAGGTAGATGTAGGCGGACTGAATACAATTCCGCTTACATTGTAAGCTGTAAGTAGAGAGCTCTAATCCGCCCCCGCTTACCTGTATTGTGCACGATTCCGCTTACCTTACAGTAAAAAGCCTGAACACATAATTAATGTAATTATTTTTTTTTATTAATTAATATTTTTAAATGTGTATGTATGTACATTATTTTTTAATGGTTTTTCAAATTGGATATTTAAGTATTATATTATTAGTTATTAAAAAACTATTTTATAAGGTTAATTAAAAGTAAATTGAATAATATTTTAAGGTTTTATAAAGTAATTATTTTAGTATTCTATTATTTGTAAATTCTTTTACGTATATAGAAAATTAATTATAAATATATATGTACATGAAATTAAATAATTATTTTTTAATGGTTTTATAAAGTAAGAATTTTAGTATTCTATTAAAGTAGTATTTAAGTATTCTATTGGAAGTATTAAGTGTTTATAAAGTAGATTTAAATTAAATGAATTAATATATTTAAGGTTTGATAAAGTAAGTACATAGGTATTTAGTTAGTCCATTTTTAGTTATTAAAAGTATCTACATATGTATACAACAAATTATTTTATAAAGTTAGTAGGTCAAAATTAAATTAAATTAGTATTGCTAATATTTTTAGTTGATGAGCTTGGCTTATTTTCTTTTGTTCTTTTGTCGTAATTTCTTTTGAAGTATCTGTTTTTAGTTAAACGAAAAGCATTTCTTATGTCCTTAATATACTCCTTTTCACTGTACCCCTCGGCTAAATTTGCTTCTAAAATAAAATAAATTGTTAATTTTTTTCAATTTCATTTGATTTCACTCAAACCATTTACCAAATATTGCCCTGTTTAAGGCTTTAAATTCCTTGAAACTGCGCTTTCCGTTTACGCCGTCGTAATTAAAATTTTTCACCAATAATTCCCCAATTATTTGCGAAAAAGTAGAAGTCAATCCATTTGGATGAATAATGCTTTTTAATATTTCAACCTGAAATAATAAAAACAAGGTATTAAGTGCTATGCAAAAAATTATAGTTTGAGTATATGGAACGTCTATTCCCGCACTACACATTATCCTTAGCAAATGTCGAGTACACTTTCGGCTGGGATAATGCTGTAAGTACCAATTTTTCAGCTGTTCAGAAATGTTGATACTCGCAACACTTTCATTGCTTTGCGCACTAACACTTTCCGTGGTCCGTGAGTCAGATGCTCGACTATTATATTCTACCGTATTGTGAACCCAATTTTCAGCGCGAACTTCAACACGCGAAATATTTTGATTCGTATTTATTTTCTTTTTTTGTATTATGCGCCGTAAATTTCGAGGACTGAGTCCCTTTTTATATATTTTTTTATACATATTTATACATATATGTACTATGTACCTTTTTGTTTTAAAAATTGCTTTAATTAAAAACGATTAGGTAGGATTGAATTCAGGAACTAATTTGAACAAATTATTTTTCAAACAAATTTCAGGACTTTTTTCAAATTGGTTGTTATTGTGTTTCTATGGAATTTCCGAATTTACGATAGCAACACAACAACAACAAAGTTAAAAAAAAAAAAAAAGAAATGAACAAAATTCATTTTTGTTAACCCAACATACTTTTTCTTATACATTGTATGTTAGTTGGCATTGTTCATAATGTGTAGCATACATCATTGGGGAGAAGTAGTGTGGTAGGCAATGCTCGCCGCTGGGCATGATCTCAGGGTGGAGGGTTTCAGATGAGCCCTCCCTCTCTGACCATCGCATCATCCGGTTTGAGGTCGGTGTAAATCCAGGAAATAATATGGTTAAGAGAAACCCCGGAAATACCAACTGGGAGGAATATGTATCCATAACTGGCTGAATAACTGGATGAATTTGGCTAGTATCAGCACAAAAAGTACTAATAGTTGTGCGGAGCTTGAGGGTAGGGTTAACAGGTTCAATCAAATCTTGGTTGATGCCTTCACATCCAGCTGTCGAGTATCTGGGCCCAAACAGGGTAAAACCGTTTGGTGGTCCAAAGACCTCTCAGTGATGAGGAAAAACGTACGAAGGCTCTTTAATAGAGCCAAACGCACGGGCCACTGGGAGGAATACAAGACGCACCTCACTCAGTACACTAAAGAGATCAGGAAATCAAAGAGAGAAAGCTTCAGGAGATTCTGTGAGGGGATATCAGCCACCCCGGTGTCGGCTAGACTCCACAAAATTTTATCCAGGGAGCAAAGGGAGACAAACCTAGCGATCAAACTCCCAAATGGTGAATACACCAGAACGGAGAAAGAGAGGGCAACTATCCTGATGGCAACTCATTTCCCGGATGCCAGTCCCCCTGTGTACGAGGGTGTACCTCGAAGTATAAGACCCACTCCTTCAGACTGGCGCTTAGTACGAAATCTGATTTCGGAGAGCGCCGTCAGATGGGCGATAGGGTCCTTCGATAAATACAAATCTCCGGGGGTTGACGGCATATATCCGATAATGTTGCAGAAGGATAAGGGAGTTATAGGGCACTTAAGGCAAATTATGAGAGATAGCCTGGCACTGGCATATATCCCGTCGGTGTGGCGTAGAGCAAAAGTGGTTTTCATACCCAAAATAGGCAAAAAGGACTACTCTATGGCTAAGTCCTTCAGACCCATAAGTCTTACCTCCTTTGCTCTGAAAGCAATGGAAAAAATAATAGACTTAGAGATTAGGTCAAACACTCTGAATAGGTTTCCCCTGCACCCAGGACAGCATGCATATAGGGCAGGTAGATCTACGGATACGGCCCTGTATCAGCTAGCTGACACAATTCAGAATGCTTTTGACAATAAGGAAGTTGTGCTTTGCGCCTTCCTAGATATAGAAGGAGCCTTCGACAACGCGTCTCACGACGCTGTGAGTCGGGCGCTAATGAGAAGAGAAGTACAGCAGCCTATATGCAGGTGGATAGACTCGCTGCTTCGCACGAGATTAGCTGAAACCCAAATGGGGGACGACGTAGTACAGGTCAAAACCACCAAAGGATGTCCGCAGGGAGGAGTTCTATCTCCTCTCTTGTGGAGCCTGATAGTGGACGAACTTCTGCAATTACTGACGGATGATGGAATCCGCTGTCAAGGATATGCGGACGACATCGTCATAATTGCAAGAGGTAAATTTGAGAACACCCTCTGTGATATCATACAGAGGGCCCTTATTATAACAAAAAGATGGTGTGCTGGAGTGGGACTTAACATAAATCCCGCAAAAACAGCTATCATCTCCTTCACAAAGAGAAGATCCCTACCGGGAATGATACCAATTAGGCTGGAGGGGGTGACGCTAACCACTGTTCCCGAAGTAAAATACTTAGGAGTCATTTTTGATACCAAGCTTTTATGGAGGGAACATGTGGAGCACACCACATCTAAGGCTACAAGAGCACTAATGGTGTGCAGACGTCTTGCAGGTAAGTCATGGGGCTGTAGCCCCCGAATGCTAAGATGGATGTACACCATGATAGTTAGACCGACAATCATATACGGAGCAGTTGCGTGGGGCTCGAGGAGCAACCTAGCGTCAGTGAGAACCACACTGGCCAGGATACAACGCCTGGCCTGCGTGTGTATCACAGGTGCGATGGGCACATGCCCAACGGCGGCTATGGAAGTGCTACTCGAGCTAACCCCGCTACACATTTTCATAGAGCAAACAGTAAAGCGCACCCTTCTAAATATATCAAGGGAAGGAAGTGGACGAGGAAAGGTCCTATCATCTCAAGGTATGAAGAGCCTGGGAGAGAAACTCCCAATCTCTCTACTTCCTAGAGATGACATGACTAAGTACATCCAATTTGAGAAACGTTTTAGAATCGAATTAGGGGACAAAGCAACTTGGAATGACTCCAGACTGGAGGCCATTCAGAGAGACACCCCGATTATATGGTACACTGATGGCTCGAAAACACCGGAAGGTAGGGGTGCTGGCTTCTGTGGTCCGAGAGCAAAGGTATCCATGCCTCTGGGGCGTTTTCCGAGCATTTTTCAGGCGGAGGTATTCGCCATTAGTCAGTGTGCAGAGTTAAATTTGAAGAGAGGATACTTTGGCGAGAGAATTACCATATTGAGCGATAGCCAAGCGGCACTCAGGGCACTAGCGTCATATGAGATCAACTCATCGCTGGTCCGAGAGTGCATAGAAAAACTTAACAAGCTGATATTGCCCAAGTGTCCTCTGTCTCCTTCTAGATATGGCCGTGCATTCGAGGAGAATGTGCTCAGCGGTCTCATCTTCCATATCACAGAACCGGCACAGGCTACTCGAGTAGATGCCTATTCTGTGCATATGGCTTTTGAGTCTACAGTGACCAGTTAAGAGTCCGGTCAGGATCCTCAATTTGCTTTTGGGGAGTTCCATAATCTCCTTGAAGCGTTTTTTATTGTAACCTCCCAGCAGCAGTTTTGCCTGGCGCATTCCAGGAGATTGTTGCCAGTGCTGCTCCCTCATTGTGATTTCCTCAGTCCTGAGCTCTTCCCGTATCGTATGTGGTCCTATACTTAAGAAAGGCTCAGGCCCTATTGGGTTTTCCGCTGCTGCCTCTCTGGCAAGGCCGTCAGCAATCTCATTTCCCAATACTCCTCTGTGTCCAGGAACCCAGGCCAGAAGTAGTGAGTTCCTGGCGCCGAGTTTGAGAGTAGCCAAATACCAACCCTAAGGCCAAACGCAATACTCAACTTTGTATGTGAGATTGGCCTAGAGGAGGTATTATAATGAGCGGGAGGGCACAATAGACCCATAGGTCGCGGTGCGCATCATCCTCCAAGTAACTATCTATCTAAGGCGCACAGTGACATCGCTACTTATATACCCTGAGAACATACCGAGTGTATTGAGCGAACTGGAATTTAATTTTGGCCGCCCGGAATTGGTTCGTTCGCAACTACAGAAAATACAAAGCTTTCCACCTATTTCTGAGAACCGTCTTGACCAAATATTGGACTTGTCCTCGAAAGTGCTGAATATAGTGGCGTTCTTCAAATCGGCCAGATGCGAACATCACCTCATGAATCCTACGTTGCTTGAGTCATTAATAGCGAAGTTGCCTCCTTCGAAACAATTCGAATGGAGCAAGCGGGCTGCCGAAATCGTTACTTATCCAACAGTTGAATCGTTCGCTACCTGGTTAAGTGAGTTAGCTGGAGTAGTCGCACTGATGCCGAGGTTCGCCCAACGAAATAGTTTAATGCCAGTGACACGTCAAGTCAGCCAACCAACTACAGGTAACAGACAGACAGCCATAGCAGGAGGTGGTAGCCGTCGATTACTTAATACCACCGAAGTATCTAACAACAACAATCGTCCTCAGCAACGGTGCGTTTTATGCAGCCAAGGGCACTCACTATCAGAGTGCAGACAATTCAACGCGCACAACGTCAATGAAAGGTGGGTAATTGTCAAGCGCCACCAACTATGTTTTGGGTGTCTTGTGAAGGGACACAATTTGTTAACGTGTCAACGCCGAGTCACGTGTGCTATTGATGGATGTCAACGCAAGCACCATCAAATGTTGCATGCCCCAACTGAAGTAAACTCCAACGCCAACGAAAGTCAAGTAGAACACGTCTACAATTGTCGGGAGGCAAGTCAGTCAACTCTGTTCAAGATAATCCCTGTTACACTAGTTGGGCCTCGAGGTAAATTAGATATTTATGCCATGTTTGACGAAGGTTCGTCGATATCGTTATTAAGTGAAAGGGTGGCTGACAGCTTGGGTCTGCAAGGACAAACGTCGTTATTAACCTTGCAGTGGTACGGTAAAAATAAAAGTTCAGAGAAATCGCGCAAAGTATCAGTAGATATACGAAGTCCAAACTCAAATCGCACATTTGCCGTAAAAAACGTTCGAACGATACCAAACTTAAATTTACCTGAGCAATCATTTAATAAAACTAACTTTAATCATTTACAGAATTTACCAATAGCGAGCTATGCTAACATAAAGCCAGAATTATTACTAGGGTTAGATAACTCGTTTCTCAGTGTAGCACGCAATATAGTTGAAAATGGACCCAACCAGCCTATCGCGCCAAAACCAAGTTGGGCTGGATGGTCCACGGGCCAATGCAGGAGTTTGCTGACAGCGAAGCGCGAGTTATGCTAGTTAAAGAATCGCCTTCAATCAAGCAGTTGCATAAGCTCGTTGAAGACTACATCGTCACCGATACATTAGCCGCTAAATCGCCAGTCAACGTCGCATTGGAATCTGATAATGATATCAGAGCAAAGCAAATTCTTGAAGAAACAACGAAATATTGTGGAAGTCTTTATGAAGTTGGACTGTTGTGGCGTGAAAACAATATTAAGCTCCCACCAAGTTACGGCATGGCACAAAAACGACTATTTAACATTGAAGCACAGATGAATAAGGATCGTCAGTTCGCAAAATGCTACATCAACGAAATAAACAAATACATCGACAAGGGCTATGCCAGGCAACTTTCGTCAAATGAAGTCAACGTATTAAAACCTACGACATGGTACCTACCACATTTCGGGGTTGTAAGCGCACACAAACCAGACAAGCTACGCATTGTGTTCGATGCCGCTGCTATGACATCAAATACGTTTCTCAACAGTGCCTTACTTAAAGGACCCGAAAAGGCCCAGTCTATGTTAAGTATCCTTTTTAAGTTTCGCACAAGAGTGATTGCCGTCGCCGGTGACATAGAAGAAATGTTTTCTCAAGTCCAAATCAGGGCTGATGATCAGGATGCCCAGCGCTTCCTCTGGAGAGACGGTGATCCCAGTAAGCCAATACGAGTATATGTTATGACTTCGATGATCTTTGGTGCCACCTGTTCACCATGCTGTGCTGAATTTATCAAAAATCTGAATGCCGCCAAGTTTAGTTCCGAAATGCCAAGAGGTTCTGATGCCGTCATAAACAAGACGTACATAGACGATCTTGTGATAAGTTTCAAAGATACGAAGGAGGCTGAACAAACTATAGCAGAGGCCGTGAAGATCAATGCAGCAGCCGGGTTCCGCCTTCGGAAATTTGTGTCGAACAGCAAAACGCTAGAAGCCGTCTTAAATAATATGAACGAACATAATTCAACAGTCATAAATAAATATAATAAAAAAAAATACTCGGCATGTTCTGGAACACGTCAACGGATAAACTTGAGTTTCATTTTAAATTTTTCAAAATAGCCAGAGACATATTAGAAGGCAAACGGCCACCGACCAAGCGAGAACTGTTGGGAATAGTTATGTCAATATACGATCCCTTCGGTTTTCTTGCAAACGCCACAATATCCGCAAAATTGTTGCTTCAGTCGCTGTGGAAGCGAACCATCACTTGGGATGAGGAGTTACCACCCGATTTGGCCGTACGTTGGAGAAGCTGGTGGACGGAATTTCAGTTGGTAAAAGCCGTATCCATTCCACGGTGCTATTCCCGTCTTCATACCAAACGCTGACGACATCCAGCTACATATATTCGTCGACGCAAGTACGAGCGCTTATGCAGCTGTGGCCTACTTGAGGGTAAAAAAGGGTAACACAGTCGAGGTGGCATTGCTTTGTGCCAAATCTACATGTGCACCACTCAAAGCGACAACAGTTCCACGTTTGGAACTACAAGCAGCTGTTATGGGGTGTCGTATGAAAAATCTACTAGAACAAAATCTCGACATAGAAATCAACAGAACCATACTTTGGAGTGACTCACAAACAGTGATTTTATGGATACGCTCACACACACGAGCGTATAAACCGTACGTCGCACATAGAATTGCTGAAGTCTTAACAACCAGCACGATGGACCAGTGGCGCTGGGTGCCTACAGCTCTCAACGTTGCCGATGAAGCGACACGGTCAACATCGACGTCATCACAATCACGATGGTTTGAAGGACCACAATTTTGTACCAGGACGAGGGACACTGGCCTCGAGAAACTACACTATCATCCGCCGAATGCGCCAGCAAAGAACTAGCCACACGACGACTGCTTTTATGCGAAACAGGTGAGAAATTCATCAATTTCACTAAATTTTCGTCCTTTCTTTCACTTGTCAGAGTCATGGGTTGGGTACTGCGTTTCGCCACCAACGCCAGAAAAGGCGGACGTAGAGGAGGATTGCAAGCCGATGAACTAATTACTGCCGAAAATCAGATATGTCGCAAGGTGCAACAGGAAGCATATAAACACGAAATCCAGTCACTAAAAAACAAAGTTGCCATTACAAAACATAGCAGCCTATATCCGTTAACACCGTATTTGGGGGATGATGGGTTGCTCAGAGTCTATTGAAGAATAGACGCAGCCTATTGTTTGCCGCTATCAGCACGCCGTCCGATAATTTTACCGCCGCACGATTACGTCACTAGATTAATAGTAGCCGATCATCATAGGAAAAGACACCACCAAAACGATTGTTTGATCATAAATGAAATTAGCCAACGCTATTGGATCCCTGCAATTCGAAACGTTTTAAGGTACGTAAAGAACCGTTGTCCAGTTTGTATACATGACAGAGCCAGGCCAGCAGTGCCACTCATGGGTCAGCT
This sequence comes from Urophora cardui, assembly GCA_960531455.1. Classification (NCBI taxonomy): domain Eukaryota; kingdom Metazoa; phylum Arthropoda; class Insecta; order Diptera; family Tephritidae; genus Urophora; species Urophora cardui. The sequence continues at coordinate 50,162,319 of OY482671.1, read as the reverse complement.
GCCGAAAGACCGTTTAACGCCTTACGTCCGCCCCTTCACATACAGCGGCGTCGATTATTGTGGTCCGTTCAATGTGGCTATAGGTAGAAGGGAAAAGCGGTGGATCGCACTGTTTACGTGCATGACGACCAGAGCGGTGCATCTGGAGCTGGCAGAGAATCTTTCCACCGATGCGTTCATCATATGCCTTCGCAATTTTGTCAATCGACGTGGGGTGCCCATACGTATGCGTAGCGACAATGGGACCAATTTTGTTGGAGCACAAAAGGAAATGAAAGAGGCGGAGAGATTGTTTGACTTTGACGCCGTCGGACGAGAAATGTCAAAAAATAGAATCGATTGGGTATTTAACTGCCCAGTAGACCCAAACAGTGGAGGTTGCTGGGAGCGCCTCATTCAATGCACTAAACGACTCCTACAGAAAGTTTTTAGAGAAGAAGCGCCAAGAGTGGAAACGTTCCGCAGCGTAATAATCGAAATTGAAAATATTATAAATAGCCGCCCATTGACTGATCTACCGGTTTCACCAGATGATGCCGAACCTCTCACCCCAAACCATTTTTTATTGGGCTGTTTGAATTCTACGCAAACACGACATCCTGATAAGGAACGTCTCTGTCTTCGGAAGCAGTGGAGAATAGCCCAGAATCTGAAAGATCGTGCCTGGAAACGGTGGACATTGGAGTATTTGCCTCGACTCCTCTGTCGGTCTAAGTGGAGAGATGAAGCTGAGGAGCTTAAGCTTGGAGCACTCGTAGTGATATGCGATCCCTCAGCCCCGCGAAGTCATTGGGAGAAAGGCAAAATAACCCAAACATTTAAAGGTAGTGATGGCAGAAACAGCAGCGCTAACGTACGCACATCACATGGAGTTTTACGCCGACCCGCACGAGAGCTAGCCGCTCTACGATTTTGCGAATCCCCGGATGATCCGCCAGGAGGTGGAATGTGAATGACTAGTCAAAAATAAGACAATCTGGCATCGCCATAATTATCGAATTTTATCGCCTTTTGTACGAGCACCAATTTTTTCCGCATAATTAAAGAAGACCTAAAAATTTGCAGTTTCGTCATTTTGCCGTCAATATATTTTTTACTTGTAACTACATACATTAATGTTTAAATGTTTTATTAAATGTTTTAAATCAAATCGTTGTTCTTTTGTTGCGAAGTCGGGACGCCGTCGATCACAACACCCACCAATAGAAGAAGTAGGCAATTGATGTATAACAGTTGTGGAGGTAGTAGTTGATGGAGGACTAGTTGTATGACTGTAATGTGGTTTGAGTTGCCAATCTGAGTCGGGGACCTTACCATGACGGCTCTTGATGTACCATTGATGTCATATTTGGTTACTGTAGGAGTTTTAGGTTGATTGAATTCAGTTACATTACTGTTGATAGTAGCCTGCATTGACGGTGCATTACCAACAATTACATTATATGAAAGCGGAGCGCCAGGATCGACGTTAGAAGCAGTGTACAAAGTCGATGGGGTTTTGTTATTAGAGTTCTTTGTATTAGGAGTAGTGTTAGCGATTTTACTTTTGTATTTAGATTTATTAAGTGTTCCATTTAAGGCACCAACCTCTGCGCGCAGATCATTTATGCTTGCGAAAATAGACCTAATGTCATCATTAAATGATTTATTTAGTGAGGCAATCTCATTATTGAAATTTGCTAGATGAGCCGTAAGTATCACATGTTGAAATTCGTGAAATAGTACAAAATACGAAACAAGTTTTTTTTTCAAATGTGTTGTAAGTTAATCTAAAATTGATAAACAACGTTTGATGAAAACTTGAAAATAGTTCTGTTCGGCACGCTGCAAATCTTTACTGAGTCAAACAGACTCCGCAAAAACTTGCAACTTTCTCTGCAAATCAAATGTAAAAATGCGCTTTCTCCTTGCAGTGCCGAACACCATTCGACAACATTTCAGGAAAATTTGTACGAATTGTACAAATTATCAGCCTGTCGAACAGTCTTAATAGCTGCATTCGCGTACTTTTTCCAGCAGCTTTTCTCTGTCTGCCTGTATCACTCTCTATTTCGCCAAATATCCACATCTATTCCGGTTTACGACCCACTTTCATCGGAGGTGAATCGGATCAAATGGCATTCTGCAATTCGATTGACGTCCGATGAACGTCAGATTTTTTCGAAGTTCGGAAATCGGCATTCTGGTTTACGGTGGATAGGATTTTTGACAGTTTATCGGAGCGATTCTCTCTGTCAGCTTTTGTGTGTCGGAGGCAATAGAAATTTTGATTATTTTTGGAAATATTACCAATTTAATGTAATTAAACTATGATTTTTAAATTTATGCAACATTATTATACAAAACGGGCTTGGTTTGGTTTAGCTATGCTACTGGCCTTTTCTTTGCAAAATAAGTGAACTAAAGGAATCTGCTTTAGTACAATAGACTGAATTGAGGGAAATAAGTACAAGGAGTTTCAATGTATTGAACTTTTATTTAATAATAAAATTTATTTTCCTTTTATTATTATTTTTTAATAAAAGCTTCTGAAAATAATTTTAATTGTGTATTATTACTACGATTATGTGATATGAGTGGGTATCGCAACTCGGGCATAATTTCTGTGCCAGGATGTACTCCTTTAAGCATTTTTGCCTGATTGTGTCTTTTTAAAGATTTAAAATACCGCCATGCGACATGATTTACAAACATTTGCACGAGAAACTAACAAATCGAAGAAACGTGCTCACTTTCTATGTCCGTTCATGCTCGACGCGTCCTGGCGAGTCACAAAATTCCTGCTACACGATATGTACATATTCATGATTTGATTGATCGCAACCTGGATCTCAAATTTGCTTTTATGTTTTGCGATCCATAAAAACTTGTTGATATGCGACCAGTGTGGAGCGTCATCCATGGATTGCATCAGTATAACATATTACTATAAATAGTGTAAAACAGCCCAACTGCTAGAGGTTTTCGCATGAAACTTTGTGGGAATAAGCCGTAAATGTTATTTCCACTAAAGTTGGCATTTTCATTGCCATTGAGTTCATGGAGTCCAGTTTTTTTCATAATTGAAAATTACTAATACTTAGTTAAGGTGGGAATCGCAATAATGTACCACTGGTGTTAAGGGAAAATTTGTATATAATGAACCACGATCCTATCACAGATCATAAAAAAGTCGCTCCCGCCGGACGATTATAGTACAAGAGATATTCCTTGTTAAAGCAATGTGTGTGTAGGAGCCTTTTTGTGTCACCGGCCTTCGGCCGCGCTCTAAAAAAAACCTTAGCTGGCAGAATTCTCATTTTGGAGAACTTTAATATTATAATTTAAGAATAGTTGAAATAGTTAAAGGTAGATGAATTATCATCCAAAGAATATTTCCTGAAAGTTTCACAGAAAAATTCCCAGTAGTTTGTAAATAAATAAAATTGGTTCATTCTATCCAAGCTTAGCCGGTGTTAATTTCCGAATTATAAGGTATTCTCGCATGAAACTTGGTGACAGTATTCTATAAATGCCGTTTTCATATATGTTGGCACTTTTTTTTTATAATAGAAAGCAATATTTTAAAAAATTGAATTAAAATTAATGTCCAAATTCCTTTGTTCTTCCATTTATTTTTCCAATAAAAAAGCTGCTGCAGCAATGGAATCCATTTTTTAACCATTTAATATATTCTTTCTGAAAATTTAATCTAAAACTTACTGAAAATATAAAGTTGCTGTCTAAAATACAAATGCGCTGTCAAAAAATACATATAATTTCGCATAAACGCTACCTAACACTGATTCCAACATAGTTTAACACTTAACAACATTTATGTTCGAAACGTCGTAAACCAGAATACCAATTTTCGTTTTGTCGTAGCAGTCGGCGTCGCCGCGATAAAGTTCCGAGGGATTGCAGAATAGCTGTGATCATTTTTCCCCCCACGAGAGATAACCCTGCAAGAAACCATCCGATCAAATGATCAATCATTTAGCCGATACTTATGATGAATATTTCAATCAGTGCCCAGAAAAAAATTTCAATCAGTTTTCTTCGGGAGACATGAAAAATCTGATGTAAACATTGGTGTACGTGTGTGGTCAGCTCTGATATAAATATAAAGCCAGTGTGATGTAAATAAAATCAGTCCTGGTACAATTGTTAATCAGGCCTGATCGAATGCAATATTACAGGGCTTAGGGAAAGTCGTGTCCGCCCTGATGTAAATAATATCAGACCTGATATAACTCTTAATCAGACATGAGCGAATGTAGAAATAAAGACTGATGTAAAAATTGCTCCTGCCTGATGTAAATAACATCAGCGCTGCTAAATATAGGAATCAAGGCTGAGTAAACACTCCTGATGGGTAAATGAATCCGGTCTGATATAAAAAAAATTCTACCTGATGTGAAATAAAAGATTATTTTTTTCTTAAAAGCAAAACAACAAATTTATTTCAATTATATATCTACATATATACATATTATATATCTAGGGTTTTCATGGAAAACCACTGGCACTTAATACAGCACTTTCACATTTTCACTTCTCCGAAATTTCAATTTCTTTGGTCAAAACGTTTTTGTTCCGCGATAAGGAAATTTCTGAAATACCGCTCAATAACTTTGAATCCTTATACCGGTAAAAAAAAAGATATTTAATTATTTTTTAAGAAAATTATAATCTACTCAACGCTTGTAGAATTCCTTTTACTACGAAAAATTTGGAGAAAAATGTACACCAGCAGTGTTCTACAGATGATTGATCAAATGTTAGGAAATGCTGATATACATCACTAGTGTAACACAGATGATTGATCAAATGTCTGGAAGTGTTTTTGCAGGTGTATTGGTGGCGTCAGAAATTCTGTTAATGTATTGGTGTTTCCATCAGCCGTTTCTTGCAGGGAATTATCCAAAAAAGTAAAAAATGCAAATCTATTCAAATCTTGCAGCAAAGGCGAACAGATGATCAAATTAAAATTATAGGAATTAGCAAAATATATACAAATCCTATATTTACAAAAATTTATATGAAATTTGTATTACTTTAGCTTGGTTTCAGCTGTAGATTATGCCTGCATTGTATTTTACTAATAAAGAAACATGTATGTATGTCAGGGACCGTAACGGTTATAAGTGATATCCAAAAAGTTGATTTTTAACGATTATTTTCTGAGTTTTATTTTTTGCTCAGAAAATAAAACTTTTTTCTTGAGTTTTATTTTTTGATCAGAAAATAACTTTTTTCTTGAGTTTTATTTTTCGATCAGAAAATAAGTTATTTTTTAAGTTTTATTTTTCCCTCAGAAAATAAAATTTTTTTCTGAGTTTTATTTTTCGATCAGAATATAAAAGTTATTTTTTGAGTTTTATTTTTACCTCAGAAAAGAAAAGTTATTTTTTGAGTTTTATTTTTCGATCAGAATATAAAAGTAATTTTTTGAGTTTTATTTTTCCCTCAGAAAATAAAAGTTATTTTTTGAGTTTTATTTTTTTGCTCAGGTAATAAAAGTTTATTTATAAATTTTACGTATTTATGTGACGCGAGCACATATCTATATATATATAAAAATGGTGTAAAAAATGTTACTAACCTCATCAGATGAGAACGGCTGGACCGATTTCTGTAAAAATTTTTGTCAGTTGTTCGTATTCTCGAGGAGATGGTTCGTACGGAAGAAAATTTTGGAAAATCCATCCGGAAAAGTCCGAAAATTGGAAAAATCGGTATGTATGTGTGTATGTGTGCATCTGTGGATGTGTGTCCTTTATAAACTCCCAAAGTAACCAACCGTTCTTTATGAAATTTTCACAGTAGATTCATGTGGTGTTAGTGCACATAGTAGGGTATATAGAATTTCGAAAAAGTTGGAGCTTCCCGGAATACAGGCCTAAATGAGGACCCAGATCGATCCAGCAAGTCTTCGAGCAATATTGGTATCAAATGAAAGGTGTTGAACAGGCCTTCAACATAAAGTTATTTTCATTGCGATACCTAGGCCGGGTTCCCAGATATGGGTTAAAGCGTGGGACCGAGTGACCCTCGAAAGTTTCTGAGCGATATTGGTATCAAATGAAAGCTTTTGAGGAGGACTTCAACAAAGAGCTTTTTAAATAGTGATGCCTAGGCCGGGTTCCGAGATTTGGGTCAAAGCGTGGACCCGGATAACCCCTGAATGTTTTCGAGCGATATTGGTAGCAAATGAAAAGGGTTGAGCAGGCTTCCACATACAGCTTTTTTCATTGTGATTTCTAAGGCTCTTTCCCAGAGATGGCTAAAGTAGTGGGCCCGGATGGTGATGGACGGTCCCGGTAAGGTAAAGGTAGGTAGCTGTAGGGATAGGGATAGGGATAGGGATAGAGATAGAGATAGAGATAGAGATAGAGATAGAGATAGAGATAGAGATAGAGATAGAGATAGAGATAGAGATAGAGATAGAGATAGAGATAGAGATAGAGATAGGGATAAGGATAAGGATAAGGATAAGGATAAGGATAAGGATAAGGATAAGGATAAGGATAAGGATAAGGATAAGGATAAGGATTAGGATAAGGATAAGGATAAGGATTAGGATAAGGATTAGGATAAGGATAAGGATAAGGATAAGGATAAGGATAAGGATAAGGATAAGGTTAAGGGTAAGGATAAGGATAAGGATAAGGATAAGGATAAGTATAAGGATAATGATAGGGATAGGGATAGGGATAGGGATAGGGATTGAGATTGAGATTGAGACTGAAATAGAGATAGGGATTGAGATAGAGATAGGGATCGGGGGAAGTAGGTTTGTCGCGGTGAATATAACTATAACTTTTATTCAGAGAATAGACATTTTTTTATTATTCGCAGTCATTAAGATGGACTCTAAGATAATGGTTAGCAATACGGTAATCAAAGACTTTTCTTTAGGCTTCATAGGAATAAATTTTAGCAGAACAACGTCTGCCGGGTCAGCTAGTATACTATTAAAAATGTAATTTTATGTATGTATGTGAGTAGGTACATAAATATGTAGCATTTAGAAACTCTGTGGGACAGAAATAAAGTTGTTGTATGTGAAGCATTTACTTAAATCTAATAACTTTAAACGAGCAATTCTTGTATATATATATACTATGCATAAAATTAAATTTTTAATAGTATATATGTGCTCGCGTCACATAAATACGTAAAATTTATAAATAAACTTTTATTATTTGAGCAAAAAAATAAAACTCAAAAAATAACTTATTATCTGAGCAAAAAAATAAAACTCAAAAAATAACTTTTATTTTCTGATCGAAAAATAAAACTCAAAAAATAACATTTATTTTCTGAAGGAAAAATAAAACTCAAAAAATAACTTATTATCTGAGCAAAAAAATTCAACTCAAAAAATAACTTATTTTCTGATCGAAAAATAAAACTCAAAAAATAACTTTTATTTTCTGAGGGAAAAATAAAACTCAAAAAATAACTTATTTTCTGATCGAAAAATAAAACTCAGAAAAAAACTTTTATTTTCTGAGGGAAAAATAAAACTCAAAAAATAACTTTTATTTGCTGAGGGAAAATAAAACTCAGAAAATAACGATTAAAAATCAATTTTTTTATAAAAATCGAAAAAATAAAAGTTAATGCACCTAGAGGTAGTCTGCGTTACGGTGATTATATCTGTGTACTTCTTTTGCGTTTAGCGTTTGTCCTTCAGTATGATTTTTTTAGTCAAAATTTAAAAAATAACGATTATTTGCAATCCCTGATGTATGTATATAAATGCGGAGTTGCGACTGCCTGCTGGCATTGCATATTGACATCATATATGTAATACTTCTATATTGCTAACAAAAGCTAGTACCGTCGGAAAACATTACAGTACAGATATATTATCATTAGAGTGAGGCAGGCTTATATGAATATTTCAAAAGTGACATAAAAAATTCATGAGCGGATTTAAATTTGAAATTGAATTTAGATTTTGAATTTTGGGTATGTATGATATTTTGTTGTTCCTGAAAATTTGTATACAATAAAAAAATGTCGAGGGTGTGTTGTTTGTGCAACGAAAGAAGAGGAATAAGCTTAATATTACACAGGTGAGTTTACATATGAAATATTTGTACATAAATTGGGCTTGAAGTCGAATAAACCGTCTTTGCAATTACATATGTAGATTTCCAAAAGATATACTTTTGGAGCAGCGATGGAGAGAAGTGTGTAATCTGCAACCTGGTGTAGATACAAAAAATATGCGTGTTTGTTCAAAGCGTTTCAAGAAAGATGATTACAAGCCATCAAAGGGCATTTGTAAATATTTATGGCCCAATGCTGTTCCTAAAAGGGAAATACAATCAACTCTGCTCAGTCAGTTGCCTGCGAGTCTCCCATTGCTAAGACTAAGCGACATTTCATTCGAACGTAAGTAAATCCGACCAGGAGAATTAATACCGCCAATATTACTCCACAAATTGTGCACATATGTTCATATTAACATACATATGTATGTAAGGTTTGCGCACGATGAAATTAGTGCACAAAATATTTGAAATAACTTGTAAGTTAGATAATATATTAAAAGTTAATGCACGGGATTCTAAAATAAATTAAATTTATGTTTATAGTTATTAAACACATTTTTCAAATTAATGCGTTTTTATGCACAATTTAGCTTTTTTCAATATGCCTCCAATTAGCCTTCAAACTGTAACCTCGGAAACTTTTTTGCTTGAAGATAGCCATTTTTTTACAAAATTGTTAGTGGTTTCAGTAACTTGTTTTGTGCCCTTCATAATCCTTTTTACTAGAGCCAAATATCTTTCGATGGGTATGAGCTCCGGGCAGTTAGGCGGATTGGCTTGTTTGGGCACAACAACTATATGGTTCTTTTCATACCCCTGATCTACCGATTTGCTATAGTGGCACTAAGCTAAGTCAGGCCAAAAAAGTAGATACGTCATCCTGTCTTATGAATGGCAAAAGTCGTTTTTGCAAACACTCCCTTTTATATAATTCACTATTAATTGTTCCCATTGTAACAAAAGAGATGCTTCTTTTACCACAGCTACAAATGGCTTGCCAAACCAAAAATTCTTAGGAAACTTTGTTTTATTTTGGGTCTTGAACTCCTCCTGCACATTCCTCTACGGTCTACGGCAAAAAAAATCAACACCTGGTAGTTGTGAAAAGTCTCCAAGCACATACGTTTCAAATCAATCAAAAATTTTGAGAAAATCTAAGTGTAGTGGTTTGGCCCGCTCTTTTGCCGTGTTGTTCTTTTTTGAATTTCTGTCAGGCACTTTCTGTACTTTATAAGACTTAAGCCCTTCCTCCTTCTTAACCTTCCTGATGATTGCCTGGGAGCATTACACTTTTTCAGCCACTTTTCTACCAGATATGTTGGGATTTTTCCTGAGAAGGGTTATAATCCTTTTGACGACGTTCAGATCTTTAAAGCCCTTGTTTTTACCACTTCCACCTTTCCTAACGACAGTTAGACGTTCATTATATGTTTTGATAACACGCGACCCTGTATTTCTGGAAACCTTTAGTTTCCTAGCGATTTTTTTAAATGTCCAGTTCGGATTTTCGTTATGAAATCCAATTATTTTTTCACGCACTTCTATTTCTCTGTTCATATTTGCCACAAAACGTTTTTGAATCTTTAGAAATTTGGCACTAGTATTTGTATACATTTAGTAAAACCATCTTATGTTACAAAAAAACTAAATTTGGAGGTTGAAAATTTTTACAAGTCGAAATGTATGCACTAGGGCTGATGATTTGACCCGGGTAATGAGATACCCGGGTACCCGGGTAGTGAATGAAGCCCTACCCGGGTATTAAAATGCCCGGGTACCCGGCATGGGTATCAAACGAAAGGGGATGGCCCCAGGTTTCATTTGAACTTCGATATATTTCGATAAATTTATCGATAACTGAGTTATCGGTCAAAATTCGATTGCACAAAACCTTAATATTACCCTACAATATGGGTATCAAACGAAAGGGGATGGCCCCAGGTTTCATTTTAACATCGATATATTTCGATAAATTTATCGATAACTGAGTTATCGGTCAAAATGTTATTGCCCAAAAAAATTTAAATTATACTACAACATGGGTATCAAACGAAAGGGGATGGCCCCAGGTTTCATTTTAACTTCGATATATTTCGATAAATTTATCGATAACTGAGTTATCGGTCAAAATGCGATTGCCCAAAAACATTAAAATTATACTACAATATGGGTGTCAAACGAAAGGGGATGGCCCCAGGTTTCATTTGAACTTCGATATATTTCGATAAATTTATCGATAACTGAGTTATCGGTCAAAATATGATTGCACAAAAACCTTAATATTACCTTACAATATGGGTATCAAACGAAAGGGGATGGCCCCAGGTTTCTTTTGAACTTCGATATATTTCGATAAATTTATCGATAACTGAGTTATCGGTCAAAATTCGATTGCACAAAACCTTAATATTACCCTACAATATGGGTATCAAACGAAAGGGGATGGCCCCAGGTTTCATTTGAACTTCGATATATTTCGATAAATTTATCGATAACTGAGTTATCGGTCAAAATGCGATTGCACAAAAACCTTAATATTACCTTACAATATGGGTATCAAACGAAAGGGGATGGCCCCAGGTTTCTTTTGAACTTCGATATATTTCGATAAATTTATCGATAACTGAGTTATCGGTCAAAATTCGATTGCACAAAACCTTAATATTACCCTACAATATGGGTATCAAACGAAAGGGGATGGCCCCAGGTTTCATTTGAACTTCGATATATTTCGATAAATTTATCGATAACTGAGTTATCGGTCAAAATGCGATTGCACAAAAACCTTAATATTACCTTACAATATGGGTATCAAACGAAAGGGGATGGCCCCAGGTTTCATTTGAACTTCGATATATTTCGATAAATTTATCGATAACTGAGTTATCGGTCAAAATATGATTGCACAAAAACCTTAATATTACCTTACAATATGGGTATCAAACGAAAGGGGATGGCCCCAGGTTTCTTTTGAACTTCGATATATTTCGATAAATTTATCGATAACTGAGTTATCGGTCAAAATTCGATTGCACAAAATCTTAATATTACCCTACAATATGGGTATCAAACGAAAGGGGATGGCCCCAGGTTTCATTTGAACTTCGATATATTTCGATAAATTTATCGATAACTGAGTTATCGGTCAAAATGCGATTGCACAAAAACCTTAATATTACCTTACAATATGGGTATCAAACGAAAGGGGATGGCCCCAGGTTTCTTTTGAACTTCGATATATTTCGATAAATTTATCGATAACTGAGTTATCGGTCAAAATTCGATTGCACAAAACCTTAATATTACCCTACAATATGGGTATCAAACGAAAGGGGATGGCCCCAGGTTTCATTTGAACTTCGATATATTTCGATAAATTTATCGATAACTGAGTTATCGGTCAAAAACCTAATTTTGTACGATATATCGACCAAATTTTTTGTGTCACTTTATATACTTTTGTTGTAGAAACTAAGCACATTGTATGCCAAAAAAGCAGTACTATATTAATTTGAACTCTTTCCTATATAATACAGCCAGAAATATCATAATCTTTGTAAATATGTTCTGAGAAAAAAAACCCGCATGTAGCACAGTACACGTGGTGGAAGTTAACTTATTACATTAAGACCAGCCACAAATGACAGCAGAAAACGCGCAGAACTTGGGCAGGCAGAAAACGCCGGTTTACAAAAACCCTCGATTTCCTTGTACTTCTGCCAATGGGCACACATGAAGACGCGCGTTTCTATGGCTTTCTGCCCAAGTTCTGAGCGTTTGCTGCCGTCATGTGTGGCTGGTCGAAGAGTAATTATAACGAAAAAATCTGAAGTAAAATGACGTCTAAGCTTGTTACTTTGTTTTGCTTTTATTAAATTTTTTAAACCATGTTAAATTAATCCAAAATGAAGTAAGATATCCTATACAAATAAAACGCTTAAGGTTTCAGACAAATCGCAAAAAATAGCATACCTTTGACCCATATCTGGCTGCCCGACCTAGGAATAATAATCAGTACATCCTACGTGAAAGCCCTGCACAATACCTTTCGGGAGCATCCCATGGGAAATGGTAAATTTGTCCCGTACAAACATTTCGATTTCTCACACATATACCAGTTTTTCAAATGCAAGCTTCTGCTTTTGTTTAGAAATTAGCCACACAATATTGATGAACCAGAAACTTTGTTTGATAACCTTTTGGCTTGTCGGTAAATTGTAAATATTTAAACTATTTGTCCCGTACAAACAATGTAAAAAATTACATTACAGCATTTTTAATTCTTTTGGAATAAACTTATTTCTAATATTTTTTCTGTTTGAATAAAACTTGATATTAGTGCTACCACATTTACTTTTTTATTTTTATCGAATACAATTAATTTGCCAAAAATTGCTCCTGGTTTGCATAAACCAAGGATCATGGTAGACCAGTCCTATCACGTACAAACACATAACTTTTTTAAGATTTTGCATGCATACACGAATATTTCAAAAGCAAGTTTCTGCTTTTAATAAGAGTATTATCAAACAGTAATAATGCACCAGATATTCTGTTGGTTAACATTTTGGTGTGCCTTTAATTCAAATCGAAAACTGTAAAAATTCGTACAATTTGTCCCGTAAAAACCTTCATTTGATACCAATATTGCTCAGAAATATTCCGTGGTTAACCAATATCCGCATTCTAGAAATTGCCATCGCTAAATGAGATCGCCATCCCCTTTCGTTTGATACCCATATTGTAAGGTAATATTAAGGTTTTTGTGCAATCACATTTTGACCGATAACTCAGTTATCGATAAATTTATCGAAATATATCGAGGTTAAAATGAAACCTGGGGTCATCCCCTTTCGTTTGATACCCATATTGTAAGGTAATATTAAGGTTTTTGTGCAATCACATTTTGACCGATAACTCAGTTATCGATAAATTTATCGAAATATATCGAAGTTCAAATGAAAGCTGGGGCCATCCCCTTTCGTTTGATACCCATATTGTAGGGTAATATTAAGGTTTTTGTGCAATCGCATTTTGACCGATAACTCAGTTATCGATAAATTTATCGAAATATATCGAAGTTCAAATGAAACCTGGGGTCATCCCCTTTCGTTTGATACCCATATTGTAAGGTAATATTAAGGTTTTTGTGCAATTACATTTTGACCGATAACTCAGTTATCGATAAATTTATCGAAATATATCGAAGTTCAAATGAAACCTGGGGCCATCCCCTTTCGTTTGACACCCATATTGTAAGGTAATGTTAAGGTTTTTGTGCAATCAGATTTTGACCGATAACTCAGTTATCGATAAATTTATCGAAATATATCCAAGTTAAAATGAAACCTGGGGCCATCCCCTTTCGTTTGATACCCATATTGTAAGGTAATATTAAGGTTTTTGTGCAATCGCATTTTGACCGATAACTCAGTTATCGATAAATTTATCGAAATATATCGAAGTTCAAATGAAACCTGGGGCCATCCCCTTTTGTTTGATACCCATATTGTAGGGTAATATTAAGGTTTTTGTGCAATCGCATTTTGACCGATAACTCAGTTATCGATAAATTTATCGAAATATATCCAAGTTTAAATGAAACCTGGGGCCATCCCCTTTCGTTTGATACCCATATTGTAGGGTAATATTAAGGTTTTTGTGCAATCGCATTTTGACCGATAACTCAGTTATCGATAAATTTATCGAAATATATCGAAGTTCAAATGAAACCTGGGGCCATCCCCTTTCGTTTGATACCCATATTGTAAGGTAATGTTAAGGTTTTTGTGCAATCAGATTTTGACCGATAACTCGATAAATTCTCGTTTTTGAGGAACAAAAGCAAACGTCTGAACATCCAAACATCGCTACATATGTACATTTCTCGTTCATCCATAAACGAGCGGCCTATTGTGGTAAGCAGCGTTTGTCGCATTAGCCGGCATCAACAAGAATGCCCGGGTACCCCATATTGTAAGGTAATATTAAGGTTTTTGTGCAATTACATTTTGACCGATAACTCAGTTATCGATAAATTTATCGAAATATATCGAGGTTAAAATGAAACCCGGGGTCATCCCCTTTCGTTTGATACCCATATTGTAAGGTAATATTAAGGTTTTTGTGCAATTACATTTTGACCGATAACTCAGTTATCGATAAATTTATCGAAATATATCGAAGTTCAAATGAAAGCTGGGGCCATCCCCTTTCGTTTGATACCCATATTGTAGGGTAATATTAAGGTTTTTGTGCAATCGCATTTTGACCGATAACTCAGTTATCGATAAATTTATCGAAATATATCGAAGTTCAAATGAAACCTGGGGTCATCCCCTTTCGTTTGATACCCATATTGTAAGGTAATATTAAGGTTTTTGTGCAATTACATTTTGACCGATAACTCAGTTATCGATAAATTTATCGAAATATATCGAAGTTCAAATGAAACCTGGGGCCATCCCCTTTCGTTTGACACCCATATTGTAAGGTAATGTTAAGGTTTTTGTGCAATCAGATTTTGACCGATAACTCAGTTATCGATAAATTTATCGAAATATATCCAAGTTAAAATGAAACCTGGGGCCATCCCCTTTCGTTTGATACCCATATTGTAAGGTAATATTAAGGTTTTTGTGCAATCGCATTTTGACCGATAACTCAGTTATCGATAAATTTATCGAAATATATCGAAGTTCAAATGAAACCTGGGGCCATCCCCTTTTGTTTGATACCCATATTGTAGGGTAATATTAAGGTTTTTGTGCAATCGCATTTTGACCGATAACTCAGTTATCGATAAATTTATCGAAATATATCCAAGTTTAAATGAAACCTGGGGCCATCCCCTTTCGTTTGATACCCATATTGTAGGGTAATATTAAGGTTTTTGTGCAATCGCATTTTGACCGATAACTCAGTTATCGATAAATTTATCGAAATATATCGAAGTTCAAATGAAACCTGGGGCCATCCCCTTTCGTTTGATACCCATATTGTAAGGTAATGTTAAGGTTTTTGTGCAATCAGATTTTGACCGATAACTCGATAAATTCTCGTTTTTGAGGAACAAAAGCAAACGTCTGAACATCCAAACATCGCTACATATGTACATTTCTCGTTCATCCATAAACGAGCGGCCTATTGTGGTAAGCAGCGTTTGTCGCATTAGCCGGCATCAACAAGAATGCCCGGGTACCCGGGCATTACCCGGCTGCCCGGGTAGTAAATGGGCCGGGTACCCGGACAATACCCGGGTACCCGGGCAATACCCGAAAAACCCGGGTACCCGGGCATTACCCGGGTACCCGGGTACACGGGTATCATCAGCTCTAGTATGCACTAATTTCATCGTGCGCAAACCTTATATTCTCGTTTAATTTAAAATAGAGCTGAATGAAAATCCTTGTTCCACCGAAAGAACCCAACATCTATCAAGCCCCAATGCAGTTCCTGTAATGGAAATGCAATCAACTCAGGGCAACCAGTTTCCAGCAAGTCTTCCACTGATAAGGCCAAGCGATGTTTCATTCGAACGTAAGTAAACCGACCAAGAGCATTAAAATAAAAGTTGCATGGACAAAGGCTGATTTTCATGTGTTGATGTTATCAGGATGTAAGGACTACTACCTTCTCTGAGAGGAAACCTTATTTCCAAGCCTTATTTGCCATGGAAAATTAGGCTTAGAAAATTCCTGATAATAATGATGAGTGGTAGTGCAAATCACTCGCACTAATTTTTGATTGACAGTGCAAATCACATTTGCATTCCCATTCACTACTGAATGGTAGTGCAAACCACATTTGCATTCCCATTCACTATTGAATGGTAATGCACTTTGAATGGTAATGCAAAAATGTCCATCCTTGTGTATGTATATACATATTGTGGCGAATATAATCGGTTCTCCACTTACATCACTAAAATGATTGAACACATCTCTAGGGAAAGTGCCAGAACTAGAAGAAGATACCAGATAATTTCCAGTGTTGCCAGAATTTTCCAGATTGCGTTTGACAGACTATATAAGGCGGCGAGCAGGCGCTCCAGAGTCAGTCGTAATTTAACCGTAGAAGTGTTAACATCAAGTGAAGTAAAACAAGTGTAGACTTTTTAGTCGTGAAATAAAGCAGTGTGAATTAAGAAGTAAATAAAGACTTTTATTTAACAATTCAGCGATACGAACCCTATAGAAATAATCGAGCTATCGACAAATACGTAACAATTGGTGTCAGAAGTGGGATTGTTAAATAAATTCCAGGACCAAGGATAACGAAGCAAGGATAACGAATCAAGGATAACGAATCAAGGATAAGGAAACAAGGATAACGAGACAAGGATAACGAAATAAGAATAATGGCAAAGTTAAATGATCTGAAAATCCAAGAACTTAAAAGGGAGTTAGAAAAGAGAAACCTGAGTACCACCGGCAATAAAATTGAACTACAGGCAAGGTTAAGAGTAGCTATGGAAGCATATAACATTAATGTAGATGAGTTTGATTTCAACGATGATGTGGAAGAGGTGCAAAAGGAAGAAACCCAGAAGGAAGAGGCTCCACAGTCAGTAGCAAACGTAGACATGAACTCGATATTGGCTGTGCTGACACAGATATCGGCAAAAATGGAAGATCAACAGGCACAGATGTCGACAAAAATCGAAGAACAACAGGCACAGATATCGGCAAAAATGGAAGATCAACAGGCACAGATGTCGACAAAAATCGAAGAACAACAGGCACAGATAACGTCAAAAATGGAATTGCAACAGTCAGTACTTTCATCACAGGTGTCCCGCATTGCGGCTCAGTTGGAGGCACAAGAAGAACGCATGTCCTTACAATTCAAGGCACAGGATGCAAAAATTATACAAGTTAAGGAGGTCCTTGAAGAAAGACAAGAAAAATTAGAGGACGATGTAAAAGCATTGAAAGCCCGTCTCCAGGATATTCAACTAAGTCGTCCAGTCGCTTCAACTGCTACACAGAAGATAAAACCTCCGTCGTTTGATGGAAGTGGTCCATTTCAAGTATTCAAGCTACAATTTGAGAAAACGGCAGTTGTAAATAATTGGAGTGCGGAGGACAAAGTCGCTGCCCTGTTCGTAGCATTGAAAGGACCTGCAGCAGAAATATTACAGACTGTTAGCGAGGGCGAAAGGAACAGCTATGACGCAATTATGGGTGCCATTGAAAGACGTTATGGTAGCGAGCACAGGAAGCAGATATATCAAATGGAGTTGCAGAATCGCTTCCAGAAACCAAATGAGACGTTACAAGAATTTTCTTCTGAGATTGAGAGGCTAGCTCATTTGGCAAACGCAGGAGCACCTCAAGAATTCATCGAAAGAATGAAAATTCAAAGCTTCATCAATGGAATACGAGATATTGAAACGAAGCGGGCTACCTATGCAAACCCAAAAGGAACTTTCGCTGAAACGGTCTCATATGCTTTGACACAGGAAACGGCATCTCTATTAAGCAAGCCCACTTACAAGGCTCATCGTGTGGAAGTGGAAACGCCAGACTTACTAAGCAAGATATTGGAGGTGTTGAATGAATTGCAGAAAAAGAGTAATAGAGCTGTGAAATGCTTCAGGTGCAGGAAAACAGGACACATAGCACGTCATTGTAGCAAGGGCTCCAGTAATTTCAGCACTGTGGACAAGCGAAAGCGCAAGGTTGACGGGCATGAGCAAATGTCCAAATTAATAGATCGCCAGAAAGGAACCATACAAGGAAATACTGATGCCGTATTGCGAAAACCATGTAACCTCGAACGAAAGAATTCCTCCAGAGCTGAGCGGAAGGGAGTCGTCGTAAATGTTCGGCGAATGACAATAACATCCACAGACGAATGGGATGCGGACCAATTAAGGAAGTGTCAGCTAGAAGATCCAGATCTGGCACGTGTAATGATCGGTTTGGAGCAAAATGAACGACCATCAAAAGAAGAGATGTCAGCAGAGAGTCCTGTTGCCAAATCATATTGGGCACAGTGGAATAGTTTGCAATTGGTAAATGGTTGCCTACATCGTGTTTGGGAGAGTGAAGATGGTCAAAGTTCTAAAACATTGATAGTTGTTCCAAGGAAAAGAATACCGGATGTGTTAAATGAACTACACAATGGTCCAAGTGGAGGTCATCTTGGAGTAACAAAGACGGTAGAGAAAATCAAGAAGAGGTTTTATTGGGTCGGCTGCCGTCAGACAGTTGTTGAGTGGATTGCGAACTGCGACGTGTGCATAAAGGCTAAGGGTCCCAAATCCAGGAGTCATGGGCTGATGAAACAATACAACTCAGGAGCACCATTTGAGAGAATTGCCATGGATGTAGCTGGGCCATTTCCTACTAGCAAACTTGGAAACAAATATGTACTGGTAGTCATGGATTACTTCAGCAAATGGCCGGAGGTGTACCCGATTCCAAATCAAGAAGCAGAAACTATAGCCGAAGTATTCACCAACAATTGGGTGGCGAGATATGGTGCACCTATAGAGCTACATTCTGACCAAGGAAGGAACTTCGAATCAGTTGTGTTTCAGGAGCTGTGCAAAACACTGGGTATTAGGAAAACCCGAACAACTGCGTTGCATCCACAATCAGACGGCATGGTAGAAAGATTTAACAGAACATTAGAGGAACATTTACGAAAAGTGGTGGACAAGTTCCAGAGAGATTGGGACACTCATATTCCTCTGTTCCTGATGGCATATCGATCGGCCGTACACGATACAACAGGTCAGACTCCTGCAAAAGTAATCTTTGGTAGTGATCTTCGACTGCCAGCTGACTTGAAATTTGGGATAAGTGCTGATGCGGGAATAAATGCCAGACAATCTAACAACGTTCTGGAAGAGGAAATGAGAGAAATACATGAACTTGTAAGACAGCGAACAAAGATCATGAGTGACAAGATGAAGGCCAGATACGACAAGGCAATGAACTCAGAAGGTTTTGTTGAGGGAGATCTAGTTTTGCTATACAACCCGCAGCGAAAGAAAGGTTTGTCCCCGAAATTGCAGTGTACTTGGGAAGGGCCCTACAAAGTGATTAAACGGCTCAACGATGTTGTGTATCGCATACAAACGATTGGAAGACCAAGGAATAAAATGAAAGTGGTTCATCTGGAAAGGCTAGCAGCATTTGGGACAAGTAATGTGTCAGATCGGGACGATCAGACTTAGGTGGAGGGCAGTGTGGCGAATATAATCGGTTCTCCACTTACATCACTAAAATGATTGAACACATCTCTAGGGAAAGTGCCAGAACTAGAAGAAGATACCAGATAATTTCCAGTGTTGCCAGAATTTTCCAGATTGCGTTTGACAGACTATATAAGGCGGCGAGCAGGCGCTCCAGAGTCAGTCGTAATTTAACCGTAGAAGTGTTAACATCAAGTGAAGTAAAACAAGTGTAGACTTTTTAGTCGTGAAATAAAGCAGTGTGAATTAAGAAGTAAATAAAGACTTTTATTTAACAATTCAGCGATACGAACCCTATAGAAATAATCGAGCTATCGACAAATACGTAACAATATTCTCGTTTAATTTCAAAATAGATATGAATGAAGATACTTGTGCCACCGAAAAGTCACAATTTAAAGAACCGCGTTATATTTCCGAAATAAGAACTCCCCATCTATCAACACCAAGACGTGCCAGTCGCATACTCAGATTTGTCAAGGACTCGTTAAAAAAAAAAACAAAACAAATAAAATCTCTGCAAGGTAAAGCGAGTCATCTTCGAAAGCGCGTTAGAAAATTAGAGGATTTAATATTACACTTACGCCAAAAAGGTTTGGTCAACGCCGAAGCAGCTGAGATGATGGTAAAATTGACTATACCGTTTTTTAGTATATAAAATAAGATTGTAATAATATTTTCTTTTCGTAGGAGCTCATCCCGGATAATATTAAAAAAATTATATCTCGCAAGTTGGCAGGTTCAAGATTTTACGAGAAAGAAATAAGAAGTTTTGCTTTAACTCTGCATTTTTACTCTCCGAAGGCTTACAAATATGTACGACAGACTTGGAAAAACTTTTTACCAAATGTTTCTACTTTGAGAAAGTGGTACCAAAAAATTGATGGCAATCCCGGTTTCACAAAGCAAGCCCTTGATGCTATTGGTCTTCGATCAAGTGGTTCAAAAAAGGCCATAGTAAATTTAGTTATAGACGAAATGGCAATACGAGAACAAAAAATTTATGATCGACATAGTTTTCAAGGTGTAGTAGATTCAGGCACATTCGATTTTAATGTTGAAAGTGACAGCTCTCAGAATGCAAACAGCGCCTTAGTTTTGATGGCAGTGTCTTTGAACGATCACTGGAAAATACCGATAGGATAATTTTTAATAAGATCATTAAGAGCTGAAGAACGTGCCAATATTATAATAGAAGCTCTTACAGCTCTGAAAAACTGTGGTGCGATTGTTTATTCAATAACTTTCGATGGTGCAGCAACAAATATAGCGATGTGTAAGTGTTTAGGTGGAAATTTAACGTATGGACCAAACTTCAAACCATTTTTCACAAATCCGGCTACAAGCGACAATTGTTACATATTTTACGACTTTTGTCACATGATAAAACTAGTTAGAAATTGTTTATGTGATAAAGAAATTTTGAAATCAAGGGACGACCAACTTATTAAGTGGAAATACTTTCAACTGTTATACGAAATTCAAAAAAAAGAGGGACTTCGTTTGGCAAACAAAATTACTAAAAATCATGTGTATTTTAAAAACAGTATAATGAGTGTAAAATTGGCGATGCAATTACTAAGCAAGAGTGTCTCAGAATCTTTAGTATTTTTGGAAAAGTTTATACCGGATGAGCAAATTAAAAGTAAATTTAAGGATAGTGCGGCAACTGCCGAGTTTTGCTTGCTTTTTAATAACTTAGGAGATATGCTCAATTCAAAGAACAGATTTATAAAAAACGAATTTAAAGCTCCTTTAATGGATAGTACCTATGACAAGCTGAAATGCCATGCACAGAGATTCGAACAATATATTGCAGGTATAAGGGATTTAAATAATACCCCAATTTTGGAAACGGGTAGGAAAACTGGATTTATTGGCTTAATAATATGCCTTCGTAACATATTTCCTTTATATGATAAATTAAAAAAATTTGATTTCTCATATCTTCTAAGTTTTAAGCTTTCTCAGGATTTTATTGAAACTTTTTTTAGTGCAATTCGAGCAAGAGGTGGATTCAATAACAATCCGAATGCTATACAATTTAAAAGTGCTTATAAACGCCTCTTGATTAGACATGAGTTGAAAGAGTTTGAAAGCGGCAATTGTTCTTTTGATCGAATACCAATACTTGAAGCCTCTTCTGCTTCAAAAAAACAAATTGAAATTAAATATGATATTCAGCACGCATACAATTATATTAACGGAATGTGGGGACTGTCAGTTTTCGTCGACAATGTCGTGCGCTATATAGCGGGATTTGTAGTTTGGAAAATTAGATCAAATCTTAATTGCGATATTTGTAAGGAGCAATTGTTAGGTGAAGTGATGCCAACATTATCAAAACTAAAAAACATGGGTTCTTATCTACCATCAAAGGATGTTTGCGATATTTGCTTAATATGTGAGAGTGTCATCAGACAGCAAATAGGGAGCAGGTTACCTAAAAATATAAAAGAATATCTTGTTGCTAAGGTTTTCCGTAGTTTAAGAAATCCTTTCGCAAATAAATTTATGAGCGATCACGTACAAATCGAAAGTTTTTACAGTAATGAGATCCTCAATGATCATCGTGTTACTCTTTGTAAATCTATAATTTCCTTCTACATAGATACACGACTATTTTACGAAAGCTCTAAAGAAACTGAGAAAAAATCATATATTCGAAAAAAATTTACGAAACTTATATTATTTGCAAATCAGTGAAGAGATATATACATATGTATGTGTATGCCGCACTCCAAATCAAAGCAGCATAACACAAAATATTACAAATGTTAAGGGGAGGTAAAAAACTGTGTTCTTTGCAAACGATTTTATGGCATGCAGATTTAACGGTAATTTTCCAGTTAAAGTAGACTATCTTGGAATATAATTTGAAAAAGTCGCTAGAGATGTATTCTGTAAGCCGGTTTAGGGAAAATCCAGATTTTGAGTTTGATTTAGCGTATCCCTGCAAAAAAATGTGCGATTAATACCGAAAGATATTTGTCCCGGATTGATCTCTTTCGAGAACAATAGGTCCACAATTAGTCCCCAATTGTTCCCGTACGGGTATAAATGTAGACTAATTGTAGACCAATTGTTCCCGAACGGGTATAAATGTAGACTAATTGTAGACCAATTGTTCCCTAACGGGTATAAATGTAGATTAATCGCTTTCATCCGGAACAGGTATAAATGTAGATTACTCGCTTTCATAACGAACGGGTTCAAATCTAGATTCCTCAAATGTATAAATTTTACAAAAATATGCAATGTATTTAAAAAAATTTTAGAACAATCGGTAAAACGAATTGAACTCCCTTTCTTATAATAACAATGATGAATAATAATTTTAACAAAATGTTGTCTACAATATCCTATGAAAAACTCCTTTACATTACGCTCATATAATGCATACTCAAAACTTACAATTTTTTTAAATTTATTTATATATTCTTTATTGAAATATAATCTTTATTTAAATATGCATGAACATTTACAATTTTTTAAAGATTTTTATTAAAAATTGCCTTGGCTAACAACTTGGAAAAATCTACATTTGTACCCGTTGGGGATGAAAGTGATTGATCTACATTTGTACCCGTTCGGTATGAAAGCGATTGATCTACATTTGTACCCATTCGGGATGAAAGCGATTGATCTACATTTGTACCCGTTCGGTATGTTAGTGATTAATCTACATTGGTACCCGTTCGGGTATACAAGTTGAACAATTAGTCTCTTCATAGGGCATGCTCGAACAAATGCGATCAATTCACTCCATATAAAGGGATGTAAAATTGTATTAGTCGCATGCTCCCTTGCGATTGATCCCGGACACGTCCCGGATTAATCGCATTTTTTGCAGGGATACTATTCGCACACATACATACGACTAAATATTTATGTGCATATATTATGAATTTGTTATATGAGTATATATCAGTTTGTTTTAACTATGCAATTCCATTAATTGTTTAAAATATTGTTGACTGAATAAAAAATAAATATGTATAACAAGAACTTATGCTTCCAAAATTTTTCATTTACATTTTCATTTTATGGATTAGGGGGCATTAGTGATTTAGTTTGAAAATATGGTAGTCTTCACGTGAAGCCATATGCGGAATTAGAACTGTACACTGATGTTTTGGAAAATAAATTCGGCAATTAAATAAAAACAAAGGCGAAAGATAACGGTGTTTATCCTTATAAAATGTATTTTCCTACTTAAGCGGTTTTACAATTTTTTAACTACTTATAGGCCCTTTTTTAAAGCACAGACGGGCCCCTTCACTACAAATTAAATCCGCACCTGTAGTGTTTTTTTTGTAAAAATACACGTACACAACACGTACGCAATACAAACACAAAAACGGTACTAGCATGATTGTGTATGTTTTCCAATTTTCTTCACATTGAGAATATAGGCAACTAGCAATATGGAAGTATTACATATATGATTGAAATACCTACTTACATACATACACATAAGTTAGCAGAGGGTAACCGGCGGACTTCCTACATTAAGCAACAAACATACAATGCTGCTGTTATCATCCGAAATTTAGCTCAAGTACAGATGCAGACATAATCAAATGTTATTTATTTACATCTTTCATAATTAGTTCGTCCATATTTAACTTTTTTAATTTTGAATTTCAATTTTGCAATTTTCGCAAACTACAAACATGTTTTTTCATCAGCTGTTTTGCTGCTGGACAAATGTGATGGAAAAAAATTGTCCAGCAGAATTTTGCAGCTTCTCACAAAAATAAACGTCACTTTACTCTCTCATTTTCCTCTCTTCTGCAATTTTTTTGCGTAAAAAAATGGAAAAAGCGGATATTTATTGCAAAATTGTAATAAATTGCAACAAATTGCTGTACGCGAGTACACCTAATATGTTCATTTTCAAATGATATATGCTGATTCTCAACTTTAGAAACAATATTTTCTCAAACGTTTGATAATTTTTTTTCACTGTTTAATGGGAATGTTTGAATGTATACACGACATTCGTCGCCATCGCGATAAACATTTGGTTTTTGTTGTTATGGAGCATTCCATGGAAAATGGTAAATTTGTCCCGTACAAACATTTCGATTTCTCAAACATATCACAGTTTTTCAAATGCAAGCTTCTGGTTTTTGTTTAGAATTTAGCCACACAATATTGATGTACTAGAAACTTTGTTCGATAATCTTTTGGGTTGTCTGTGAATTGTAAAGATTTATACCATTTGTCCCGTACAAACAATGTACAAAATCACATTACAGCATTTTTAATTCTTTTAGAATAACCTTATTTCTAATATTTTTGTTGTTTGAGTAAACCTTGATATTAGTGCTACCACATTTACTTTTTTATTTTTTTCTAATACAATTAATTTGACTAAAATTGCACTTAGTTCACATAAACCAAGGATCATGGTAGACTAGCCCTGTCCCGTACAAACACATAACTTTTTTAAGATTTTTCACACATACACGAATATTTCAAAAGCAAGTTTCTGCTTTTAATAAGAGTTTTATCCAACAGTAAAAATGCACCAGATATTCAGTTGGTTAACATTTTCGTGTGCCTTTAATTCAAAGCCAAAAGTGTAAAAATTCGTACAATTTGCCCCGTACAAACCATGGAATGCTCCTATGTTCGACTAACTGTTAGGTACTCCATCAATTAATCTAATGTAGGTACTCCATGGATTAATTTGATTGTTATGCGGGACTGGAGTATATACTCCATTGCAATGACATGCAATGTTAAATGGACCATATTTTTTGTATGAAATGTAGAAAGTTATGGAGTACTCGGTTGGGCCAAAGCGAGCACTTCATGGATTAGCGACTGGAGTACTCGGAATTTTTGCAGGGTTATATCACCCAACACGCATATATCAGGTTTCAAAGATACGTTTGCACCACATTTTCTTTTATTAGAGAGAAGATAAAGAAAAAACTTTAGCGTTGGGGCCTTCGGCCGCGCTTATAAAAAATAACCCTCAGCCGGCAGAATTCTCTTTCCGGAGTAATATCTATGGCCCGGTCCACAGTGCTTTTGCGTAGAACACTTTTCTGGGTTGGAACTTCATAAGTCGTGCCACGATTCCAGGAAAACTGATTTTTTAAGGGTGCGTGGCACCGCCCCCCGATTCTATATCGGAAGTCCAAACGGCAAGAAAACAACTAGCTTTGGAAATATTAATGTTTAAAGTTGCGTAAATTGTCACACAGAACAACCCTTTTTTGTATGAAAATCAATTGGTTTGTTAGTTTAGTGCTGCCACACAACAACAAAACATCCAAAAAAAAACAGCAATCACAAAATGTCTAAAATGGACAAAGAGATGTTTTATAAAAGTTATGTGTAAAAAAAAATAACCCTCAGCCGGTAGAATTCTCTTTCTGGAGTAGAATCTAAGATGGATCCACAGTAATTTTGAGTAGAACACCCTTGTGCGTTGGCGGCCTTCGGCCGCTCTTGTAAAAAATAACCCTAAGCTACGCCATCCAAGTTTGGTCGTGTGTCATAACCGGTGATGGCCTTCTGCGTAGTACTTTTGAAATACATATATAGGTACAGTGGCGGATCCACGGGGGGTTTTGGGGGTTCAAACCCCCCCCTTGTGGTTTATCATTGATCCCAAATTAATGCCTTTATTGATTCTGCGCCCAAATTTCCCAAACTGATCAAGGAAAACTCTATCATTACAAAAGCAATGGTTGGACCATATAACATCCAAAAAAATGTACCTACATGCGAAAAAAGTTCATGTAGGTACCTTTGGACGCACGTGCATAAAATCAAATTTGTCAAATGCTATTCGCAAATTGGCAAATCGCAAATTTATTTTCTTTTCTTTCTTATCCCTATTTTTATCGGGATTGTACAGAATTAATTTGGTCAGAAATGTCTGAATCGTTGGAGAAATTGCCTTTTTCAGAGGCATTTCGCAATTCTTGTTTAAATTAATCTTTTAAAAACTTGAGTATATAAACACAAGAACTTCAATAAAGTAAAAATTCTATTAAAAATATAAATATAACCAAAAAGTACTACATATATATATTCTTATTTATTTTGGCTTTAAATGCAAGGGTAAGTGAAATTGATGATCAATTTGCCACCAATACCATACGATACTCATTCTCACGTACCAATGCAAAAATATTCATACATACGTTATACATGTTATTTAGAACTTCCATTGAAATCTCCTGCACTTTATGTGATGATATACATATTAGGTCCGTTTATTATTAGCTAGTTATGAACAGTTAGCCAAGTTTCGGCTGGAAAATCGTTTCTTGAGTCAAAAAAATAGCAGAAGAGATCCATTGATAGCTCCAAATTTCAGCTAGTAAAATTTTCCCTAGCTGAAATTATTCGCTGCCAAAGTAAGAAACAGCTGTTGAAAAAATAAACAAACGAATACTTTTGATTTTTATTACTTTTGAAATTTTCTGAATTTTTGAAATAGAAATAAAGAAAATTAAATGTTTTTTTAGAAAAAATAACCATTAACAGTAAAAAAAGGCATTCAAATTACTAATCGCTAATTTTTACTATTATTCCGTTTCTTGATTTTCTGTTCGTTTCGCTCTTTATTAGCGCAATTCTTTCCGTTTTGCTCACTTGACAGCTAGTTTCTAGTTTAATAAGAAACAAACCTATTGTTAATTTTGAGGGTTTTGAGTTTGGTGTTTTTAAGGTGCGGGAAATGGCGCAACTAGTATATAGAATAATAATAGTAGGTGGTACTAGTCCATATTTTCACCAGCGCACATAGGTAGATTTTCAAGTTTTATGCGGCCAAAAATATTTTATTGTCTACATCTATTCCAAATTGCTTGTTTAATGCAAAATTTTAATAATTATACTCAGCTGTACTAGTACACAGAGTATTATAGTTTTGATTTCCTAACGGTGGATTGTAACAGAATGAAATAATCGAGATAGATATAGACTTATATATATCGAAATGATCAGGGTGAAAAGAGAAATCGATTGAGCCATGTCCGTCCGTCTGTCCGTCTGTCCGTCTGTGCGCACGATAACTCGCGCAAAAATTGAGATATTTTGATGAAATTTGAAATGTAAGTTGGTATCAAGACAGGAACGGATGGTATTGGAAATGGGCGAAATCGGACCATGACCACGCCCACCTTCCCTATATAGTAAAAATCGGAAATTTTGTATCTCAGTCACTAATAGAGCTAGAGTGATAAAATTTCTCAGACGTATTGAGCTCAGGCCCTTATGAAGAAATATGGCGAAATTTTGGAAAATGGGCGGTGCCACGCCCACTTATTAAGGGGCAAACATTGAAAGTTTTATGAGTCATAACTCAGAAACCGTTGAAGATATATCGATGAATTTTGGTAGGCGTGATATACTTACTTAGGCAAATGTTTTGACGAAAAATTGCCAAAATCGGTTGACGACCACGCCCACTTTTATATATGGGTCTTATAAAGTGACCTAATAAAAACATTTTAAGCGATATCTTTGTCAAATATAAAGATAATTCATTGAAATTTTATGCAAGGTGTCCAACTATGGACATAAAACAAAAAATACAAAAATTTTGGAAAATGGGCGTGGAACCGCCTCCTTTTAGAAGCAGGAATATACGAGATTTCTGAGCCCATAACTCGACAAATAATCACATATTATGACGAAACTTGGTGTATACACTTTTATAACTTGTGTTAATAGACATGCAAAAATTTATTCAAATCGGTTTGTGACCACGCCTACTTTTTAAGAAAGATATTTCTGGAATACCCTTTGGGAATTTGTAACGTGACATCTTTGTAACTAGAAGTCATAAAGGAATGAAATTTTGAGCAAAGAATAATATTCATATGCTTAGTTGGATGACTGATAAAAATGTTGAAAATAGGAGTGGTTACGCCCACTTTATGCAGCACTCGCTTTATATAAAATACACCGTGTTTTCATCAAACGCAAACAAACAATGAAAGCATACAGCTGAGTATCTAATGTTCGATTCCACTCGAACTTAGGATTCCTTACTTGTTTGAGTTAAGTCGATTTTATTGAAAAATATATACAGTGACTCAAAAAAAATCATACGCCAAAGTTTTTAAATTTATTTCAAAGAGTTCTGTCTAAAATTTTACTTTCTTATTTTAGTTTAAAAATATAGAAAATTATTCAATAAAAATCGTTTTAAGCAGGATTTCTGAGCTTATGGAAAAAATTTGAAAAATCGTAGAAATTTCTGAAAGTGGATTAAAAATTTCAAAGCAAGGCCATAATTTATAGAAGATTTTGAGGAGATTTCTAAGTGTACTGTTATGTAGCCAACCAATTTTAGTGTAAAAAGTGAAATTTTCAATGCTGTGAAAAATTCCGTCAATTTTAGAAGTTTTTTTTATGTAGGGTGTAGGGTGAGACCGTTCCAATTAAAATTTCCGAAAAGCCAATGAAAATTTTCAAAAAGTTGAATGTTGCATATTGTTATATTAAAATTGAATGAGGTGCAAAATTGCATACCCAAAACTCTTCTAAAAAATGTAGCTTTAGGATTCTTAGCCCCTTTTTATGATAAGCATTTCCTTGACTTTGAAAAATTGGAAATACTAAAAATACGAAATCAGGTAATTTTCCAAATAGGCCAATTTTTAATCCATTGTTGATAATTTCTGGCTTTACATTTTTCCGTAGAGAAATTGACGCGTAATCGATCGGAGGCGATAATATAACTAAAATGCTTTTGAATTAAAAAATTAACAATATTTTTTCAAGAAAAGCCAATAGTTATGCTTAAAAGCTTCAAAATGGTGGGTCTTTTATTATGCTAGGTTGACGATTTCTTCAATAAATAATGATATTTACCTGAAGCACTCGAATCCATGATGTTTACTTTGATAACTGTCTTAAAACTGAAAATATTGGCGTTTAAAAATGGGTTACTTAAAATACATAAAAAATAAAAAATCGAAAAAGTGGGAGAATAATAAGTTTCGACTAGCGGCAGAGACACCCCCGTTGTCTATGAAAGCCGAGAAACCTGGTTTATTATAGTCCGGTCTATAATAAACTTAGAGGGATTATGGATTTTGTATTTGCACCAATTTTAAAATTTTAAATTTTGGCCGCATAAATACGTAAAATCTACCTATGTGCAGCGTCTGCCCTTAAAAAACATCTTCCAAAAAAAGAAATTTTCAAAACCCCCCCCTTGCCGATATCCTGGATCCGCGCCTGTATAGGTATATACACATGTACTTACATTTGTATTAAATTTTTTAGCATCCGGCAACTCTTTCTTCGCATTAATCAACTGACAGTTGGGTGTATTCAGTGGTTGAGTGTATGTTCAGTTAAAGCTGCTAGTAAGAAGTTCTCGGTAACAAATAATTTAATTCCGTATTTTTGCAATAAAATTGTGAAAAATGTGTATAAATAGGCTTGCCATAATTTTTTCACGTCAATGCCTGACTAAAGCGAAATGAAAACAGCCTAAAGTTAGAAAACCATAAAATTCATTCAAGTACATATATGTATGTAAATTTATCACATTTAAAAAACAATTCACAATTCAGATATTTTTTGTCAAATATTGGCTATGAATTTATCTTTTTATGCTCATTAATTCTATTAGATTCTTCTGTTGATGACTTATCTAAATTATGTTGAAGTAAATAGCACCAAAAGCACAAGTATAAATGAAAAATAATTGTGACACTTCGAACAAACGGGGTTATATATTGCACCAGAAATTTATCTGGTTTTATTGTCCCAAAATCGTAGTTATTGCATTCGCATTAGACCTCTGCACAATACCATTTGCCTCTTCTATATTTTCGAATACTCTATGCATTGTACAATTAGTCACAGCACAATTTCAATGCAGATACGAATATAACCCATACTTTTCATTTGGAATACAAATACTATTTCTATTTGCTCTGTTGGAGCGATTAGTGTACACTATTCGCCACGATAGAATAGAACATAATAATAACCATGTTATGAAGTATTCGCAAAACCTTGTTGCTTCTTTGGTTTGTTTGTTTATTTAATGTGCATATGGCATTAAGGTAGACCAAAAAAAATAAAAGCCCAACAAACATATGTTCCATTTTTTAATGATAAGAAATGTTTTTCTTTTTCATTAAGGACTTTGAAAAAAATTATGTATCATCACTGATATAAAAGGAGAAAGAAATTTGGAGGCATTTGCACGACCTCTAAATTTTAATATATTAAGGAAAAATTTTAGGTATAGATTTCCGTATTATATTCGCATGAAAATCGGGTTGTTCCGCGAATTTCAGGATTTATTTCCTTCATAAAACCACCTTAATATGCCAAATAAGTTTACTAACTAATGCCGAAAAAATCAAAAGAATCGAAGTATTGGTTACCGAGTTATTTTAAAATATATAGAACAGTTGGAAATATGTAGATCGTAAAAAGCTCTGGTTCGAAATTTATTTTAGACATATGGTTTCTTGGGCAAAAAAGCTTGAAATTACCCAAATTTTTATAATTGCGATGTGTCCCTTAATTTTTTTTTTTGGCCCCTACCAATCGACCCGCCCTAGTGTGTATGCATATGCACATACACACACTCACACTAGCAGCGTAATTTTGCTGAACACAACGTCTGGATGTGTGTTTATGAAAATATGTTTGTACATACATATATTTCGATTATATTCGAAGTATTCGCAAGTAGTGTACACTATTTGCAGAACCTTTTTAAGGTCATGTAATTGTCGCTACGAATAAGTAATTGTATTGGTTCTGTTTATGGTTGTGCTCTACTTGCGTTTATTCTAAAACGACAGAAACAAGTAGGTACTGTAATTGGACGGCCGCGAATATTTTGTTGGCCGTTTCGAATCCATTCGTGCAGCCTTCTAATTCGCATGTAAAATTTTTGTTCTGGCACAGGATCGGCGTTAAATGAAACACGGCTAAAATAAATACTCAAAAGCATGTGTGAGCGCACGTGATTTCGGAAAGTAATTTTGGCCAATCAACGTAATTTAAAATGTATTCTGAATGTGCTTTTATGACACGGAATAAGAAATAGAAAGAAGTTATCGATAATCGCACATGACTTAAACTTAAGCTGTGTTTACACTCGACAAGATTACATATCTAATGTTCATACGACTTTGAATAAAACGGAATAAAATTTATACAAAATATCAATGTACACAAAAAAACTTTTCAAAATGCCTGACAAAATTCGTTAGGCGCCTGATTGCCTGAAAAAGTATGTAATGCCTGACAATCAGGCCAAATGCCTGACGTATGGCAAGCCTATGTATAAATGGACTTGCAAATACCAGCTAAAATGTCAAACATTATGACAAAGTGAAATTTTAGTGCTTTCAGTGAAGGAAATACAAAAATAGAGGAAGGTATTTTTATTAACAAATGCAGCAAAAACTATAAACATTTTCATAAAAAATTGTACATATATTTGTTAATAGACACTCCCACTACACCTCCTGTGAATTTCATTTAAAATATGAAGTGGTATAGAAACTATGAACAATGGCACGACTTATGAACTTGCAGCCCCGTCTACTGCTATATTTAATGTATCTGATATGAATGATTTGGCTGTTCAGGGTAATGCTAAAGTAAAAAATAATCCACTGTTTGTCGGTTCGGCCAAGAATATGGAATTACAGGCTGCTTCGCGCCTTAAATGGCTTCACCTCTCCCCTTTCCCGGTGTCTGTTAGGGCTGATGCACTCAAACAATACGTGTCCAAACGCATAGGCATAGAAACAAACCGTATTTTCTGTAAGAGTTTAGTTAAAAGGAATGCCAAACTTGAAGATCTTAAAAGTGTGAACTTTAAACTTGGTGTTCACGTTAGCCTATACTCGGTGTGCTCCGTAACTTTTGGTTTTCCTACTAATTGGGTGGATCTACAGTTTTATGCCGGCTCCGAACGGCGAACGTATTTTCTGTGAGAAGCTTTTTCATGGCAGAAATACAGTCGAAGGGTATTCCGCCCAATGCCGAGAGGTGACCGCTATTTCTAAAAACTCAATAATTGGATTTTAATTAATTACAAAATTTTTTTGGTGTTTGTCCGGACCGGGGTTAGAACCCGAGACCTCTGGTATGGCAGGCGAGCATTCTACCCACTGCACCACAGTGGCCATCTCTACTGAATATTCAGTAGGAAATATGTGCTCATTTCCAGCTGACCAATACTGGGCGTTTCGGTTTTTTTTTTGAATTTAAAATTTTTCTTTATTTTTTGAAATAATTGTTTTATAAATAGCTTATACAAGGGCAAAGCTTGTTATAAATTCGTTTCCATTTTATCTGATTTTTAAGAGCATTTTAAATTTATAAATTGTTTATGAATAATGTTTTTGCTTATTTGATTGATAAACTATTTATAAACCTTTGATATGTTTTTATGAATAAGGCTGTTAAAGTATAACTGAATACTTTACTTACATTAAATTCCTCAATAATCTTTTCGGCCTGTCTTTGACGGTATTCTTTACGCATTGCATGTAGCGTGGTTCGATTTAAAATCAGATCTTCTAAGTTTATTGGTATATGTTCAGGTGTAACATCTTGTAGTTTTTGGAAGAGAGCAGCAGCTGTAGCACTCACAGGATGCATAGCGTGTCTGGTCGACAGATTACATTTATCCATACTTGCCAACATTCGGTCATCAATAAAATTAAAAGTTCCACGATGAAACGTTTTTTTTTCTTTGATCATTATTGCGCTTGTAGGAAGAAGAAGAACGTACAGCAAAAGTACGCATATTTAAAAGAAAAATAATTGCAAAAAAGTGGTTCCTGTGAGCTTTCCATTTTGCGTTATTTATTCTACAAATATTTATGTTTTTTTTTTTTTGTGTTGAATTCGCTTATTTTTACTTATTTCAATTTGATGTGTTCACTTCAAGAATTCTCATAAAATGAAATGTTGAACAACAGCCCCCAAACGATGCAACCAAGTTGTACAACTTGCCAAAAAATCAAAACTTTTTGATTTTTCGTACAACCGATACACAACTTCATACAACAGCCCCAAAAACATTGCGATTTCCAGCGCAACATGCTCATGTTGTATAAAAAATTGCAAGGTGTGTGGCTAGCATCATGACGATCGGATAGTGTACGCACACTATTCATTGTGGTTCGTGTACGATAGTGATGGGCGAGTCCGAGATGTTTTATTCGATTCTCTCGATTGTTGAAACATCTCGAATGCTCTCGATGGTTTTCATTAGTGATGGGCGAGTCCGAGACGTTTTATTCCATTCTCTCGATTGTTGAAACATCTCGAATGCTCTCGATGGTTTTCATTCGTATTCGAGTCAAGTCGTAAATGGCCGTCAGTCGAAACAATCGCTAAAACATCTCGGACTCGCCAACGATTCCTCTCGTTTTCAAAGCAACCCTACAACATCTCGGACTCGCTGCAAAAAATACATAATAATTGTTGTTGCCGCTTCAATATTAAAATTGCTTTACAAAACATACAGAGTGGTACAAATCTATTGCCGTTGTTGCTACTCGTAAAATTCATTTGTTTCATAAGCGTCTCACTTCAGAAAATTTATTAATGTTTAAATAATTAATTATTATTATTATGCACGACACTCTTTAGTTGTGATTGCAATAATGCCTATGTATAACACATTTTTCAATTTGGTTAATTTATTTATGTATTTGCCTCACTTCCATTAAAAATCCTACTTTCTTTATCAACAAACCTCATTCAGTTTATTTTATCAATTAAAACATATCATCAAAACAACAGCCGGCCCGCCGACTCGGAACAATCGCAAAAACATCTCGATTGTGTAGTCGAGGAGCGAGTCAACTTTTGACTCGATTGTGATTTTGCAACGATGGCGATTCTCTCGATTGTCTAAACATCTCGGACTCGCCCATCACTAGTTTTCATTCGTATTCGAGTCAAGTCGTAAATGGCCGTCAGTCGAAACAATCGCTAAAACATCTCGGACTCGCCAACGATTCCTCTCGTTTTCAAAGCAACCCTACAACATCTCGGACTCGCTGCAAAAAATACATAATAATTGTTGTTGCCGCTTGAATATTAAAATTGCTTTACAAAACATACAGAGTGGTACAAATCTATTGCCGTTGTTGCTACTCGTAAAATTCATTTGTTTCATAAGCGTCTCACTTCAAAAAATTTATTAATGTTTAAATAATTAATTATTATTATTATGCACGACACTGTTTTCAATTTGGTTAATTTATTTATGTATTTGCCTCACTTCCATTAAAAATCCTACTTTCTTTATCAACAAACCTCATTCAGTTTATTTTATCAACTAAAACATATCATCAAAACAACAGCCGGCCCGCCGACTCGGAACAATCGCAAAAACATCTCGCTTGTGTAGTCGAGATGTCATCGAAACAACCTACGACTCGCCGACTCGGAACAAACGCAAAAACATCTCGCTTGTGTAGTCGAGATGTCATCGAAACAACCTCCGACTCGCCGACTCGGATCAATCGCAAAAACATCTCGATTGTGTAGTCAAGGAGCGAGTCAACTTTTGACTCGATTGTGATTTTGCAACGATGGCGATTCTCTCGTTTGTCTAAACATCTCGGACTCGCCCATCACTACACCTTTTTCACTTTAAATTCAGAAAGTTCCAATTGATATTCAGAAAATTACAATTGAAATTCAGAATTTCAGAATTTGAAATTCAGAAAATTACAATTGAAATTCAGAACTTCCATTTGAAATTCAGAAAATTGCATTTGAAATTCAGAAAATTACAATTGAAATTCGGAAAGTTACATTTAAAATTCAGAAAATTACATTTGAAATTCAGAAAGTTACATTTGAAATTCAGAAAATTACAATTGAAATTCAGAAAACTTCTTGAGTACTGTGAGGAGGTTTCTGAATTTCAAATGTAATTTTCCGAATTTCAAATGGAATTTTCTGAATTTCAAAATGTAATTTTCTGAATTTCAATTGTAATTTTCTGAATTTCAAATGCAATTTTCTGAAATTCAAATGGAATTTCTGAATTTCAATTGTAATTTTCTGAATTTCAAATGGAAATTCTGAATATCAATTGTAATTTTCTGAATTTCAAATGGAAATTCTGAATATCAATTGGAACTTTCTGAATTTCAACTGAAAAAGGTGTAGTGTACGAGTAGCATAGTTCTCATAATAAAGCGAGTTGTTGTACTTCACTACAAGAAAACCAAACGAGTAACTCGTTTGGACATATGAATGTACTCATGCAACAGTCTACTGACTACTGCTGACTATTTCTGGTAAAACTGTCAAACGATCAGCTGTTTGGAAATTTACTTCCCTGCAGGAATAGTTAGACTCATTTCAACATTTGTATCAGCACGTTAAGAGCAGTGTGAAAAACAGCAGCAATGTCTCACTTCGTATTGGAATTTGATTGTTTTTTCTCGTTAAGTCCGGTAAATCGGCATTATGAACACCGAATAATAGAACCTCTTTGACAGTTTTTCGTGCCGAAATTTGCCGCAAGTATTTGGTTGCGGCGATATTAACAAAATATCAAAAAATTACAATAAAAGTTTAAGTAAATTATGTAAATGCATGTATGAAGTTGGAATAAGTGTTAATAAGTGTGAATATATGTAAATATATTAATCAACCGGTCGCAAGAAGCCACAAACATGGCGTGAGTCCATTGCATTTTCCACCGAGATTGAATTGCTGTTATGTGCAAAGAAAAACTTCAGAGAAAAAATTGTGAAATAATGATAATAACAGTGATTTAAATACGTGTGTATGTATATTTTGGAAATTGAAATATATTTTCACCAAAGAATAATAATGCATTTTCAGAAGTTGGAGGAAGTTCTGCCGGCTGAGGGTTACTTTTCAAAGCGCGGCGCAGTGCATAAGGGTGCTCTACGCAAAAATACTGTGTTATTAATGAATTATAAGTTTCCGCAAGATTTCGTTTGCATTTTAGTGATCTATCGCCAAAAAAAGAAACGAAAAATTTCGGTGCCGGGTACATTGTTATTGAAATTTTCCTCTGTTTTTGTATACAATTTGCTTTTATGTAGTTCAGAATAATTCTATGAAAAACAGAAAAAAAAGGACAAGCTAAAGGTTTCTTTCACGCAAAATTAAGACTATTATTTTCTTATTTTCAGCCTCTAATTAAATTTACGCTTGTTTACTTAAAGTAAAAGGATTGCTATGATCCCTTAAAAACTTTCTCTCGTTTATCAGATTCCTTTGCTCTTCTTCCTCCACTAATATAGCTGCTATCGCAATAGAATCCATTATTTTATTATTTAAATAGTTTTTAGTAAAATAAACTAACGATGTATTTGCTTTTATCAAAAAGATAAGAAACGTCAGAAAATCCCGCTCAATTCCGCCAGCCAGATTTAGAAAGATAGGCGTATACGTGAATTCAGAGCTTTAATATTGTAATTGGTATAGTTTAATGTCAAAATAATGTTTCGCCTTGGTTAAAATCTGTATTCGGTTGGGACTCGCCCATTCCTGTTGGCCATAGTGCGAATTTGCTTTGATTTTGACATTACACTCTACCTTTGTAAATAAAAAAAGTAGTTTCTGAATTCGCCGCTACGCCTACCTGTCTTGAATTTCGCATAAGTACTTGGCAACACTGATTCGAACACAGTTCACATAGTTGGCTACACTGAACTTCGAACCGTCGGGGTTGCTGATGCCATTTTCGATGAGTTCGGCGCCGTGGCTTTCGGCATTTCGGTGCCGCCGACGGCGTTGGTTATACACACAATCATTTTTATATATATATCAAAATTTATCAAAATCGCCATTTTAGCAAATAAGATTTTCTCTTCCTTTTTTTTTCCTAATTCTTTCTTCTGCGTTTATTTTTTTTAAATCTTTGTTTTATTGCAACCATTTTTATTTTTATAATGTGTCATTTTTGTACTGGATGCATTTTGTAGTTGTTCCACTCTGTTTCTGTTTCTGTTTACACACATGTTTGGTGTAGACCCCACTAGGAATTCTGCCTCCAGTATTAATGATTACCATAAGACCTTGTTAAACATTTTATGCAAGCAATCATGTGGCCTTAACATTGTTCATTTTAATGCGAGAAGTCTTAATGGCGACAAAATGGATTATGTTAGGCATATCTTTGTTGGGTCAGCCGTTGATGTTATATGTATCTCTGAAACATGCTTTAACCCTTTAGTTGCTGACAGTTTTTATGCCATGCCAAACTACAATATAGTTCGTCATGACCGATCAACCAAAAAAGGCGGTGGAGTTGCAATTTATTGCAGATCTGACCTTAAAATTAGGGTTCTAGCTTTATCAAGTAACTGTGATACGGAATTTATTATAGCCGAAATTTCTGACAATGTCACAAAAGTTCTCGTGTCTTGTGTATATAATCCTAATAGATGTTGCTTGTTAGACTCGTTTTTTGTTGGGTTATCTATGTATTTGATTGAGTATGAGCGTTACATTATATGTGGTGATTTTAATGTAAATCTTATTTTACATGACTCCTATTCCACTAGACTCATTGATCACGTATCTACCGCAGGCCTCGTTATAGTAAACAAAACTATGCCAACAAGATATGCAAATAACTCAAGTCCTAGTCTTTTAGATCTTGTCATTACATCAAGACTTGACCATGTCCTTAAATTTGACCAAATGTTTTTCATCTCGGATCATGCCCTGTTATTTTGTTCACTAGATGTATTGTTTAACTGTCCTGTTGATAGTGCTACTTTTACTTATCGTGACTTTAAGTCTATAAATGTTAATGACTTGTTTGCTGATATTTCCATTGTTAACTGGAATTACTGTTGGTGTGTTGAAACTGTAGATGCAAAGCTTAGCTTTTTAAATGAAACTCTGATGAAACTATTTGATGATCATGTCCCTCAGCGTACTGCCCGGGCTATAAATACCTCTTGCCCGTGGTACAATAAAAAAGTTTGTTTGGCAATAAAAACCCGCAACCGTTTGCTAGCTAAGTGGAGAAGAACACGCACTGACTTTGACTGGTCACAGTATAAAATTGCACGAAATAAAG
The DNA here is from genome assembly GCA_960531455.1 of Urophora cardui. NCBI lineage: Eukaryota > Metazoa > Arthropoda > Insecta > Diptera > Tephritidae > Urophora > Urophora cardui. The sequence continues at coordinate 50,123,999 of OY482671.1, read as the reverse complement.
CTACTGGCATCATTAGAAGTGCGAAGCGAAACTACTGCAATATTAAGCTAAATTCATCTCTGTCTACAAAAGATTTGTGGCGGAATCTGAAGAAGCTGAATGTGCATGGAGAAATTAAATCAGAATGTAAAATTGATCCTGATGTCCTTAACGAATATTTTATAAGTGCTACTAAGTGTAGAAATCTTCCCCCCGATAAAAATTTTGTTGAAAATCTCTCTTCTAAAACAGAATTTCAATTTAGAGGAATAACTGAAGCTGAGGTGCTGAAATCTGTAATGGGGATTAAGTCTAACTTGATTGGTGCAGATGGAATATCTTTGAGGTTGTAAAACTTGTGTTGCCATTTATTTTGGGAACTTTGACGCATATTATCAACCATTGTTTTACCACCGCATGTTTTCCTTCAGTGTGGAAGAATGCAGTCATTGTTCCCATTGCTAAGAAGAATATTCCCACTAATGCAAGTGACTACAGGCCAATAAGTATTCTGCCGGCTTTTTCCAAAGTATGTGAGTCGCTTATGGCAGCTCAGATATCATTGTTTGTCCACCAAAATAAACTATTATCCCCACTGCAATCTGGATTTAGACCTAAGCACAGTTGTGCAACAGCTATGTTAAAAATAACTGATGATATCAGGATACAGTTTGATAGTAATAACCTAACACTTCTTTGCCTTCTGGATTTCTCCAAAGCCTTTGACTTAGTAAACCATGACTTACTATGCAAAAAGCTAAAATATTTCTTTGGATTTTCGAATAGTTCAATTAAACTTATGGCGAATTATCTTGTAGGAAGGACGCAGAGAGTTACTTGTTCAGCTGTAACTTCTAAGTCTAGTGTTGTTGTCTCTGGTGTGCCGCAAGGTTCTGTTCTTGGTCCTCTTTTATTCAGTCTTTTTGTAAATGATGTATTCTCCGTATGTCAGTTTGTGAATGTTCATGCTTATGCTGATGACATTCAGTTGTATCTGTCAGATCGTATTGGTCTAGTTGAGGACTTGTGTTGTAAAGTTAACAGTGATTTAGCTGCAATCTCACAATGGGCCTGTGATAACTGTCTACGTATAAATGCTGATAAGTCTTTCGTTTTGCCCATTAGTAACAGTGAAGTATATTTTGAAGACATACCGAAATTAACAATTGGTGAAAGTACGTGGTGTGGTGAATTCTGCGTTAAATTGTACTGACCATGTTAATAAAGTTATAAGTAGCGTGTATGTTGTTTTACGTAGGTTAAAAATGTCTGCCTCATGGACGCCCCTAGAGATAAGGAAAAAGCTTGCTATTCAGCTTATTCTGCCTCACATAACTTACTGTGAACTTGTATATTGCAAGCTAGACTCTGTTTCGTCTCACAAAATTGAAGTTGCGTTCAACAATGTTACACGTTATGTTTATAGGCTTAAAAAATATGACCACATTTCTGCATGGAAAACTAAAATTTTAGGATGTAGCATACTCAATTACCTCGCTGCAAGAAATTGCATATTCTTGTACCAACTTATTGTGTGTAAAAGTCCTGACTATTTATATGAAAAACTTCAGCTAGCGAGATCAAGTAGGCATCAATGTCTGATTTTTCCTAAATATTCGTATCTGTCCTCGTCAAGGTTGTTTTTCATTAATGCTGTGAGGCTTTGGAATTCCATTCCTGAGTCTATCAAGACGACTATAAGTGGAAGTAACTACAAAAAGGTAATCCATGGCTATTTTAACACTAAAGACTAAATCTGATTGCAATTTAACGGCTCTATCTTTTATTCTATCCTGTTTTGTGTACTTCCTGATCTAATCTGTATCTACCCTGTACCTATCAACCTTTTTATCTTTTTCTCTTCATATTTATACGTAAGATTGTTAATTTTTTATTTTATTCTCTATTTTATTTCTTGTTTTTTGTAATTGTATTTAAATAAATAATGTGTACATTGTTATCTTTTTATTATGTATAGTTTTAAGAAAATAATGTTAAATTTTATTTCCGCCTGTGATGTACTATTAAAGACTCAATGTCTTATATGTACAAAGAATTCTTTGAATAAATTGAAATTGAAATTAATCCTCTCAATATAAGCTTCAAATTTGGGGGTGGACTTTTACAACTTTACATATACGGAATTGCTTTAAAAAAAATTAGTTAAATAATAGCTACATTAAATATTCGTAGTGACGTAACATCTCTGTTTATTAATTTAGTAAAACCCTTTAAAGGCAACATTGTCATGAATTTTGAATCACTTTCATTTGGCAAAACAAAGAGGATAATTCATGGACATACAAATAAGTTAGCTGACCCAACTATATGAAAACGACTTCAGAGCTCAAAACAACATTAGAAGGAAGTGTAGAGCTGCAAAATACGAAAATAATGATAATTTTAAAAATCGGATGAAAAATAACAAAGTTACAATAAATAAATAATAGCTTAAAAAAACTAAAAAACACGCTTTAATCTTAAAAATCGTACTAAAAATTGAGAAATAATTTAATTAGAAACAAAATGATGAACGAAAATATAAGTATTTAAGGAAAAGCGTCGGGTGCTCAGAATGTCAAAAAATATTTAAAATCGCTGTTTTTTTTACTAATATTTTTATTTTGACTTTTTTGAGATTTCATATAACGTACTCTTTAATTTCTCAACTAGGTATGTATGTATATTTTTGTACTAGTTGTATGAATCGAAATATTATTGAGCACCCGCACGCTTTTCCTTAAATACTTATATTTTCGTTCATCATTTTGTTTCTAATTAAATTATTTCTCAATTTTTAGTACGATTTTTAAGATTAAAGCGTGTTTTTTAGTTTTTTTAAGCTATTATTTATTTTTAACTTTTTAGTGAAATTTTTCATTAAAGGATGTTTTATGCGGACGCAAGAATAAAAGTAAAAAGAAGTCTGATAAAGGGATGTGGTGATCTCCGAAATAGATCTACATACATATGTATTTATAACTTCTACCAAAAATATATATTTTTCACATACATTTTTTCCTTATAAAAAAAAAAAAAAACTGGTCATGAGAGCTCAAAAATGAAGCCTAAACGAAATAAAAGCGTGTTAAAAATAGTAAACAACTTCTTGAGAAAATAAAAATTGCCAAACACATGTGAAAGTTACCAAGAAACTAACAGCGAAAAAATAACCTATTTTGGTAATTACCAAGATCGGCAACCGTGCTATAATTGCTATAATTTATAGCCTATAATAGAATTTGAAGAAAGAAAAACAAAAAAACCAGTTCTTGCTTTGCATACGTATGTATGTACATGCGGTTGTTTTTATTGCAAACACAACAACAACAAAACAGAAAGCTTGTTTCTTATTGGCTTGCATCCGGGAGTGAATTGAATGAAATTCATAGAGGCTATTTTGAAGAGAGGTAACTTAAAAGCCTCAATGAAGCATAGAATATAATGTTGAATGTGCACTATATGATGTCGGTGGGCTGAATCTCATGTTAATGTCAGGTTTCGAATCCGGAGGAGAATAGAAATAATAGAAGAGAGAACACAAAAATAAAAGTAAAGTGAATGTTTCAAAAAAATAATGATTGAGTTAAACGTTGCAACTTTTAGGATGGGATGAAGTTACATACAAACATACATACATACATACATACATACATACATACATACATACATACAGGTGAAGCTAATAAAAGCGTGTTAAAAACGGCGGTATTTCGCGTGATCAAAAAAAAATTTTTTTTGTGTCCCTTAACCCTCTCAACATAAGCTTCAAATTTAGGGGCGGACTTTTGCAACTTTTTTTTCGTATGGGGACCAACCCTATTTAATGCGCACGTTGTTGACGGCGTACAAGGCAGCGCGCGGAGTCGGTACCTATTGCGTCCATTGCTTCTTGGACATCCCCTGGTCTCTGATGCGGCGCAAATCGATATGGTCTTGTGTGTCGAAACCTATAATAATAAATTTGTTTAAAAATATTTATTTGTTTTTTTTTCATAATTACCAAATTTCCGATGGAGCTATTCATTTTTTTCGTTTGTTTTGACGGCTTGAACCAGTGCTGCAAAGTTCGTTAAACGGTTTCGTGTTTTTTGCTTCTCGCGACAATTCGAAACGCGACTTATCTTTGCCTTTTACAAAATGGTTGTCCTTACTCGCTATACTTATCAGCGAGTTTGCATCATTTTGAATCAATCATAATGGGCCATACTTATTTGCAGTCTTACAACTAGTCTACATTTACAATTTACAGTAACACTGGGTTCACACTTAGCAATATAACTTAAGTAGTTTATACTATGTTCATATGTCCTACGGCAAGCAAGTCTGCAGTAGCCGCATTCGTTTTGACAAGAGTTAGAGACTTGCGAAAAAACAAAAGCTTCTGACTGCCATCCACCTGGGGCCAGTGTCCTCTGGGTAGCCACCGAACACCCGTTTGTTGGTGAACTAAAGTGAGAAGGGGACAACTCGACAAGGCCACTCCGTCGTATACGGTTTAAGAGTTTGTTGAGGGGAATAATTGCAGCGTCCAGAAGGTGCGGCTGCGAGCGGGCGTCTGTCTTGGAGCAAGCGGCTCGCTATATAAACGTGTAGCAGTAAGCAACTCCTGCAGTGCAGGTTCGTCGGGCTTGGGACCCACCACGTAAAAAATCCTATCCAATGAAAAATCCAACAATGCCTCGGATGAGACCACCTTTTTTTAATGACGACCATGGCAAACGTTTAAAGGACTATGATTTGAGGGTATGCAAAAGCAGACATCACCGCTATTAAGGAAGTGCGAAAATCGGGCTTTGCGTCATATACCACAGTGGCCATGCACAGGAGCACATATTTGGTGTTAGTTTTGTGGTGGGGAGGAAACTCACCCGCCGAGTACTGTAGTTCACACCAGTAAACGAGCGCCTAGCTGCAAACTGCACCAAAGCGAAGTATTTCAATATATCGCTCATATGTGCCCACGCCCCGACGGAAGAGAATGACAATGCGACCAAAGACTCCTTCTATGAGCTGTTAGAACAAATCTACGACCGCTGCCCCCGCCGCGATAAAAAGATCGTGATTGGCGATTTTAATGCCAGGGTGGGCAAGGAAGATATCTTTGGCGGCACAGTTGGAAAATTCAGCCTCCACGACGTAACTACCCCCCATGGGACGAAGCTGATCGATTTCGCAGGGTCCCGTAACATGGTCATTAGCAGTACCAGATTCCAGCACAAAAAATACACCAAGCCACATGGCTTTCACCTGACCGAAAAACGCGAAATCAGATCGAACACGTCATGATCGACGGCAGACACAGCTCCAGCATCCTAGACGTGCGCACAATCCGTGGTCGCAATATCGACTCGGACCATTATCTTCTGGCGGCCAAGGTACGCACTCGCCTCTGTGCGGCAAAGAATGTGCCAACAGGGAAGCAAGGAAAGTTTGAAGTCGAAAGACTGCACATGACGCAGACAGCCAACGAATACTCCACCCGGCTCTCACTTCTGCTCTCTGAGAGCAATACTCCACAAAACGATGTATCAGTGGAATGGGAGCGCATCGCTCGTTCACTTCGTACCGCCGCTGAAACTATTGGATACCAGCGAGCCCGCAGAAAAAACACCTGGTACGATAAGGAATGCCACGACGCCGCCTAGAGGGCTACATTGCGTGCGGGTGCAACACGAAGCATATGGGAACACTATCGGACGGCTAGGAGGGAGGAGAGGCGCCTTTTTCGAATGAAGAAAAGGGAGGCCGAAAGGCGCGAGTGTGAAGAGCTTGAGATGCTGGCGGGTAGGAATGATGTTCGAAAATTTTATTAAAAAGTAAGGCGGATGACTGACGGTTTCAAGACCGGGACAAATTCCTGCCGGAATGATAACGGTGATCTGGTAACTGATGTCCAGAGTGTACTTAAGTTGTGGAGGGATCACTTCTCCTCCCTGCTAGATAACGGCGACAGTGAAATTGCGGAAGGAGATGTTCGAACCGAATCCCCAATAGCAGATGATGGAGTGCGAATAGCAATATCTCGGCTTAAAAATAACAAAGCTCCGAGAGCTAACGGTTTGCCAGCTGAGTTATTCAAACATGGCGGCGAAGAGTTGATAAGGAGCATGCATCAGCTCCCATGCAGATTATGGTCGGGCGAGCGCATGCCCGACGGTTGGAACTTCTGAATATCGCATATAAGGTCTTAGCAAGTGTATTGTGCAAAAGAAGCACACCGTCAACAAGCTGATTGGACCTTATCAGTGTGGCTTCAGACCTGGTAAATCAATCTACCATCGACCAGAGCTTCACAATACGGCAAATCCTTGAAAAAACTCATGAAAAAGGAAACGACACACACCATCTTTTTATCGATTTTAAAGCCGCTTTTGATAGCACGAATAGGAATTGCCTATATGCCGCAATGTCTGAATTTGGTTTCCCTGCTAAACTTATACGGCTATGCCAAATGACGCTGACTAACACCACCAGCACCGTCAGAATTGGGAAGGACCTCTCCGAGCCGTTTGAAACTAAACGAGGTTTCCGACAAGGTGACTCCCTTTCGTGTGACTTCTTCAACTTGATGCTGGAAAAGATAATACGAGCTGCAGAACTTTACCGTGCAGGAAGCATCTTATACCACAAGAGTGTTCAGCTGCTGGCGTACGCCGATGACATCGACATCATTGGCACTAACACGCGCGCCGTATGTTCTGCCTTCTTCAAGCTGGATAAAGAGGCTAAGAAAATGGCTTTGGCGGTAAACGAGGACAAGACGAAGTACCTCCTATCATCACACAAAGAAATAGCACGCCTTGGCAGCTACGTCAATGTTGATAGCTACAAATTCGAAACTGTTAAGGACTTCGTCTATTTGGGAACCAGTATTAACACCAAAAATAATGTCTGCACTGAAATCCAAAGAAGAATCACTCTTGCGAATGAATGCTACTTTGGACTAAGTAGGCAATTGAAAAGTAAAGTCCTCTCTCGGCGAACCAAAATCACACTCTACAGGACACTCATCGTTCCAGTCCTCATGTACGGCACAGAAGCATGGACTATATCAAAAGCAGATGAGATAGCGCTCGGAGTATTCGAGAGGAAAGTTCTTCGGAAGATTTATGGACCTTTGCGTGTTGGCGAGGGCGAGTATCGACGGAGATTTAACAATGAGCTGTACGAGCTGTACGCAGACATCGATATTCTTCAGCGAATAAAGATCCAGCGGCTCCGCTGGGCATGTCATGTCGTAAGAATGGACGAAGGTGCTCCGGCCAAGAAAGTATTTCTGTCGAAACCCGTTGAACGCAGAAAAATGGGGCGACCTCCCTGCGTTGGGAAGATCAGGTGGACAGTGATGCTGGCTCCCTAGGTATTCCCAAATGGCGCCACGCTGCACGAAACAGAAATAGCTGGCGCGCTATGTTGGATTCAGCCAAAATCGTCTAGACGGTTACGTGCCAATTAAGTAAGTAAGAAAAAAACAACCACTGGTATAAAAACAAGTGAAAATTATACGACCGTTCGTTAAAGTAAAGGAATTGGAAAAATTGTGTGTTTATTTGATGAAGTTACTTCAAAATTTTATCAATAGATGTCTCCCCCATCTTCGAACACCGTTCGTTAAAGTATGGACAAGGAACGTGTATTGTACAATATACGTTCTTTGGTACGGAATTGGAAAAAATGTTCTAACGAACGGTATTGCGTTGAATCTTGGCTAAATTCGAAGATAGGAGAGACATCTATTGACAAAAATTTGAAACCATTTCACTTATTCACAATAGAAAAAATTCGCATAATCAGTAAAGATAATTGGCATAATCAGTAAAGATCAGTTTAATGAGTAGCTGGAATACTCTCTTAAAAGTCTCTTAAAGTCTCTAACATTTTGTATGGAAACTGTCAGCCAAGAGAGCAGAATCCAGTATAAGCGGGCAGCGAAGTGCCCAAAAAACACTCCTAATATGTATATACTTAAATGAGTACTTTTTAAAACATGATTAGCCCTAATATTTTGCAATCGACCTACAGACAAACTTGATTGTTTTCGCTATTAATTTTCTCAAGCAGACAGCAAATTTTGACAGCTGCTGTAAACAAAAGCTCATAAAATTCCTCAACCATACCGCGCTGCTCTGTAGGTTGCTTGCAAAATCTACGCCTATTGAAGCCTTCTAAATACTTAAATTTCATTTAACGTTTACGTTTTTATCTTCTAGGAACGATACAAGTTCTTGGAAACATATTCGCCACAAAACCATGCTGCTGTACCAGCGGATAAAGTGAGTGAATTTTACAAATCATTTTTAGATAACAACAGAGAACTTCATATGCGGTATAATTCTATATGGTACAAAAAAAATTTCGAGTTATTAAAACTGGCATTCAAAGTACAAATTGAACGGCTTTTCAAGAAAATCAAGCTATAATATGTTTAAATTTATTTAAACATAATTTTTTTTAGGTTGTATTGAAATAAATGTGAAATAAGCAGATTGAATTTAACTGTTAACATTTAAAATATTTTTGTTTTTCACAGACAAAAAACAAAAAAACAGAAAAATAAAAATTTCGGTTTCAACGAAAAAAAATTTAAATTCAGATTTTTTGTCTTTCGGTAACAAATTTATATTTTATTTTTTAAAATAAATCTCGCATGTTGAGAAATATAAAAACACTTATTTTAAAAATCTTCATTGAATGTATGTAGATATGTACATATTTTTTTTTATTTCCTGCTCAAATTTTTTCTGTTGAAAATAAATATTAGTGAATAACAGAAAAATTCAAGAAATAAGGGTTTCTCTCAGACAAAAATAATAACTTTTTTTGTCTTTGGATTTTTGTTTTTCAAAGATTCCCAGCGGCTAAAATGTTGCTTACAGAATCGATTAAGTCATGCACACATGTAAGGCTGTAATGCACACCACCTCATATACAGATCTGTTATACATTTTCATATACATGGGCGCAAATGTAGAGTGAACGCCTACACGTTAAATACAAAGTAATCGGGGTAGTAAGGTGTTCATCCAATGAGCATATCACTAACTAGCATAGCTGTAGGTAGGCAGTTCGAATCCTACTTCGCCAACGTGGTGGCGGATGTAGGCGGACTGACTACAACTCCGTTTACAGGGTAAGTTGTTGGTAGGCACCTCGAATCTACTTTCGCTTACCTTGTAAGGTGAACGTAGGCGGACTGAATACAATTGCGCTTACATTATAAGCTGTAGGTAGGCAGATCGAATCTACCTTCGCTTACCTTGTAAGGTGGATATAGGCGGACTGAATACAATTTCGCTTACATTGTAGGTAGGCACCTCGAGTCTTCCTTAGCTTACCTTGTAAGGTGAATGTAGGCGGATTGTACACAATTCCGTTTACATTGTAAGCTGTAAGTATACATTTCGAATTCAAAAACCATCACTACCCCGCTAATCATATATACATACGCAATGACTTTCAGATAATACAGCAAAGAAGCAAGCATAATTAGTGAAACTCTGAAATCCGTCAATAATCCAATATATCTGCATAGGGAGAACGTCCATGAAGAAATCGTGCATTTTTTTTTAGCACCTAGATCTGTTTTATACAATTTTAAACAATTTTATTCGATCAGCGCATGATTCAGAAACGAATTTGTAACAAAAAAAATTCTTCAATGTGATAGTTATTTTGTTTCTATGGAATTTCCGAATTTATTATACATAGCAACACAACAAGAATGAAATTTGAAGAAAAACAGAAAAATGAACAAAATTCATTTTTGTGAACCCAACTTACTTTTTCATACGGAGCATTCCATGGTTTGTACGGGACAAATTGTACGAATTTTTACAGCTTTGGATTTGAATTAAAGGCACACCAAAATGTTAAGCAACAAACTATCTGGTGCATTATTACTGTTTGATAAAACTCTTATTAAAAGCAGAAACTTGCTTTTGAAATATTCGTGTACGTGTGAAAAATCTTAAAAAAGTTATGTGTTTGTATTTTAGTCCAAATAATTGTATAAGAAAAAAATAAAAAAGTAAATGTGGTATCACTAATATCAAGGTTTATTCAAACAACAAAAATATTAGAAACAAGGTTATTCCAAAAGAATTAAAAATTCTGTAATGTAGTATTTTACATTGTTTGTACCTGACAAATGGTATAAATCTTTACACTTCATAGACAAACCAAAAGGCTAATTTCTAAACAAAAACCAGAAGCTTGCATTTAAAAACTAGTATATGTGTGAGAAATCGAAATGTTTGTACGGGACAAATTTACCATTTTCCAAGGAATGCTCCATACACATTGTATGTTAGTTGGCATTGTTCATAATGTGTAGTATACATCATTGGGGAGAAGTAGTGTGGTAGGCAATGTTCGCCACTGGGATTGTTAGAGTTTTTGTCTAAGATTTTTTGTTATTTTCAAAACCTTTGAAATTGTTAACAATTATTTTCAATGTCTGGAAATAAGTTATCAATTGCAGTCGCCAGTGCATATTTATAAAAATTGTTTATTAATCATCTGCTTGAAGTGAATCAATTCTTAATAAGAAATGTATAGGTGATCTGAAATCATTCGATAATGGATTGCAACTCTGCTCTAGACTGAAATAATTCCCGATCAGGGTTGCGTGATTTCGAATCAATTTTGTTTTCAAATCAGCTTTCAAATAAAGAATCAACTTGATTCGTGATTCAAAATACTTTCAACTAAAAAATAATTTTTAGTTGTGATTCATTTCACAAAAGAATCAAAAATACCCTTTAATGCTGGTAAAAACCTTTCGCCTCCACGCACGTTCCGCACTGCACCTTTCTTTATTAATAAAAAGTCTTTTCTTTCTTTTTATTTACTTTACAGAATTTCGCTTTATTTCAAAGTACTTTTTTTTTTAGTTTCTTTATTAATTATCTCTAATTAAATATCTCTATAGTTTTTAATTAATTACCACTCAACTTATTATTTTTTCTTACTCCGGTCAGGTTTAAGTGCACAACTCGAATAATCTCGAAGCCGCCAAAAGCTTTATTTTTCTCTACCTCTTTTCTTTGACATTAGCTATTCAGCCGAGTGCTGAATAGCATTGTAGTAGATGTTGCGGTGTTGCCACCTTACATCACCCTCCTGAAGGAAAGAAGAATTCGTCAAATTGGCCAAATTTGCCGAATTCTTCTTGACGCGGATGATGTGAATTGTTATGAACGAACGAGTTGTAATTTCAATATATATGTATGTACATGTGATTTCCCCCCTTTTACTACTCGTTTGTTCATAACAATTTACATTTTAGTTTTTAATAAAAAAAAAATTGAAATGTACATATTACTATACTTCAAAAACTTAAAGCTAATTATAAACAGCTTAAAGTATTTATTAAATATAGATATCAATTAACATTTAAGTATTAAAGTTAATAAATGTTAATTTAATTTCTAAATTTGAACTTAGATTAGCAATAAGATTTACATATTTCGAAATTCAGAAAATTTTTAATTAATTTAATTTCTAAATTTGAACTTAGATTAGCGATAAGAATTACATATTTCAAAATTCAGAAAAAAATTTTTGTTTTTAATTGACTACTTTATGTATTCTATTCTTGTGTACTGTTTTCCTATTATTGTTTTCATCAATGTATGTAACATTGACTCCATCCACGTTTGCTACTGTGAACGGACCCTTATATATGCTTGAGTGCTTGTCTCTTGGTTCGTTTTGTACTAAAATTCTGTCATTTTCACTAAGTGATATTGGCTTCGAATGTTTGCTATATCCGGTATGATTTTGCAGTTTAAATTTGTTAACGGATTTTTTTTGCAAGTGCGTGGGTTTTTTGTAATCTAAATTTAATTTCTTTCGCGTAATTCTCTACGTTGTAAATCGGTTCAATTTTATCGTTTTTCAAATCTATTGGTAGAATTGCATTTTTACCAAAAACAAGTTCAAATGGTGTGAACTTATTATCAAAAACTGTGTTTGTTGTTGTGTTGTGCAAAAACGTAAAGTACCTTAGATAAACATCCCAGTCGGAAAAATTTTCATTCAGATATGCTCGCAAGTATTCGTTAAAAACTCTGTGATTGCGTTCTATTGTACCTAATGTTTCATGGTGGTACGCGGTAGAAAAATTATGTTCGATATTTAGGAGTTTTGTTATTTCAGAAAAAAGAGCGTTTTTATATTCTGTTCCTAGGTCTGTTTTTATCGATTTCATAAGGCCGTAAATTAGTATGAAATTTTCGAAAATGGCTCTAGCAACGGTTCTTGCACTTTTATCAGGTATCGCAACGGTAACAAGATATTTGCTCAAATCACAAATCATGGTAACTGCGAACCTGTTACCACTATCCGATTGGGGCAAAGGTCCTATCGTGTCAATAACAACAATTTCAAATGGCTTGCAGGGTGTTGGAGTAAGTACTAGACTTTCTCTTGTTTTGGGCTTAACTTTGTTTAATAAACATTTATCACAATTTCTGACAAATTTGGCAATGTCACGCGTCATATTTTTCCAATAATACTTGGTTCGTAATTTCGCGTATAGTTTTTTACTACCAAAATGTCCGCCTGAAATTGGGTCATTGTGATAAATGGTCATTAATTTCTGTTTCTTATCTTCGTCTGTCACTATTTCTGCTGATTCTGTAAGTATGATTTGTAACGTTTTTAAAATTTTATTTCCGCTATCTTTTAATTTTGAGATCTCATAATGTTTGAAAAATATATCATTTTTTGGCCATTCTAACTCTTTAATGTTGCGTTTGTTAGCTTCTAATTCAAGCTTCGAAAGTAACTCATCTAGATTTGTCATTTCGTTAACATTTGCAAAATTAAAAAGTTCCATCTTCTTGTGTTTTAAATGTGCACAAATTTGTAAACTTGAAATTTTATCATCTTTATCGTACTGTATTTGAGTTTTTATTCGCGGAATCTTTTTTGAAAAATCGTAAGAAAATTTATCATAAACTTGTAATGTAGTACTGTCAGGAGTAGTTTCAGGAGTAGTTGTTTGTTGTTTTTGTTCCAGTTGTCTTGTTTTTGATCGAGTTTGCACGGCAAGGATGCCATTTGTGGAATTTTTCAGTTCGTCGATAGTTATGCGCGATAGCGCGTCTGCTACTACATTTGACTTGCCTTTGATATATTCAATAGTAAAATTGTATTCAGAGAGTTCAAGACGTATTCGAGAGAGTTTGGATGCCGGATCTTTCATATTAAAAAGATAAACTAAAGGTCGATGATCTGATTTGACTGTGAAATGTGTTCCGTACACATATGGTCGAAATTGTTTAATTGCGAAATAAATTGCCAAAAGTTCTAATTCAATAATTGGTTTCTTTTGCTCAGACTTATTAAAAGATTTTGATGCAAAACAGATTGGTAAATCGTTGTCTCCGTGTTTTTGACTTAATACAGCACCACACCCAAGCTTAGAAGCGTCAACTGTTATAATGAATTCTTTAGAGAAATCCGGGTATTGTAGGAGTTTTGGCGACATTAAGGATTTTTTGAGGTTTTGAAATGCATTTTCGCAAGAATCATCCCATTTAAATTCAACGTTTTTTCGACTTAAGCGGTTCAGCGGTGCTGCCAGAGACGCAAAATTCGGTATAAACCGCCTATAGTAATTCGCAAAGGCGACAAAGCGCCGCACTGCGTCTTTGTCTGCTGGTTTAGTATATTTTTTAACAGATGCGATTTTGGCATCGTCTGGCAACAAACCCTTATCCGAACACTTATGGCCAAGAAAAGTTACTTCTGACCGAAGAAAATTACATTTTTGGGGATTTAACTTTAAATTAAACTTTTTGCAAATTTCAAAAACCTTTTCCAAATTTTTTAAATGATGCGCCTCACTACACCCGATGACAATGATATCGTCAATATACATAAAAGCTTGGTTTGGCGAAATGCCAGAAAATGCAATGGACATCATGCGTGAGAAGGAATTGGGTGCTACATTTAAGCCAAAAGGCAAGACTTTCCAGCGGAAAGCTCCTTTATCTGTACTAAAAGACGTAATGTCCCTAGAGTTGACATGAAGTGGTATTTGATGAAAACCAGAAAAAAGATCTAACGTAGAAAAGAATTTTGCTCTGCCTAAATTATCGAGTATGTCGTCAACACGAGCTAAGGGAAATTTGTCAGCAATTAATTTTTTGTTCACAGCTCGGAAATCTACGCACATACGATATGATTTTTTATTGCCGTTTGGATCTTTTTTCGGTACTAAAATTAATGGGCTATTGTAATTTGATGAGCTCGGCTCTATCAGATCATTTTGCAAAAGATTATCGACCTGTCTATTGATTTCTTCTCTCTGTGAATAAGGTAAACGGTAATTTTTAATATAAACTGGATTTTTATCTGTCAGTCGTAATTTCTGTTCGTAAAAGTTATTAAGTGTCATTCGGTCATTTGTAAGTGCAAATATATCAGCGTATTTCAAGCATAAATCAACTAATTCTTTTTGAGCGTAATTAGGGATTTGCTTTTGTAAAATTGATTTTAATTCTTCCAAACGTTTTGAATCTTTTGAAACTTCATTTATTTCATAGACGTTGTAATTAGCGATTTTTTCCGTAACTATGTTACAATTTTTGATGTATTTTACCTCGTCGGTAACGTTTAAAACTTTTATGATTGGATTATTTGTATCAACGATACATTTTGAAGTGAAAACGCCACTACAAATTTCTTGCGCGTCTACAAAAACAGGATAATTTGATTTTTCCACATGAAATAACCGATAAACTTCACACCTTGGTGGGATTACTAATGTGTCGGTACTGGTACCGTGAATAATAGAAATGTTAAAACGTTTGTTACCTATGCTGATAGTTATGCTGTCGTTTGCGTAATTTATAATGCACTTATTTGCTTTGAGGAAATCTTTTCCAAGTATTCCGTCCGATGGTATATTAAAGTCGTCTTCAACTACATGTAACGTTTGTTGTATCGTAAAATTTGAAGCGATCAGATTTGTATTTAAAGTACCCAAAGTAGAAACAGCGTTTGTTGTTACACCCGTTATATTAATTATTTCATTGCGATTTATAGGAATATTTTTTGACAAACTTGAAATTTTGATTAGAGAGATATCGGCTTGAGAATCGACCAAGAAGGTACATGGTCTAAATGAACCTTTACAACTCAATTTAATGAAATCAGAATAGTTCAGATTTAAGCAATAAATTGATTTGTTTTCGGAAATTTCGTTTAATAATCTTGCTCCTGCTCCCCCAGTGTTCGCAGCTGAGGGGCGCTCGCGTTTAAAGCCCTGACATTTGCGGTACTGCTATTGTTTGAGCGATTGTTGTTATTGTTGCGATTGTTTGAATTGTTGTTGCGATTGTTTGAGTTATTGTTGCGATTGTTCGAATTATTGTTGCGATTGTTCGAATTATTGTTATATCTAGTACCATTGTTGCTATACCTACGATTATTGCCATTACCATTGTATCTACTGTTATTACTACTAAAATTCGGACCATTTCTATTAAATTGACTATTAAAATTCTGGTTTCTAAAACCTCCTCGAAAACTGTTTGGTCGATAAGATCGTGCGCGAAATGCTAAAACCTGTCTTTCTTGTACCTCGGTATTTTTTTCCACTATCATTTTAGCAACTACATCTTTCGCATCAGTGAATGTTGTCGATGCTAGAATAGACTTTACTAAATCTGAGCGCGTATTCAGTCGACAAACGTTTACAGTTTGTTCAATAGCCATTTCGTGTGCTTTTGATTGTGTCATTCCCTCGATTATCAATGATCTTTCTAGCGCATCTGATAAATCCTCTACTCGCTTAGCGAATTCCGAATAATTGTTATTTATTACATGCAATGCTGCTATTTTACCCGCTACGACTTTTGAATTATCGGGTTTAATTCTATTTCGCAATGCCGTTTTTATTTGTGTAACTGAATTGACGTCTACTGGAATCGCTTCGCGCGCTTTACCTTCGAGTTTAGATTTTACAAAAGCAATAAAAGTTGGTATTAAATTTGTATCTGTAAGGTCTTCTATCAAACTGATTTTATCTATGAATGATTCGAGAGCTAGCGGATCGCCGCTATAATTTTCTCTAATTATCGTTGCACAGTGCGAAATGAAAGCCTTTTTCTGTTCTACAGTTGCCATGTTGGATGTGGTTAAATTATCTGTTTCGCTTGTAGAATTGTTAAATCCACGAAAATCTTCTAATAAGGATAAACCAGGTGGATCTTCTGTTGCCTCTTCAAAAGACTCTTCGCCGGACTCTTCGCTGGACTCTTCTTTATTTTCGGGTTGTTTAGCAGTTTCCTTTTTTTTTCTAAGTCGTGTCATGTACATATGTTATTAACAAGAATTATTTACGCGAAATTCAACTGGATTAAGGTGGTGACACTAATCACTATACTATCGAGGAAAAAAAAAACTGAAAATTGTGAGAAGATTTATCGAAGACACTGTATAAACAGGTAAGTTTATTAAGCATACGAATCTAGAAAAATATTTAAGAATCCGAAAATTTATTGAAGGTACTGTAATTCCGTGAAGGAGAATTTACTTGAACATTTATTTAGTATTAATTTGAATTTGAAAACTTTTAAAAGCTCTAATGTAGCTTCCGTGAAGGAAAATTTGTTTAAAAATATTCGAAGTTTGATAATTTATGAGGCACTATAATCCCGAATTAAATAAGTTGAAAACGAACGAAGATTTATTAACCACACTGTAGCAATATTGGAGGAAAACTATCAAAAAGAGGTTAATCAAAAAAATATCTAAGAAGTAGATTTTCAAAAAGTCGTAAAATTATCGTAGGCACTGTAATCGCAGATCAATAATCGAGAGTAAGACACTGTAATCGCAGATCAATTATCGAGAGTAAGGCACTGGGTTAAATCGCTATTATGTTAAAATTGGGAAAATTTGATATATTTGTTCACTGAAAATATTTTGGATTGTTTTTACAACCTGTTGTAGGCACTGTATATTCAAAAAAAAATTTATTTTTATATTCAAAAAAATGTTATTTTGTTTTTGTTTTAGAATGTCCGAAAATTTTTGTAGGCACTGTAATGTGTAAATACTTTAGTCATATAGACCATTTCTGAAAAAGACATAAATCAAAAGAAAATTTTGTATCCGTAACTTCTTGGGCTGTTTTTCCAAAGTACTTATCGTAGGCACGTTGATCCGTTTACAAAAAAAAGTTATAAAGATGTAATTTTGTATGTACACTTGCTGCACAAGCGTATATGGAATCCAAAAAAAATCGCATGGGTAATCCAAGTTCCAATAACGCTAAAAAGCTAGTAAAATTTTCATAACAGTTGCCGTTAAAAATTGTATAATGGTTTTGCTAAGAACTTCAATTGCTGTTATGGAAATAGTTGGTTACATTGACGTGCTAAAAAGTTGCACCAGCTGATATGCGAAAAAGCTCCAAAGCTGGAAAAGTTCCAAAAACTGAAAAAAGTTGCAAAAGCTGAAAGCGTCAAAAGCTGTAAAAAGTTCCAGTTAAAAAAAAGTACACAAGAATTTGTGTATGTATTTACATGCATTCATATGATCTTATGTATGTATTTATTAACATGTATTATTTGTAAATTCATATGCTTCTCGTATGTATATAATTTTGAATGTACATATATGTACGATTACGAATATGCGAAATTATTGAAGTAAATGATAGGAATTTTTAAAGTACATAGTTATTTTTGAAAACTGCGATATATGAAATTTTGCAAAACGAATTTAAATTTTGATTACATGTATTACATGTTTTATAAAAATTATAAGTTTTAACCATTTAAGTTCTAAAATGAAATAAATTTGCCGTTGGTGGTGATGCACGTGAATATAATGAAAGATTAACAATTTATATGTATAAGTAAATCGTTTAAAAAGGAAAATATATGTATGTTTTAAATTTGACTTCGAAATTATGAAAATACATAGGTATACTATATGTGGTTATTATACATATGCATAGAGCAAAACTTAACTGCTACTGTACTGCCATACCAGGTGTTGTTGTATGTCCATATATGTATGCCGTTCTCCGTATGCCGTTCTCCCTCTCGTCAGATGTAGATGATTTAGTGCTTTTTATCCATATCGTATACGTATATGCATTATGCCAATGGCGTGGCTTTGGCTAACTGTATTATATACCGCTGCATAACCGTTCCAGTACCGTGGTGTTTTTTTCATGTATATATGTTTAAAATGGACTTTGGTTTTTTCTGATTTAATGTGCACTTTTTGTTCAGTGCTGTACCATTTTGCGTATGACTTTTCGTCTTTTCGTTATTAAAAAAATGTTTCTTCTTGTTTTGAAAACGCTTTTATTTCCAGTTTTTTTTTTTCAAAAAGTTTTTTTTTTGAAGTTGCTTATTCTTTTGATAATACTTTTTTGGATTTTGTCCTTTTTTTTTTGATTTTCTTGGATTTTTTGAATTTTGTCTTTTTTTTTTGAATTTTTGTCTTTTTTTTGATTTTTTTTTTTGGAATTTTTGTCTTTTTTGATTTTTTTTTTTTTTTTGAAATTTTTGTCTTTTTTTGATTTTTTTTTTTTTTTTTGAATTTTTGTCTTTTTTTGATTTTTTTTTTTTTTTGTTTTTTTATGTGACCATCACCACCCGCACAAACGAGAAAAAAAAATTTAATTCATTTTTGTTGTATGGTTTTTCAAACCATTTTGATATATGTTTTTTTTAAAAAGTTATTAATTTTTGTTGGAGTTGGGTCCCAGGTGGTTTGGCCTTCCATGTGGCCATTCTCCGAGATTTGTGGCCAACCGTCACGGTCGCCATTTAATGCTGGTAAAAACCTTTCGCCTCCACGCACGTTCCGCACTGCACCTTTCTTTATTAATAAAAAGTCTTTTCTTTCTTTTTATTTACTTTACAGAATTTCGCTTTATTTCAAAGTACTTTTTTTTTAGTTTCTTTATTAATTATCTCTAATTAAATATCTCTATAGTTTTTAATTAATTACCACTCAACTTATTATTTTTTCTTACTCCGGTCAGGTTTAAGTGCACAACTCGAATAATCTCGAAGCCGCCAAAAGCTTTATTTTTCTCTACCTCTTTTCTTTGACATTAGCTATTCAGCCGAGTGCTGAATAGCATTGTAGTAGATGTTGCGGTGTTGCCACCTTACAACCCTTTGATTTGTGATTCAAACTATTTTCAAATAAAAGATAAATTTTATTTGTGATTCGTTTCACAAAATAATCAGAAATACCGTTTGATTCGTGATTCAAAGTATTTTCAAATCAAAGATAAATTTGATTTGTGATTCATTTCTCAAAAGAATTAAAAATATTTTTTGATTCTTGATTCAAAAAAGAGTCTCAGTTATGGCATTTTAAAGAAAGATAAAAAAGAATTACTAAAATCGCTCCAGCATAGATTTGACAATAGTTTGAATCACGAATCAAAGGGTATTTTTGATACTTTTTTGAAAGGAATCACAAATAATTATCGTTTGAAAATATTTTAAATCAAGAATCAGAAAATATTTTTGATTCGTGATTCTGGTAAATTAAAATCACGCAACCCTGTTCCCAATAATAATGATTGTAGTAAATCGCGGTATTAAATTTTTAGCATCTCAAATATTATGACGACGGCGATGTCAGAGAAAAAGTGTTGACCTGCTTCCAAATGCAAATATTTTGGTTTAATAAAGCTTAATTATTTTGTTAAAATTAATATTTATTACTATTCTGCATTCTGCATTGTAGTAAATCGTGATATAACATTTTTAGCCTCCCAAATATTTTAAAGACGGCGACATCAGAGAAAAACCGCTAGTCACTATTGTGGTAAATAAGAAATGCAATTGATTCTTATTGTGTCGCAGTGGATAGCGAATTGATTTTATCAATATATTGAACGGCTATTTATACTAATTCTTACAAACGAATTTCTTATATACTAAAATACATATTTACTTATTATATACAAATTCTTACATACCACTTACAAGTACATACAGTCATGTACTTATACATATACATATATATGTATTAGCCTCGACACATAGAATACGTCAATCCGTCTACGTCGAGGTATGTGACTGACAGCTCAGCATTTAAATGTACATCGTCACAGTTACGACGTATCCGTCGCCGCAACATTCCAAATTTGCTCAACTATCAACTTTTATCATACGTCAATCCATCACTAATGATCAGCTGATCTTCAAAGGTAACTGCTGTTTAAAGTTTAATTTCAGAGTAATTTTTAATTTAATTAAAAATAAAGTTGTGGAATATCAGTTAATAGAAGCGGTGCAAATGCACCCATGCTTATGTGATAAGAGTGTGTCCTTTTATAAAAATAAATTGACCAAGGACACAGCTTGGCTAAAATTGGCGGCCGCAACAGGTGCAAGCGGTAAGGTTTTTAAGAAGTTGAATTTATGGACATTTTCTTTTTATTAATTTATTTAAAACTTCTAATGGAACAGTGTCAAAGCCGGTGTAGGTCTCTTCGAGACGGGTATGTGAAGGCGAGTGGGAAGGCACCTTTGGGAAGTGCTGCCAAGGAAGGCAGTCGCTGCCAATATTTGGAAGCGATGTCGTTGCTTCAACGACACGTTGCTCCCCGATATTAAGATTTCGTAATTATAAGAAGAAATCTCATTACGTTAATTCACAGGCTTTAAAAAAAAAACAAGTTTGTGATTCCTACATATGTATATTTGATTAAAAAGTGAAAAACTTGTTGGTTAAGGCCTTGCTGAACTAAGGTTACGTAATGTGTGTATGCATATGCAAAAATATTTAAATTTATATGTGTGGATATATGTACATATAGTAGGGGTATTCGCTATCCCTAGCAAGATAGCAAGATAGCACGGATTGCAAATATCCTAGACCAAAATATGCTACACATAGAGAGCACCCCATTTCACAGTCGTAGGAAATTTTAAGAAGCAGCTTTTCTTTTTAGCCAAAGGGACGCGTTCATCACTCACTTTTGAAGTTCACTCTTAGGCGGCGATATGCAGATTTTATGGAGAGTGAAATTTGAAATTTGAATTGGGGATGCAACGGAAGTTGGGACCGGAAATAGCAGCCATTTTAGCTGATTTTAAATTCTGATGCCCAGGCGCTTATAAAAACAAGCAAGCAATAATCGCAATCGAAATTGTACATACATACATACATATATGTCGTCGCTGCGCCAACAAATTCAGTTATATGTTTTTTTCGATTTTTTTTTTATTACATATTTATTTAGCGCTATCCGCCAGCCACATTTCTGCATTTCCCGTTTTCTGATATCCTTCTTTGGTTAGAAGTTAGCAAACACAGCTATATGCTCTCAGTAGTAGAAATGCTCTGTAAAATCAGTTATACATCTATTTTCGTATAATTGTTTTTTGATTTCAGGTTATTTTTGTGTAAAAAAATTATATAAAAAAAGCGTATGTGACCAATTTTCAAAATAGGAGGGGCACTGGTCAATTAAATAATGCATTTCCAAGCTATCGCTAATTGCATCGGACCCTAGCGAAGAATTGTATACACATCTTTCACGATTTCTTACCCCCACTAGCAAATTTAAACAATTTGTAAAAAGAGCTATGTGCTGTAAAACGGCGCAAATGCTTCATGCGAAGTGGTTGGTTAAAAAAAGTAAAAAAAAAATTGCACAAGTCTATTACATATGTGTAGTATCATTAGTTAACAATTCAAACTAGAAAAAATATTCTCTAGGATCACCAGAAAACGGTTTTTTTGATCTCCTGAAAAGTTGCTGAAAAACGTATAGCTCTTTTTGTTGGCGCAGCGACGATGTGTATGTACCCATTAAACATTGAAAAAGAAATTATCAAACGTTTGAGAAAATATTGTTTCTAAAGTTGAGAATCAGCATATATATCATTTGAAAATAAACATATGTTCATCAAACATTGTTTAAGTATCAATTTTAAAATAACTTACAACACATTTGAAAAAAAATTTGTTTCGCATTTTGTACCATTTCACGAATTTCAACATGTCAAGGCTTGAAGGAACGAAGAAATTGTGTGTGTTTGCCAATTTCAGTCAGCGTTCGTTGTTCTACTCGAGCGGTCTTTTAACGGTTGAAATGATGATGGTTGAAAATGATTGTGTGTAATAATGATTCTGTATATCTTATTATTATTTTATTTGTTTGTGGCTTTTTGTGAAGTTACACCAAATTTAATAGAAACATAGTTTGTTTCTCATATTAACATACTCATGTAACTGTACAAAAGGCACCGGAAAAATTCACCCGCACGGGTAAATGAAAAGCATCACATCAGAGTACAAATATATAATACATATGTACATCTATTTATTTCATTCCATTTCTGCGCTCACAACACGAACTCTCACTCTCACTATCGCTCAAATTTTCTGCACTCTAGGGTACATATATGTAATACATACAAACGTCTATTGATTGCATTCCATTTCGTACCACCTTTGAAATAGGTTTGAGAAAATGAAATGAATCAAATTGAGAATCAGCCCAAAATCCCATACTAAAAATGAGCCTTTTTGTTTGAGAACGCTATCAGGGGAAATTTGAGGTGCATTTGATAACAAACGTTTGATATTTGACAATAGGGTTACTTCTCAAATGAACCTCAAATTGAAAATGGAGAAAAATGCTTATTGGGTAGCATTGTATCAAGTACAATTCCATTGTGTATTCATACAAACAATAACTCATATGTCCATATGTATTAATACGTATATATCCATACCAGGGTTGCGTGATTTTGATTTGACTGAATCACTAATCAAAAATATTTTCTGATTCTTGATTTAAAATATTTTCAAATCAAAGATAATTTTTATTTGTGATTCGTTTAAAAAAAAATCAGAAATACCCTTTGATTCGTGATTCAAACTATTTTCAAATCAAAGATAAATTTTATTTGTGATTCGTTTCACAAAAGAATCAGAAATACCCTTTGATTCGTGATTCAAACTATTTTCAAATCAAAGATAAAATTGATTTGTGATTCATTTCTCAAAAGAATCAAAAATCTTTTTTGATTCTTGATTCAAACTTGATTTCGAATCAAGATTCTTAATAAATTTTTGATTCGAATAAAATTTTTGATTCGAATAATATTTTTGATTCTGTTCAGTCAAATGTATATTAATTGAATATGTATATAAGCATTACAGAAATAATCTATAATGAATTTAACCTACATATACTTACCTTATATTCCGCACTTACTCTATAACTTAAATTCATTTATCTTTACTTACCTTTAATTTCTTCATACTTACCTTAAACGCTGAAATATCTATAAATACTATAAGTACAATACTTACCCTATAATAAATGAATATTGAATTATACATACTTATCCTAATACTTACCTTTCCCATATTTCTACATTATGTATACTCCCTTCTTAATAAATATATACTTACATATTAGCTTTACAAATGCTTGTATATATAAATATGTACATAACCACCGCTAGGTTAAGCGGTTAGTTATAAGTTTAGGTTAAGAAATAAGAAATGGAATAAATGAACTTCACTTGTAAAGTAATATCATGTTCAGACATAAAAATAAATTAAGTCAATTGGGGTTGATTGAACATCTTTAGATTTGGTGTTCAGACATATTTAATTTACTTGGCCCATTTAACAGGTCGGCTCAAGATACATACACACATACACGCCGTGAGCTGAATATCAAACTCTCGTGACCTAAATGTCAAAATTGCAAGGAGGACGAAATAATTTGACATTCATCTCACAATTTTTACCAATCGTAAACACGAATGCATGTATAAAATAAGCAGAAATAAAAACAAATTTGATAGGTGATGAAGAAGAACAAGAATGCAGCTGATCTGACGAATCAACCTGTTTAGTGGACAGTGACGCTAATCACATCTCTCTTTTCATGACATTTCATTTTACTTATGAAACAAGCCTTTTAACAGGGTTGCATGCAGAATTTTTCTTCATTAACAACTCATTAATTTCTAATGAAGCATTAACTTGGTCAATTTTTGTATGGTAAATTGAGAATCATTGGGCTTGAAAATTGAATGAAGGCTCTTAATGTTCAATTAAGGTTGTGCCTGAACATAACATAACATTGAAAGCGACCGGTGTATTTTCTTGCGATTTAGAATTGTTGTTGTACGCGCTCCCCCCTTACCGTAAAAAGAGCATAAGTTGCAATTTTATTTCTTAAAAACTATTAAGAATTTTCATGGCGCCCGAGCAGGGACTTGAGTGCGTTTTTAAATAAAGATAAAAATAAAGTGACAATTGTAAAAAACTAAAATTATACGCGAAATAAAAGCAACGAAAACATACATAAGTGTTTGTAAAAAACAATAAAACAGTTGAGAAATTTTCGGACAAAAAAAAAATATTAAAACAATTAAATTTAATTTTTTTTTAACCTAAAAATCGATACTCACCGCTACTTTCGCTGCCGACTGGTGTTCTGCTGTCATCGCTGTTGCCACTGTCATCGCTGCTGTTTGTCGTCGCGCCATCTACACCACCTGGAATGCCCTGCAATTGCATCATCTGCCAAAGGGAAGTGAAAGCTGGCAAAAAGCCTAAGCATTCACAGCAGGTAACGAGTGCGAACAACTGAAAGTGGTTTTGGTACAAAAAAAAAAAAATTGTTTTCTTAAATAAACTGTATCGCAAAATAATTCGAAATAGTTCGAATCAACGTTTTATTGAAAATCCTTTCAATTATTGGCATCTCCTTGTTCACTTATATACGTATATTTATATATATACAACATACATACACGTACATACTGTGTTAGTGAAACAAGGGTACAGTGGGATTTCGCGAATAAAGGGTGCGACATTCGATACGAAACCGTAAATTCTTAAAAAAAAAAAAATAAATAAAAATAAAAATCTTAATTTTTCGTGCAAAGATAAGTTTTTTCTTCGCTTTTAATTAAAATAGAAACAATTTTCGAATTTCTGGGTTAAAAAATAACCTTAAAATAAATTTCCAAAAAAAAGATAATAATAATTTTCGAATATTTTTGGTTATACCAATAATTGCTGTGTGCTACTGCCCTTGCTCATATTTTCGATATTGCTTGAAATTTCCTGGTCCTAACCTTATTTTCGGCCAACTTTGGTAAAAATTTCATTTTCGTTTTCGTGGACAAACATACAAGCTTTAATTTTTTCGGTGTTAATAAGATATTTTAATACAAAATGACCAAGGATAATGCAACTGGTTCCGGTACCACTCCAAGTAAGGAGATGATAACTACTTTGACATCATTAAGGCGCCAAAGAACTGTTGTAAAAAAAAGTATTCTGCGCATTAAAACGGGCCTACTTGATAAAACTATGTCAATGGATCCAATTTCGTTAGAATGTCGACTTGACATATTGAATTCTCACAGCGAAAAGCTTATGAAATGTCAGTCGAAAATCGTAGAAATCGATGAGGATGACGACGCCCGTGGGGAGTTAGAGGACATAATAGTCGAAACAAAATCGATAATTAAATCGATTCTTGCAAAAAATAGAACTTCTGTCGTCGAAACTTCGTTCATAGCGCCTCACAGCTCAAGACTCCCAAAAATGAATTTGCCAAAGTTTACGGGGAAATATTCGGAGTTTAAAAATTTCGTGAGTTTGTTTGAGAGCCTAGTTCACAATGATCCACATATCGCAGATATTGAAAAATTTAATCATCTTGTTAAGTGTCTGTCTGGTGAGGCATTAGGTACAGTGAAACCTTTCAAATGTCGGACGAAAATTATCCAAAGGCTTTAGCCAGTCTCAAAAAGGTTTATGACAATAAATGTCTCATATTT
The DNA here is from genome assembly GCA_960531455.1 of Urophora cardui. Classification (NCBI taxonomy): domain Eukaryota; kingdom Metazoa; phylum Arthropoda; class Insecta; order Diptera; family Tephritidae; genus Urophora; species Urophora cardui. Next base: position 50,098,191 of record OY482671.1, on the reverse strand, counting down.
TTCGATACGATCTCCAAACTTTTTGAGCTGCCAAGTATTTCAAAGCATTCCGCGCTTTCACTGCGTACAATGATTGATACAGTGTCGGCTGTTTACGATTCTTTGCTCTCTTTAGGAAATGAGCAAAATATTTCAAATGCGATCATAATACATTTAGTTATGTCGAAGGTTGACCCCACTACTCGTTCAAAGTGGGAGGAGCAGCTGGATTATGATAAACTACCGCTATGGCGAGAGTGTGAAACCGCCTTAAATAAACGATACCAACACCTCTCGGCCGAAGAGGCTTCAACTTCGAGGTCAGCTCCATTATCCAGCAGTAGTAATGCTCAAAGAAACAATAAAGTTTCGGAAAAATCGAAGTCTGCTTTAGTGACTTCAAATGCTAAACAGCCAATATGCCCACACTGTAAATCTAAGGATCATAATATCACCGCGTGCCCTACTTTCAAAACTCTTCCAGCCCAGCAAAGATTCGAGTTCGCCAAATCGGTACCCCTATGCATAAATTGCTTGCGTAAAGGGCATACCGTCTCAAAGCGCAGAGCGGATCGGTGTCGTGTATGTAATCGTTCACATCACACTCTACTGCACCAATATCCCATTTCTTTCGAGACTGCACCACAACCTTCGACCTCCCATGCTATGCACACCACAAGTATGCCAGATCGCGTTATGTTGGCTACAGCTGTAGTCTGTGTGCGAAGTAGCTCCGGAGAATACGTACCGGCTAGAGCTCTCTTAGATTCTGGGTCACAGGTCAACTTTATGACCGAAGATTTGGCGCAAAAATTGCGGATTCGTCGTCAAAGTGCGAATCTTAATGTGATCGGTATCGGAAATGCTAATACGAAAGTAAGGGCGAAAATAAATACGTTTGTAAAATCGCGGTTGAATGAATTTGAGTTTTCGGCAGAATTCTGGATAATGAGATCCATTTCCGCCAACCATCCCGATCGCGATATAAACATTAATGGTTGGAAAATACCGTCCAAAATTAAATTGGCAGATCCAGATTTCTACAAGTCCAAGAAAGTTGATCTTCTGTTGGGTGCAGAAACTTTTTTCGAGCTTTTAGCTGTTGGTCAAATTAAGACTGGCCCTAACCACCCAACACTACAGAAGACACTTTTAGGCTGGATTGTTTCAGGAAAATATTCCACCAGCCGACGTCCTCCTCCCAATGTCAGTAGCACACTATGCCAAACTGAAGATGACTTGTCGACAATTGATTCAGTGGTCTACAGATTCTGGGCTTTAGAAGAACTACCTTCAGAGGCATGTACTGTCAAACTCACACCTGAACAAAGAGAGTGTGAGAAACTTTTCGTAAAAACCACACAAGTTTTACCGTCTGGAAGGCTTCAAGTAAGATTACCTTTCAAGGATGACCGTAAGTTACTCGGTCACTCCTATGAAACCGCAGCTCGGCGGTTCCAGGCCCTGGAGAGAAGAACCTTGAAAGATCCAGTACTTCGTCAAATGTATCTGGACTTCATGAATGAATATATCGAGTTAGGCCATATGAGCCCAACAAATAATAAGATCCCGAGTGAGCCACACTACTTCATACCGCATCAATGCGTTCTTCGGCCTGAAAGTACGACAACTAAATTACGGGTTGTATTCGATGCATCAAGTCGTACCTCTTCGCAAATTTCGTTAAATGAACTCTTGATGGTTGGACCGACCATTCAAGAAGAGCTATATTCAACTCTTCTTCGTTTTCGGTTGCATTAATATGCACTTACGGCGGACATTACTAAAATGTACCGCCAAATTCTCATACACGAAGAAGATAGAAATTTCCAGCTTGTAGTGTGGAGAAAGCATCCTTCTGAGCAACTTCAAATTTTTCGACTTAACACCGTAACATACGGCACTGCGCCTGCTCCATTTCTCGCTACACGGTGTTTGCAAATGCTCAGTGATGCTAATACGAATACGTATACACTCGGTTCAAAGGCCATTCAAAAAGATTTCTACGTCGATGACCTGCTTACAGGATCTGATGACTTTGAGACTTTAGATCTTATTAGGAGTGAAGTAAATATTATTTTAAATTCGGCTGGATTCAAGTTAGCTAAGTGGTTTTCTAACCACCCACTCTTTTTCGACTGTGCGAGTTCTGAAAAATCATTAAGTTTCAATGATACGGACTCCACAAAAACACTTGGAATCCATTGGTTGCCGAAAGAGGATTTGTTTCGATTCGTCTTAAATGACAGTTTTAAAGATTTACGAGCCACAAAACGAAACATTTTATCAGTTTCGGCTCGCCTTTTCGATCCTCTTGGTTTACTTGCCCCACTAGTTACCAAAGCAAAAATCTTATTGCAAGAGCTTTGGATTCAAAAACTAGACTGGGATGAGTCGATTCCATTGCGCCTCGACACTAGCTGGCAAAACTTCAAAGCCAATTTGCTGCAGCTCTCAACTATAAGCATTCCTCGGTATGTTAACACTGAGTCGAGTGCCAGCTGCCAAATTCACGGCTTTGCCGACGCCTCAATAAGAGCGTATGGCTGCTGCGTGTATATACGTAGCCAAACCGCTAGTGGAATCAAATGTTCGCTGCTTACTGCAAAGTCTAGAGTGGCTCCGCTTAAGACAAAATCACTTCCGCGTTTAGAGCTCTCGGCAGCACATCTTCTGGCCAAATTATGGTCAAGAATTGCGCCTATGTTGAGTCGACCAATTGAAAAAATATGTTTCTGGACAGACTCTGAAATCATTTTGCATTGGATCAAAACGCATCCATCTTCGTTACAAACCTTTGTCGCAAACAGAGTGTCCGAAATCCAGGAGTTGACTGATAAAATTACTTGGCGACATATGCCAACGAAACAAAATCCGGCGGATCAAGTGTCTCGGGGTTGTAACGTGGACGAACTGAATAATTCAATTTGGTTTAGCGGTCCGCAATTCCTCTTAGAAGACCCTGCCTTATGGCCCATAAATACTCACTTCCAGCTCTCCCCAGAAGACGAAGCATTAGAGAAGAAGAAAAATGCTACAACTTTAACGGCACATATTGTCGATCGAAATCCAATAATGGATCTTATTGAAAAATTCTCTTCTCACCAAAAATTGCTTCGGGTTGTCGCTTATATATTAAGATGGCCTAGACGAATTCGAAATCCATCAGCGATTTTCACCAAAATATTAACGGCTGAAGAGCTAAATGTAAGCTTTCTAAAACTTGTTCAGGTGGTTCAACATGAAGAGTTTGGCGAAGAAATTCAGAAACTCAAAAAGAGTACCACCCTATCCCCAAACTTGCAGAAATTAAACCCTTTTTTGCAGGACTACTCGGAATTTTCGTTCTCGTTTATTTTACTCCGAGTAGGAGGCCGCTTATTGAATGCGCCTCTCCCATACGATGCTAGGTTTCCATTGCTCTTAAGCAAGAACTCGCACTTTGTTACAACATATTTACGGTACCTACACTTTCGAAATCACCATGCTGGAGCAAAGGCATTGGTAGCGCTTCTACGAGAACGTATTTGGCTCATTAATGCTCGAGAAGCCTGTAGTCGAACCGTAAGAAACTGCACACACTGCTTTCATTATAAGCCGAAGCTTCAAACCCAAATAATGGGAATTTTCGTGCGCTACGACCCTTTCTTATATGTGGAGTAGATTTCTGTGGTCCCGTATATACTACTTTAAAATTACGTGGTCGACCACCAGTAAAATCATATATCGCAGTGTTCGTTTGTTTCACTTCCAAAGCAGTACACCTAGAACTCGTAACTGACCTAACATCAAATTGTTTTATTCTCGCCCTTAAAAGGTTCATTGGACGCCGAGGGATGCCGCAGAAAATTTACAGCGACAACGCCACCAACTTCGTCGGCGCCGACCGCAAACTACGCGAACTGAAGGAAGCGTTTCTCGCTCAACAAGGGAATCTAGCCCAGTACGCAACAGAGGAAGGATTCAGCTTCGCCTTTATACCACCCAGGGCGCCGCACTTCGGAGGGTTGTGGTAGGCGGCAGTGAAGTCCGCCAAGCATCTGCTCGTGCGCGCAATCGGCAACGCGCTGCTCACCGCCGAAGAACTGCAAACGCTGCTAGCAGAAATCGAGGCAATACTCAATTCGCGACCCCTGGCACCATTGAGCACGGACCCCAACGACGGAGAAGCCCTAACACCAGCGCATCTACTAATTGGATGCCCACTTCGAGCGTTACCACCAGCACAGGTTTCAACGGAGGCAATGCGCTATTGCGACAGATGGCAACTTGTCTGCTCTCTCAAGCAGAAGTTTTGGCGTCAGTGGTCCAAGAGCTACCTAGTGGGCCTACAGGAGCGGAACAAGTGGCTTTATCCGCAACGCAATATGGAGGTGAACGACCTGGTTCTGGTGCAAGAGGACAACATACCACCGCAACAATGGGTGCTCGGTCGCGTCGTGGCAATCATCACAGGACGAGACGGCAAGGTTCGCGTCGCAGACGTCGCAACCAAAACGGGCGTAATTAAGCGTCCCATACACAGGCTGGCCGTACTACCAATAGAGGTTGAAGGATCGTGATCCTATCAAGGTGGCCGGTGTTCAGTCAAATGTATATTAATTGAATATGTATATAAGCATTACATAAATAATCTATAATGAATTTAACCTACATATACTTACCTTATATTCCGCACTTACTCTATAACTTAAATTCATTTATCTTTACTTACCTTTAATTTCTTCATACTTACCTTAAACGCTGAAATATCTATAAATACAATACTTACCCTATAATAAATGAATATTGAATTATACATACTTATCCTAATTCTTACCTTTCCCATATTTCTACATTATGTATACTTAGGGATGGGTTTACACCTGGGTATTTACCCAATGTTGGGTTTTTACCCATTTATGCCCATTTTCATACCCGGGTATTTACCCAATTGTGGGTAAATACTCATTAGAATAACGAATACTCTTGTTACGTAGCGTAAGAGAAATGTGGATATTTTCGAATTTACATATTTTGAACATATGTTGTTTAAGTGTATTTTGTTTATACGTTTTTTGCTGCTTTTTACACAGAAAAGGCGGTTTGGGCTTCTGCAAGCACAATAATTCTTAATAAGAACCGCTTATCAGCGTGCTTATGGCAATTCAATGTAATGAATGGGAGCGATGGCAACAACAATGCTGAATCACCTAGAAAGTTTACAGTTGTGGAACTTAAGCTTGAGCCTCAGGTGCATAAAAAGAATTTGGTTCATTCATTCGTAAAGATTTGTTCCAAGCGATTAGTGAATGAAATAAAGTACGCGTATTTTGAGTTGATAATTTATAATATATATTCATCTATATATATAAAAGGAAGTGGCGTTAGTACAAACGCGTATAACTCAAGAACGCCTGCACCGATTTGGATGATTGAGACAAATTCAGATTGTTCTCTGGCCAGAATAGGAGAATATCCAATAAAATTCCCGAAAAATGCAAAAAAAAAAAATATTTTCCCATATATTTTGTATATCTATATATATAAAAGGAAGTGGCGTTAGTACAAACGATTTGGATGATTGAGACAAATTCAGATTGTTCTCTGGCCAGAATAGGAGAATATCCAATAAAATTCCCGAAAAATGCAAAAAAAAAAAAATATTTTCCCATATATTTTGTATATCTATATATATAAAAGGAAGTGGCGTTAGTACAAACGCGTATAACTCAAGAACGCCTGCACCGATTTGGATGATTGAGACAAATTCAGATTGTTCTCTGGCCAGAATAGGAGAATATCTAATAAAATTCCCGAAAAATGCAAAAAAAAAAAATATTTTCCCATATATTTTGTATATCTATATATATAAAAGGAAGTGGCGTTAGTACAAACGCGTATAATTATACTAAATGGTACGCCGCACAGTGGTTCAGCCGCGGAAAAAATTCATTTTTTTCAATACCTAATTTTCAGATTCTAATAATGTAGTCTTATAAAAAGATGTCCAAATATGAACAATTCATGACTACTTTGCAAAAAGTTGATTTTTTTTTACAAAATAAGGGTATCAGAAGTCAGAAAAATTTTATTCAACAAAAACTGCTTGAAATTTTTGCTAACTTTAGCTATAAATTTTCCTTATAACTTATATCTCTATTGTCCCTGTTGTGAGTTTAAAAAAAAATATAGCACTTCTTTGACTAATTAAAGAAAAAATCAGTGCAATCGGCCAAATATTAAAAAAAATATAGGCCAGCAAAAACGGTACTTCATAAATGCTACCTTTTCTAACTTCGATGGACAAAAAGTTTGTGTGCTACAGCGTGCTACACTCGCTAACTGTAATAAAATGAAAGTTTGGAATGTCTTCTATCGATTTCTGTTAAAAATTTTTTCCCATATTTTCCCCAATCGAAGTAAACTTGATTTAAATGTCGAAAGTCCCATCAAATTTTGTTAAAAGTGACAAAATGTAGCATGCTTTTAGGCTCATGCGTATATATTAACGTTTACATCTTATGTGAATTTTTTGTTTACGAATATGAAGGCACAGAGAGGATTAGATAAAAATGCAGATTGGTAAATTATACACCTAATTTCTTAGAATCAATGGTAATGCAAACAAAAATAACGATAAACACATTCGTCATAACATTACGGTTTGCAAACAACAATAGCAACAAACACATTTGTTTAAACATTTTACCAGATTATTTTAAGGTATTAGATGAAAAAAAAAAGTTATCCCGACGAAATTGTAGGAACAGAAACATACATATGCAAAGTTTACTTGAACACACAACAAGAAGACTTACTGATACTTTCTCAGTTGAACTCCTTATCATGTTCTGAGTTAACCCTTACTAGTAAATGAGGCTTATGATTTCTAGGCTTATGTTTTCTAGGAAAAGCGATAGAATTTCTACCCATACAGATGTTGTTAATCGATTACTGGCAAGTTCTGATCATTATATAAAGTCCATAAGACGACAACCCAACAAAAAGTGTGTGGAATTCGATTTTGTTGCCAAGGATATGCTAAATCATTGAACATTTTTCTTATGTTTGTTTTAGTTTCTTTCCATATATACATACATACATAGTTATATTTTCGATTATATGTATTATAAATATAATTATTAAGTACATCAAATTTTTACAAGGGCTCTTTTCAGTTACTGAAAATGTATATCTTCATTTGTTTTTGAATAAAAGGTGTAGGAAAAGTGGGCGTGGTTGTTTTCCAATCACGCCTATATTTGGTATCGTCGATATCTTTCATGACGGTAACTTATGCGCCAAGTGTCGTGAAGATATCTTAATTTTTTGAGCGGAAATTAAATTTTTTCTTTAAAATTTTTTACTATAGGTCCAGGGGAGGTACCCCTAGGGAGTGGCCGATTTCAACAATTTTTGGTGCTGTCAATGCCCTTAATGAGGGTAACTCATGTACCAAGTTTCGTGAAGATATCTTAATTTTTTTTAGCTGAAACTAAAATTTGTATTTAAATCATTTTTTTATAGGCCCAAGGGAGGTACCCCTAGGGGTTGATCGATTTCAATCATTTTTTGAAAATTTTTTAATTAGCTCACATATAACCTCTGTGAAAAATTTCAATGGCCTAGGACCACTCCTTCTATTTTTTTCCGCAAAATGTATGGAGCCGAACCACTGTGCGCCGGTATGCCTGCGATCTGGTGGAATGGAAAGCAGGTATTGCAATTTTCCATGTTTATTATACATTATTGAATCTTTTGTTTAACATTTTTTTGCATATACATATGTACACATGTAACGACTTCTTTTTATAGATTAAGTAGTCGCCTTTTATTTAATTTAAAGTGAGAGGCTGTACAATCTTATTACCAAAACAATAAATTCGTTATTTTTAATAAAGCCGAACTCTAAGTATTAAAAATAATAATATAAAATAGTTATGGGACATAGGTATATACCTGCGTACTACTAAGATTAACTATGATATGTTAATATGTATGTAAGTACGTACATACATATGTTCATATGTATGCATGTATAAGAATTGCAGAAATATGCAAAGCCGACGGCAAATGAACTGGTGCCTCTTTGACACATTTTCGCTAGTTCTGAACCAGAAATTCTGTTCTCTAGTTACTTATTAACTTCCTGCAGAGTATGTAAAAAATTCAGATACATGCCTTTATAATTAAATACCTATATTAATATGTACATATGCAAATATGTAAGTAACGAATCTAACATCAAAGTATATTTTAATACATATACATATTATGTATTAACTAAATAATTCAAAATAAAATTCCTGTCCATACAAAATTGGTTATTTTAAATACAGTCATACTACGAACACAAATTTTCTTCCATTTGTACACATGCGTATGCGCACGAACGTACATGCATATCTACATATGCAAACATATTTTTAGCAACACTTTTCTTTATCCCTCTGTTTTTAACTGTTATCAAAGGACGGAAAAAAATAAAAGTCTCATTGAAACCGTCACTTGCTGAGGGATATTTTTGAGTGTTGAAAAATAACTCTTAAATGGCAACAGAAAAAAGATCGTTGAGAGAGGTTGCACACGGTGAGAAACACTTTGAGTGAAAGAGTTTTCTGTTTCAGTCAGTGGGAAACACTTTGCGCTCACCATTTTTGTGTTTCCGTCAGACTGAAATGGAATGAAAATAAGTGTTAACTGTTAAAGTTGGTCTCTGATTTTGCATGAAGCGTCGCTCATCACAATCATCAAAAAAATAATTACTGCCGATGTTGCGCTTCATGCTGCGTTTCTGAACATACCCTATATGTGCGTAAGTAAACGTACATATATATGTCAGTGATGCACACCGCCAACTGCGCTACTTACACAAGCGCACCATATTTTTGCATTAGTGTGTGCGTATAAGCAGATGTCGCATACCTATTGCTCAGAAAAAAGAAAAAAATTCTTTGCGCGATCGATGTACACAGCATGAAATTCAAGCGCAGTAGGCATGGGTAACACTGCGCTGCGCCGCGCAATTGCTCTGGCGCCAACCCTGGTGTTATTGCGCTAAATCCGAATTGGAAAATGCGCCAACTCAATATAGCGCCAACTCAGTATAGCGCCAACTCAATGTAGCGCCAACTCAATGATGCGCTATTGCAATATAACACTGACTCAATTTCGTGCGCTAACACCAGCACCAATATAGCGCTAGTGTAATTGGCGCCAATAACAGCACAGCGTATATGACACCGTCACAATTATGTATGCTAACGCCAATACCGAACCATCGCTAATAGGAAAGGGTAGTGATATTTTACTATCACAAATAAAGAAGACAAAATTGACACTATCTGTGAATAGGAGAGAAAAATATAATACAAAACAAATTAAATAAAATATTTATTAGCATATAGTATATTTTTGTTACGCATGGTAAATGGTAAGGGGAAATTTCGATATAATGCGCCCGGACCCGGAATCTTTCTTTTGAATAGGGTGGAGCCGACCCATAATGAAGATGCCGAAAAACGAGATGCCAGCATATTTTCACAAATATACGCAAATTATTTTTAAAATTAAATTTAATTAAAAAAATTGCGCCATTACCCATGGCTAATGGTTCCAACAGTCATCAACGCCCGCACATAACCGTGTCAGCTGACACGATCTATCTTATGGGAGTTGCATGTAAACGAAATCTCACCGACGCTGACATAAACGCCCATAGCCGCCCGTATCGCAGAAATCAAAAGAGTTTTGATTTTTCCCATAACAACGTGTCAGCTGATTGCTTTTGCTCAACGCGGTGTTGCCGAACGAACTTTTTTAGCCACTAAAACATTTGAACGGTATTTTTCATTGTATTATTAAACGAAATCAATGCGAGTGTAAAATGTAATGGAATATATCTTTCTTTATAGGAAAAACAGCTTAAGTCTACTTAAGCGAAATATGAGTTATTAGATAACTGTTTATCTCATTTATTGAAAATAATTGTCGTTTGTGTATGTATATGTTATTAGTTCACATGAAACCATTTGTAATACGTTTATTTTAGTTTCAAATAAACTTAAAATCGAGATTATCCAGTTATAACTTTTTTCGGAGCATAAATTCGCACAGGATGAAATAAAAAAGTTACATAAATGATGTTATATTTGAAAAATTTAAATGTTTGAATGAAATCATATCCCTGCTACATAGCAAACGGATAGCGTATTTTTCAAATAAATGAGAAATTAGGCAGTGAAAAGAAAAGAGTAATTTACGATAAATAAAAGTAATTTTTATTTCAAAATTATCCCTTTTTACCATTTTTGAACGGGTCAACGGATAGCGGGTCAACGGGTAGTGAACAACTGACATTTTCCGTCATAAAATCCACACAGGTAAACAAAATTGCGGCGAAGGCAGCTTTTAGAAAATTGTTTGTGTAAGCACGAAATAAAAAATGCGTATGGTTATTCTTTTATTTATTGCCAAAAAGTGTATTTTCTTTTACTTATTTTTCACTGTTCAACAAGAAAATTACAAAATGCATCAGAAATGCAACTCTGACTCCTGAGGAGGGACAGGACCACACCACTCAAAAAACTGTTTTTACCCCGCCGTCTTTTGTTAACAATTTTTTATTGCGTTAAAAAATTAAGTTCAAAACGCGTCGATTGACACCCCAGTTCTTGAAAATTTACCAATTTTCACCATGTCACCTAAACTAGATAATTACCAAAACTTTGAATACAAAATCGCGCATATTTTTATTAAAAATTTTCGCCTACGTCTTTTTTTCTGAAAGAAAACAATATATTTAGAAATTTAAATCGAGAATAAATATCGGTACTAAGTTTGGGTATTTCATGCAAAATTTTGGTGTCTTCCCATTATTTCAAATACGGCAACACTCACACGGCTGTTCAAAATAGAAAACAGCTGATTTTTGTGTTGGCATGCGGGCATGAAATTCGTTCAACTCGTTATGTTTACGGGTACTCGATTCGTTCAGTCGACTCGTTGATGACTGTCGGCACCCTAAAGCGCAGACTAATTGGTTTAGGCGTCGCAATTGCTTGCTAGCAGCACACACGACTCGTATGTGTAGCCGAGCAGCTCCGTTTTGCTCCGTATCAGTATTGCCGCTCAAAAATTTCAAAAGGTGGCCCAAAAAATTAAAAAAAGTGGCCCCACTTTTTTTTTTATAGCTAAAGCACATTTTCATATCTTTTTGTGGTTTATTTAATGCTTAAAGAAAATGGAATTTAAAATATTCTTTACACTAACGCAGCGTAAATATGATCGTTCGTTGAGCAGACGGAATAACCCGAGAAAGGCAAGGAATTAAAAAAAAACTGTTATAGTGTTCGTTAAGCCGTAGGAAAGTGCAAAAACCGTTGGAATTTTACCAATAAAGAGCGAATATGAGTGCAAAGAATGTAAATTATGGTAAAATTCCTACGTTTCTTGCACTTTCCTACGGATCAACGAACGCTATATGTGTTTGTTTGTGTCTGGGCTGCTCCGTGCGTTTTCATTATCTTAACGAACAGCCCAAATTTCAAAGTATTCAAAGGTAGTGTTGGCAAACAAATTAAATAAAGAACCTTTCTAAACGGAGAGTTGCCAATGCAAAGTTAAATAGTAACAAAGAGGTTTTTTGTTCTTATATTTAAGAAAAAACTAAAAATTATTTAATAATTATAGTTTTGAAAGTAAAAAGGGACCAAAAGTGGCCCAAATTTTTAAAAAGCTTCAAATATTGCATATTTTCAAAAAGTTGGGTTCAGGTGGCCTGGCTTTAAAAAAGGTTCAAATTGCCACTCTAGTGGCCCAAACTGCAAGGCTGCTCCGTATTGCTCTTTCGTTCAACACTGATATATGTACATACATAAGTAGGTATTGTATGTACAAATGTACAAACGAGATATCTCATACAAAGGTATCGAGGTAAAAACAAGCAAGCAATAGTCGCGATCGAAATAAATCTGTGGCCACAAGCAATAACCGCTTAAGTCGACTTAGGAAGATTTTGAGTTATATATACAAGATTATTCTCCTTTTAAAATCAATAAAGATATAAATAAACACATTTAGGCTTAACTTATAGACTTGCTATAACAGCCAAAGCAGATGTATGTATATACTTTTGAAATTTCTCCATGACATTTTGCTTGATTTACAAAATTTGATTGTAACATTGTGGATGGCTCACTGATTTTGCGTCCATAGTGTTTAATCGACTTTTATGATTTGTTAAGAATATAAAAATCAATTTATCGAAATCATATTTTTCGACTTAAGCGATTATTGCAAATTGCCACAGAAATATATATATCTATATATATATATATATATATATATGTATGTATATGTAGCATTGTACCAAGTACACGTCACGGCGACATCCCAGTTGGAAAAGGTAATGTATGGTCATCTATAAATGGATATAAAGGCCATAGGATCTATACATTCCAGAATGCATGATTTTTTTCATTGTGATGTCCTAGGGAAGTCATGCATCCACTTTTCCCTGCCAAGGTAAGGCAAAAAGGAATGTTTGGATGAGAGTCGCTCTTGCCGTGATCTCAGTGTCGGTTTATTTTCTCACTTAAAAATAAAAAAAAAATATTTTTTTTTGCAAATTTCTCTTCATTCTCTCTCCATCCGATTTCCAACTAGAAATATGTAACTTCACTCCAGCTTGTTCTCCTCTGCTTATCTCATTGTCGCACCATCTTCCCCTTCACTGCTTCACCCATGTGGGACATTCAACATTATATTGATCTTTAGTGCCGCTTTTATGCCTCCGTTTGTTAAAATAGAATCTGTGAATTGCTGTCGTCATTGTAAAAAAGCAAAACTAGAGAAAACCTGATTCTCCTAATTGTTTTTTTTTTTTTTTTGCTAGATTAAATGTTATAGCTGAGAGCCGATGACTGACCTCTTCGCTTACCCTGGGTTGCATTCTGGAATGTATCCGATTTCCTATAAGTTGGAAGGTAAAGCTGAGAGCCGATGACTGACCTCTTCGCTTACCTAGGGTTGCATTCTGGAATGTATCCGATATTCTATAAGTTGGAAGGTATAGCTGAGAGCCGATGACTGACCTCTTCGCTTACCTTGGGTTGCATTCTAGAGTGTATCCGATTTCCTATAAGTTGGCAGCCACACAACATAGAGTTTAGATGAAATCATAGTTTTTTTGGAATACATACTATAATGTAAATTTTTCGTACATCTTTTCATGCGTCCGCAAGGTCATGCATGACCACCTTTCCAACTGGGATAGCGAAGGCGCCAAGTGTGCGATTGCTTTTTACACAAACAATTGAAATTTGGTTGGACATGTAGTATGTATATGTATTATGGTGGTCCAAAAAAATTAAAACTGAAAAAATCATTATTCCCATTCCATTATTCCACCATCCCTGATGTAAAAGCAGAAGGAAAATTTAGGGCATTTGCGCGACCTCTAAACTTGAATATATTAAGGCAAAATTTTGGGTATAGATTTCCGTAGTAGTCGCAAAAAATAGGAGTTGTTCCGCGGATTTCGGGAGAACTTTAATTTCTTAATACAAATTTGGACCACCCTAATGTACATACATTAAGTTTGTAATTGTTTGTGTAGTCTGTGGTTCTTCTTACAAAATCATAGTTGTAGCTTTGTATCAAGTACAATTCTGTAGCGGTTTCGTACAAACAATAACCCAGCTTAGGGTTGGGCGATATATATCGATATATCAATATATCGATATTTTTAAAATAGTACAGCCGATAATATCGACGATATTTTGAAATACAGTGCATCGATAATCGATAATTTTTAGCCATTTCGAGCTAAATTCGATATTTTTCATACATTTCTGATTCACTTTGAATTTAACAGCAGAACATTTTTTAAGAAGTGGTATAATTATAATGTCCGGGTGCTTGAATTTACATTACTCTCTTCTTCAAGCAATTTTTAATGATTTGTATGTTTGTACTTCAGGATTCGTAAAATATCTGTAAACCCATCCAACTTTAACAGCAAATATCTTTTAGACTATAAATCTCCTGCAAGTTTGGATTTCAGTTTTGAGATCTGTGAGAGCACCTCTAACCCCGTGAAGAAGTGGGTTTTCGCGGGGCGTGCTTCCTTAATGTAAAGTCGACCCTTTCGATATATTGATATATCGATGTTTTTACACGGCATAAATCGATGTTTTTTTAAATATCGATATAATATATATCGATATATTTTTCCAATTTGCCCATCCCTAACCCAGCTCAATAGATGTACATACATATATATGTATTAATACATACTAGTGCCCTGCGTAAACACTACCGTTCACAGTTCGAACACGTATGTACTAACATTAAACACTGTCGAACACATGCATGTCCGACTTCAACATTAAACATTTCCGATATCTAGCAGCAGGCAAGCAGAGAAGTTCTCGTTCTTGAAACGATCGCTGCCCGCAAGTTTCGGCCTTTTCGGTCCACTGCTAAGTATTCGAATACTAAGATGGTGCTTACGAGAGCCTACCTGCTAGTATTTGGCAACGTAGAAATTTTGCTCAACTGCGACGATTTGAACGATTAACATGCATGCATGCATACATATGTATGTTAGTATTTACATATGGATGCATGTATGGTTGTATGTATGTACATCAGGGCTCGGCAACCCTGTAAAAATTGTTGGACTACTTGGTACATTTGTGCCACAGTCAACTAGCTACTAACTTGTCACATGTAGCCAATCATTGGGCCAGTTCACGTATATGGTACATTTGTGCCACATTCAACTAGCTACGAACTTGCCACATGCAGCCAATAATTGGGCCAGTTCATATATATGTATGTATGTAGATTCGTGTTTGAAGATCGGTTTTAACGATCGTAACCACTGCACGATGTTTATTAACAGTGTTGCCAAGAAGCATTAATCTAAATATTTAAAAAAAAATGGTCTTGAGAGCTCAAGAATGAAGTAGTTATGAAAATAAAAACGACCAAAAAACCAAAAGTAAAATTTAATCGGATGAGCCAGCCGATAAACAAGCTCTACTAATTAGCAGAAAGAATTGCTTGAAGAGATGTGGCGGTCTCCTAAATGGATCTATAAATTCTACCAAAAAATATTAATTTTTCACATCACTTTTTCCTTAAAAAAAAAATAAATAAAATTGGTCTTGGGAGCTCAAGAATGAAGTAGTTATGGAAATATTTTACATTTTTAACTCCTTAGAGTAGTTTAAAAAGTAGCTTGCCGTAGCTAGTTTAAAAAGTAATCTCTTGTAGGTGGTTTGCAAAGTAGCTACGGCAAGCTAGTTTTTAAACTAGTTTGATGCGATCGAGCGATGGACCATGTGGTCCAGTGCTAGGACATTGCAATGTTAATTGGACCAATATTTTTATATGGAATGTGGCAGGTTTTGGGCTAGTTGATTGCCACAAGCGGCTGGTTTGTACATGCATGTATGGACTAGTTCCGTTTTCTGCAGGGAAATTTGTAAATGCAAGTGTATAAGTGAGAGCGCTTTGATCGCTACCCTGCAAAAAATTCGATTAATACGGGACGTGTCCGGGATCAATCGCAAGGGAGCATGCGACTAGTACAATTTGACATCCCTTTATATGGGGCGAATTGATTGCATTTTTTCGAGAATATTCTGTGAAGAGACTAATTGTTCAATTTGTATACCCGAACGGGTACAAATGTAGATTAATCGCTTTCATCCAAAGTTGTAAGCCAAGGCTATTTTTTATGAAAACGTAAAAATTATTAATTGCTATAAATGTTAGAAGAAAGTTTATTCGATTAGCTTTCATCCTGTAGTGAAATCTTTAAAAAAAATTAAATATCTCCTCAAAACATTTTAAGTTCTGAGAATGCATTATGCGAGTGTAAAATACATGTGACGAATTTTTCAAAATTAGCCAAGGCTATTTTTTATAACAATCTTTAAAATTTATAAATGTTCATGCCTGGGAACAATCGGGGACTAATTGTGGACCGATTGTTCCCGAAAGAGATGAATCCGGGACAAATCTCTTTCGGGATTAATCGCAAATTTTTTGCAGGGTATGGCGAACAAACATACGTACATGCAAATTTTTAACATTCGCCGCGCAAACATGCGATAACCACACACGATGTTGTTTGGCCACTTGTTCAGCGACGACTAAATCAGTGGTCCGCATTTCTGCAAACAATTGTTTGCGCTCAAATCACACCGACACGTTACGCTCTTTCTTTACTAGATTATTTAGTCGTCACCAGCGTTGCCACTTAAAACATTTTAAATTTACCAAAATACAAAATAAAAGTAACCAAAACTAGAAACAAGTAACCAAAATAAATTATTAAAATAGGCATATGTCCCATTAACGTTAAGGCTATTTATTTGGAAGCAAAACTATACATATGGTTAACAAAAACTAAAATATATCGTCGTAGCGTTCTATCAACATTTAAAAACACGGCCAGATATGAGAATGAACAGAACCAAAATGCTGACGAAAATCGCCCGACGAAAATTCGCCAGAATAGATTTATTTCAAATGCGAAGGTTGAGTATAGCTATTTCACGAAAAACCATTTTCGATCATTACCACCCTTTTCGGAAGTGGATGCTCCTCACGGGGATCGAACCCGTGATACATTCCATCTTCTGCCACAATGTGCAAACGCTTTTACACGCTCGACCGCTGAGACTCTATGAAAGCTGTTGAATTTTTCCCACTTTTGCCTTATTCATATTCGTGAAACAGCTATACACTCAACATTCGCTGGAAATAGTTGTTGAATTTTTTCCATTTACCCCCAACAATAAATTATTTGGAATTTGATAAAAAAAAAAATACAACAAAACAATTTGGATAACAAATATTTTATAGTTTGCAAAAATTAAAAGCGTATTCCTAAAAATTGAATGTAACCATGGTGTGCTCAATATATGGACCTTGAAGGTAACCAAAATCGGCCGAAAGTAACCACGTAACCAAACGAAAAAATTGTAACCAATTTTGGTAAAAAGTAACCAAAGTGGCAACGCTGGTCGTCACTGAGCAAGTGGCGTAGCAACATCGCAGCAAAGAACGTAAATTATATAAGAAGGGAGAATCCGCTCACGAAAAATGTAGCGAGTAAATTACGAAATTGGCTGAAATTTCAATCCAGGTTGAATTTCTGTTTTGATTCTTTCATCCGTAATTTCTTGGCGAAATAAAGTTAACGCCATTTTTGTTTCAATTTTGTCTTTGTCATTTGCTTTCCTACCCAATGCGAAATTTGAAGAGCCATAACATATGTTCAAAATCAAAATATTTAGCTTATTATTTATATTAAGTATTATTTAAATAATAACTAAATATATGTTTTAAGTGGTTCTACAATATATATATAATTAATAATAACATGTTTATCTCTATACATTACGTGTTGTTATACATATATTGTTTATGACAGTATGCAAATTTATTGATCATATACATACATTTTTTGAACATTCTAACAATGTATGTTATCGAAATCAGAATTTATGGTGTTTAAATTTCGCAAATATCAAATAATTATGATTTCCATTTTTATTTTGTCTTTTCAAATGCTGATTATGCGCACAGGGCATTCTGGCTGCACAAAGAAGAAAATGCGATAGAGCTACGCACACAATCTTACGTAGGCCACATATCGCCCGTTTTATGCAATAGGGATTTAACTCGAAATTTTCGATTTCTGGGATTTTGCCATATATTTCAATAACTGGGTAGTGCCTTTGAGTCTAGTCTTATAATATACTCAAAAATATAAAAATGGCGCAAATAAAAGTGATTTTGTAGTTGGCCGTAGAAGGAAACTATTTGAAATTATAAAACTTTATTTGCGTTTTCCCAAAAAAATTTTTTTGAGTTAAATCCCTATTGCATAAAACGTGCGATATGTATACAGACAATTTTAATTGTGTTGGTGTCCGCGGTTTTTTTTCGCGATGTTCACAAATAACATGGGCTTCGATTGGCTGCTTTTGTTTTTGTATCACCACACATATCTGCTTCTTCGCTGTTCTGTTCTAGTGACATATACCCAATGCCAAGATGCCTAACACATTACACCTTTTGCACGACCAATACCACAATTTTTACACAATGCAAACTGATTTACAATGTGCATAAAGAAGTGTATAGAGTTCACAAATATTAATTTTGTTATTTTTTGAGTTTGGGTTTGTTTGTGAGGTTTGTATATGTACATATATGCAAACATCATCTATTCTATAATCTACATTTTCGCTGTTGGGTATATTCGTGAATGCTTTGCATTTTTGGTTCTAATGATGACGATATTACTTCTTTGGCAAACCAGTTATGCCTATGATTATTTATGTATGCATGTACGTAAGTTTATATATCCAACTGGCAGACATGACATGGTAGCTGCTGCTTACTACTAATTCCTGTTTGCCTAATAGCTGGACGGGAATAATTCGTATTTTCTTAGCCTGTATGCCGTATGAAATCAAAAATTCTTTCTTTCAAAATATTTTCTATGGCAAATATTAAAATTGTCGAATTTTATGATGGAAAGAAGAAATTTTGCAACAGAGTTTTATTTATTTATTTATTTATTATTATAATTCATTCATGAATAAAGTTGTAAAAAACCACGTTCATTCATAAACGAATGCCGTAAACCTCCCCTCGGTAAGAACCCTACATTTTGTCAGAAATCTGACAACAAAGCTCTTCGGACCCCATAGAATCTACTTATCATCTTGAAAAAGACTCGAATTTAACATTTTGTATGAAAGAAATGCGATTAATACGGGACGTGCTCGGGATCAATCGCTTACATCCCGAAGGTTACAAATGTAGTTTAATCTCCTTCATTCAAAGCTATAAGGCTATTTTTTGTTATGAAAAGTTCTAAAAATGGTTAATTGTTATATGTATATGTATATTAAAACAAAGTTTATTCGATTCGTTTCCATCTTGTAGTGAAATCTTTTAAATTAAAATTAAGTATTTTCTCCAAATATTTTTATAAATCAGTCATGAAGATTTAAATAAAGATTATAGAATAAGTTTTAAATAATATAATATTATACATAATATAATATAATATAATATAATATAATATAATATAATATAATATAATATAATATAATATAATATAATATAATATAATATAATATAATATAATATAATATAATATAATATAATATAATATAATATAATATAATATAATATAATATAATATAATATAATATAATATAATATAATATAATATAATATAATATAATATAATATAATATAATATAATATAATATAATATAATATAATATAATATAATATAATATAATATAATATAATATAATATAATATAATATAATATAATATAATATAATATAATATAATATAATATAATATAATATAATATAATATAATATAATATAATATAATATAATGTAATAAGTTTTACTTTTGAAAAAATTTGCCTACATTTATACCGGGACAAGCCCTTTCGGGATTAATCGCATATTTTATGGAGGTGAATCTAAAATCCTGAAACTTATTAAACTTATTTGAAGTTAGGCTTCTGGATGACGAAAAGGTAGGGAAGGCGTAGTGTTTGAAGGAAGAAGTCCCAAACAAACCTTGATTCATAATTATGATGCACCAGGCGCACATCAAAAATAAAAGGAAGCGCCGAATTAATTCTTGCATACGTATATATGTACATATGTACACATATTTGCATGTCCATACATACATACATATGTACATATGTATGCCAAATGTATGCATGCATAAGTCAGAGATTTCTATTTTCTATTCTTATTCGTTCTTATTACTTATTCGCGTCGAAAAACCAAAATAAAAAAGTCAAGTGAATTCGGGACGCGAAAAATAGTGTGAGGCAACTCGCGCATACTGGATTGAAATTTCAGAGCCGATTTTATCGAACTCGTCCAAAATAACGAACATTCCCTTCTTATATAATTTACGTTCTTTGATCGCAGAGTGCTTGTCGCTTGTTTGCACGTTGAAAACAATTTACTATGCTACCTAATATCAACGCACGTGGTCAATTTACTATCAAAAATTTCTCATACCCACACAATTTCTGTAACCGAAATTGAAGGGCGTGCGCATTAAGCAAACTCGACTCCCAATTATCGTTTTGCAGACAGTTGAAACTAAGCATTGTGGGTGATTAATTGCAAAAAAATTGACATTAGCTTTCGATATCGTGTGTGTTAGTTACATATTCCACAAAATAACAAGATTTTCTCGGATTTTCTATATTTTTAAATTTCTTTATCTATATACGCACGTAAGTCAATTTCGGTTCAACGCATATGGAAAATTTGCGGGCGTGCGTCAATTTGAGGCTTGCGTACATATATATGTATTATTTACGCATTGCATTTGCCCGATCACAGTTCGTTCGACCGACCATAGCGCTCTCACTAATACAATCTCAATTTCAAATTTGCCTACCACTGGACTAAATCATTTTTTAAACAAGGAGCGCAACCTGTCTGTGTGAAGAGCGTAACTTGTTTGTCTGATCTTAAGATCTATGAAACGCCGAGGTATGATGTACATATATGTAGGTATGCATTTGCCTAATTTTTATTTTATATTAAATACCTAGTACCTAGATAGTACATACCTAATACCTACTTGCGAACGGATACACATATCTACATATTTATATGATTTTATGTATACCTAAATACTTGGGGCAAATAATTAAGTTAGATACTAAATGTTTCATTTTTAGTTTCAAAGCATTGATTTTATATCTACTATTTTAACATAACATAATTATAAATCTTATACTTAATAATAGCCCTCCTTAGCTGCGCTTAAATTTTGTATGGACTGCTAAGCGCGGAAAGAGATGTGCGCTTAGAAATCCATAAAAAATTTAAGCGTATTTAAGCATATGCGCTTAAATAAAAAACAGGGCTATTAAAACGTATAGTATAGTAACGTGTAGTATATATTATAGATATGTGTGCAAATGCCGATTTCAGCCTTTGTTTAAAATTCATAACTGCGTTGATATCTTCATTATTATCCTGCCATCCTGTTATTAACTGGTGAATATATATGGGTACTAAATGCAGCGTTGAGAACGAAAAAAGACACTGAAGATGACGCATATGAGCCGAAACCGGTTTGTCTCCAAACCAAAATTGACAAGGGATGACAGAAGATCGTTCCACAATACACCATATTCCTACCCTGTCGGAAAAACAAGCAACCAAAAAGTATTTCTTCCCCATTACTCTTAACAATTTTTGCACTTTCCACACCTTGCTTCTCCCTTGTACTTCTTTCAATATATATTATCCATTTTGTAGTTGGGCTGTAATGTTCTGAAGTTGTGAAGAACGTGAATCTGATAAAGCTTCCCTTTTCAGTTATTATTATTATTTGAGAGATATTGGCGCAAAAATATTGTCTGATACAATAAGTAATTGTTGTTTCCAACAATCCATTGCTTAAATAGTAAAAATAAGAAAATAACCGAACATCGATTTTTAGGCCCGAAAGGAACATATTAGCCTGAAGTCGTAAAAAAGGCCGAAGTTAGCTCGTTAACTCATAAAAATGGCGTTGCTAACCTAGAATTTCACTGACCTGTTTTATGATCAACAGTTCTCGTCTACCTAAACCCAAAACTCTCAAGGGAAAAGTGATTTTCACCGTGATCAATTCATCTACACTATTTTTTCACTTGAAAGTTATTCTTTAGATAATACTTAAATACATCTTTCAAGAAATTTGGGAGAGGGAAAAATTTGGTATAAAAGTTATTATTATTTTATTGAAAACAACCAAATTTTTTCTGTAAATTTTATTTAATTAAATATAAAAATATAGTTTGAGGTATTCATTGATTCAAAACATAAAATATCTACATACCTGCATGCGAATTTATTTTTTTATAAATAAATATACGTATTGTATGTACGTATGTATATGCATCTCTATGCATCAAAGCTAAGCTTAGAACAACGTCAAACGTCATTACATTATTTTATTTTAATCAATTATAATAATTAAACGTTCTGCTTTAATAAAAGTAACATATGTACATATGTTTAGTTTTAAGGTTAAGATTGTACCGCCTCCCACTTAATGAAATAAAGGATAAAATAGCTCCAGCATAGCTAGGAATAAAATTTTGAAGCTATTATGTACCAAGTATAGGTTCAAGGTTTTTTAATTTTGGAAGCCTTCTTAGATATTTGCATGATTATATTTTTTTTACTACCTAATCTGAGTACAAGAAAAAATTTAAATACTACCTGCTCTATGAACTCGTTAAATATGTATACGCAAAATATTAATAAACTTATACTAAAAAACGAAAATTACATTTATACCTGGTATGTCCATACATACATACATATGTATGTAAGTATGTTCATATATACATATTTACATATGTGTATCAGCTATACACAATCATACAAAACCATAATGATATGTACCTACATCAGTGTTGAACGAAAGAGCAATACCCCTGCAAAAATCATTGGATTATATGCTCCATTTGTGGTAGGTTGGAGTACTTTCAAAGTGACCACTAACATAGCCCAAACGACCGATTCGTGTATCTGCATCGGTTCGTAGTTAGCCGAACATAACAAAAACCAAATTTTTATGGCGACGACGACGATATGTGTATACATATATAACTACATACATACATATGTTTGTATGTATACACGTCATTCGTCGTCGTCGCGATAAACATTTGTTTTTGTTGTTATGTTCGGCTAACTGTTAGGTACTCCATCAATTAATCCAATGTAGCTACTCCATGGATTAATTTGTTTGTTATGCGGGGCTGGAGTATATACTCCATTGCAATGACATGCAATGTTAAATGGACCATATTTTTTGTATGAAATGTGGCAAGTTATGGAGTAATCGGTTGGTCCATAGCGAGCACTCTATGGATTAGCGACTGGAGTACTCGGAATTTTTGCAGGGACGGAGCAAAACGGAGCTGCTCGGCTACACATACGAGTCGTGTGTGTGCTGCTAGCAAGCAATTGCGACGCCTACAACCAATTAGTCTGCGCTTGAATTTCATGCTGTGTACATCGATCGCGCAAAGAATTTTTTTCTTTTTTCTGAGCAATAGGTATGCGACATCTGCTTATACGCGCACACTAATGCAAAAATATGTTGCGCTTGTGTAAGTAGCGCAGTCGGCGGTGTGCATCACTGACCTACATACGTACATACAAATGTACATATACATACATATGTATTTATACATACCTACATACATATGTATATCTATGCATATCTCACTACAATTTAATTTTGTCAATAAATCAAAAAAACCTACCTAAAAACATATTCAATGAATGTTAATGTAGCCCAAATAACACCATCTGCATGCGTATGAAATTTTTACATTCTCATTTACATTTATAGCCCAGTTAGTCGAGAACGTAAACACGTGTACCGTGTCAGCTGATCCAACCTATTTAATGGGATTTGTATGTAACCGATTATTCAACGACGTAGGACGCAGAAGCCCGTACCGCAGAAATCAAAATCATTTTGATTTTTTACGTAAAAACGTGTCAGCTGATCGCTCGCATGGTTGCAAGGTAGAAGGGTTGCCAGTTGAACATTTTTAGTTATTAAATATTTAAACAGTAATTTTCACAGCATTATACAAATAACTCAACAAGATTGTAAAATGTTATCGAATATACATATATGTGTTCACGTGGAAAAAATAGTATGTCTGCTTAAACGAACCATTTATTATTACTTTAATTTTTGAAAAGAAAGGAAAGAAAACGTTTATAAATTTTTTTTAAATCCCAAACAAAATGTAAATATATATATATATATATATATATATATATATATAGATGCACCGGGGATTGAACCCGAGTCCATTCCAACTTCAGCCGCAATGACCCAACGGATAAACACACTCGGCCATTAAGACTCTGTGCAAGCTGTTGGATTTTTCCCACTTTTGCCTTTTTCATTTTCAACATTAACGTTAGTGTGTATATGCTTTTTGCATATATTCTCCACAAACGTGCTGAATTTTTGTTGTAGGCAGTTCGCAATGAACATTGTTGTTGGTATTTATTTTATGTATATACCAAACAACGTTAACAATTTTACTTGAAAGAGTTTTTAGTGCTTAGCACGAAATTTTTATTTTTAATTAAATTTTTAATTGTTGGGGTAAGTGGAAAAAAATTCAAGAACTATTTACAGCGAAGGTTGAGTGTATAGCTATTTCACGAAAAACCATTTTCGATCATCAGCACTCTTTTCGGAAGTGGATGCACCGGGGATTGAACCCGAGTCCATTCCAACTTCAGCCGCAATGACCCAACGGATAAACACACTCGGCTATTGAGACTCTGTGCAAGCTGTTGGATTTTCCCCACTTCTGCCTTTTTCATTTTCAACATTAACGTTAGTGTGTATATGCTTTTGCATATATTCTCCACAAACGTGCTGAATTTTTGTTGTAGGCAGTTCGCAATGAACATTGTTGTTGGTATTTATTTTATGTATATACCAAACAACGTTAACAATTTTACTTGAAAGAGTTTTTAGTGCTTAGCACGAAATTTTTATTTTTAATTCAATTTTTAATTGTTGGGGTAAGTGGAAAAAAATTCAAGAACTATTTACAGCGAAGGTTGAGTATATAGCTATTTCACGAAAAACCATTTTCGATCATCAGCACTCTTTTCGGAAGTGGATGCACCGGGGATTGAACCCGAGTCCATTCCAACTTCAGCCGCAATGACCCAACGGATAAACACACTCGGCCATTGAGACTCTGTGCAAGCTGTTGGATTTTCCCCACTTCTGCCTTTTTCATTTTCAACATTAACGTTAGTGTGTATATGCTTTTGCATATATTCTCCACAAACGTGCTGAATTTTTGTTGTAGGCAGTTCGCAATGAACATTGTTGTTGGTATTTATTTTATGTATATACCAAACAACGTTAACAATTTTACTTGAAAGAGTTTTTAGTGCTTAGCACGAAATTTTTATTTTTAATTCAATTTTTAATTGTTGGGGTAAGTGGAAAAAAATTCAAGAACTATTTACAGCGAAGGTTGAGTGTATAGCTATTTCACGAAAAACCATTTTCGATCATCAGCACTCTTTTCGGAAGTGGATGCACCGGGGATTGAACCCGAGTCCATTCCAACTTCAGCCGCAATGACCCAACGGATAAACACACTCGGCCATTGAGACTCTGTGCAAGCTGTTGGATTTTCCCCACTTCTGCCTTTTTCATTTTCAACATTAACGTTAGTGTGTATATGCTTTTGCATATATTCTCCACAAACGTGCTGAATTTTTGTTGTAGGCAGTTCGCAATGAACATTGTTGTTGGTATTTATTTTATGTATATACCAAACAACGTTAACAATTTTACTTGAAAGAGTTTTTAGTGCTTAGCACGAAATTTTAATTTTTAATTCAATTTTTAATTGTTGGGGTAAGTGGAAAAAAATTCAAGAACTATTTACAGCGAAGGTTGAGTGTATAGCTATTTCACGAAAAACCATTTTCGATCATCAGCACTCTTTTCGGAAGTGGATGCACCGGGGATTGAACCCGAGTCCATTCCAACTTCAGCCGCAATGACCCAACGGATAAACACACTCGGCCATTGAGACTCTGTGCAAGCTGTTGGATTTTTCCCACTTTTGCCTTTTTCATTTTCAACATTAACGTTAGTGTGTATATGCTTTTTGCACAGAGTCTCAATGGCCGAGTGTGTTTATCCGTTGGGTCATTGCGGCTGAAATTGGAATGGACTCGGGTTCAATCCCCGGTGCATCCACTTCCGAAAAGAGTGCTGATGATCGAAAATGGTTTTTCGTGAAATAGCTATACACTCAACCTTCGCTGTAAATAGTTCTTGAATTTTTTTCCACTTACCCCAACAATTAAAAATTGAATTAAAAATAAAAATTTCGTGCTAAGCACTAAAAACTCTTTCAAGTAAAATAGTTAACGTTGTTTGGTATATACATAAAATAAATACCAACAACAATGTTCATTGCGAACTGCCTACAACAAAAATTCAGCACGTTTGTGGAGAATATATGCAAAAGCATATACACACTAACGTTAATGTTGAAAATGAAAAAGGCAGAAGTGGGGAAAATCCAACAGCTTGCACAGAGTCTCAATGGCCGAGTGTGTTTATCCGTTGGGTCATTGCGGCTGAAGTTGGAATGGACTCGGGTTCAATCCCCGGTGCATCCACTTCCGAAAAGAGTGCTGATGATCGAAAATGGTTTTTCGTGAAATAGCTATACACTCAACCTTCGCTGTAAATAGTTCTTGAATTTTTTTCCACTTACCCCAACAATTAAAAATTGAATTAAAAATAAAAATTTCGTGCTAAGCACTAAAAACTCTTTCAAGTAAAATTATTAACGTTGTTTGGTATATACATAAAATAAATACCAACAACAATGTTCATTGCGAACTGCCTACAACAAAAATTCAGCACGTTTGTGGAGAATATATGCAAAAGCATATACACACTAACGTTAATGTTGAAAATGAAAAAGGCAGAAGTGGGGAAAATCCAACAGCTTGCACAGAGTCTCAATGGCCGAGTGTGTTTATCCGTTGGGTCATTGCGGCTGAAGTTGGAATGGACTCGGGTTCAATCCCCGGTGCATCCACTTCCGAAAAGAGTGCTGATGATCGAAAATGGTTTTTCGTGAAATAGCTATACACTCAACCTTCGCTGTAAATAGTTCTTGAATTTTTTTCCACTTACCCCAACAATTAAAAATTGAATTAAAAATAAAAATTTCGTGCTAAGCACTAAAAACTCTTTCAAGTAAAATTGTTAACGTTGTTTGGTATATACATAAAATAAATACCAACAACAATGTTCATTGCGAACTGCCTACAACAAAAATTCAGCACGTTTGTGGAGAATATATGCAAAAGCATATACACACTAACGTTAATGTTGAAAATGAAAAAGGCAGAAGTGGGGAAAATCCAACAGCTTGCACAGAGTCTCAATGGCCGAGTGTGTTTATCCGTTGGGTCATTGCGGCTGAAGTTGGAATGGACTCGGGTTCAATCCCCGGTGCATCCACTTCCGAAAAGAGTGCTGATGATCGAAAATGGTTTTTCGTGAAATAGCTATACACTCAACCTTCGCTGTAAATAGTTCTTGAATTTTTTTCCACTTACCCCAACAATTAAAAATTGAATTAAAAATAAAAATTTCGTGCTAAGCACTAAAAACTCTTTCAAGTAAAATTGTTAACGTTGTTTGGTATATACATAAAATAAATACCAACAACAATGTTCATTGCGAACTGCCTACAACAAAAATTCAGCACGTTTGTGGAGAATATATGCAAAAGCATATACACACTAACGTTAATGTTGAAAATGAAAAAGGCAGAAGTGGGGAAAATCCAACAGCTTGCACAGAGTCTCAATGGCCGAGTGTGTTTATCCGTTGGGTCATTGCGGCTGAAGTTGGAATGGACTCGGGTTCAATCCCCGGTGCATCCACTTCCGAAAAGAGTGCTGATGATCGAAAATGGTTTTTCGTGAAATAGCTATACACTCAACCTTCGCTGTAAATAGTTCTTGAATTTTTTTCCACTTACCCCAACAATTAAAAATTGAATTAAAAATAAAAATTTCGTGCTAAGCACTAAAAACTCTTTCAAGTAAAATTGTTAACGTTGTTTGGTATATACATAAAATAAATACCAACAACAATGTTCATTGCGAACTGCCTACAACAAAAATTCAGCACGTTTGTGGAGAATATATGCAAAAGCATATACACACTAACGTTAATGTTGAAAATGAAAAAGGCAGAAGTGGGGAAAATCCAACAGCTTGCACAGAGTCTCAATGGCCGAGTGTGTTTATCCGTTGGGTCATTGCGGCTGAAGTTGGAATGGACTCGGGTTCAATCCCCGGTGCATCCACTTCCGAAAAGAGTGCTGATGATCGAAAATGGTTTTTCGTGAAATAGCTATACACTCAACCTTCGCTGTAAATAGTTCTTGAATTTTTTTCCACTTACCCCAACAATTAAAAATTGAATTAAAAATAAAAATTTCGTGCTAAGCACTAAAAACTCTTTCAAGTAAAATTGTTAACGTTGTTTGGTATATACATAAAATAAATACCAACAACAATGTTCATTGCGAACTGCCTACAACAAAAATTCAGCACGTTTGTGGAGAATATATGCAAAAGCATATACACACTAACGTTAATGTTGAAAATGAAAAAGGCAGAAGTGGGGAAAATCCAACAGCTTGCACAGAGTCTCAATGGCCGAGTGTGTTTATCCGTTGGGTCATTGCGGCTGAAGTTGGAATGGACTCGGGTTCAATCCCCGGTGCATCCACTTCCGAAAAGAGTGCTGATGATCGAAAATGGTTTTTCGTGAAATAGCTATACACTCAACCTTCGCTGTAAATAGTTCTTGAATTTTTTTCCACTTACCCCAACAATTAAAAATTGAATTAAAAATAAAAATTTCGTGCTAAGCACTAAAAACTCTTTCAAGTAAAATTGTTAACGTTGTTTGGTATATACATAAAATAAATACCAACAACAATGTTCATTGCGAACTGCCTACAACAAAAATTCAGCACGTTTGTGGAGAATATATGCAAAAGCATATACACACTAACGTTAATGTTGAAAATGAAAAAGGCAGAAGTGGGGAAAATCCAACAGCTTGCACAGAGTCTCAATGGCCGAGTGTGTTTATCCGTTGGGTCATTGCGGCTGAAGTTGGAATGGACTCGGGTTCAATCCCCGGTGCATCCACTTCCGAAAAGAGTGCTGATGATCGAAAATGGTTTTTCGTGAAATAGCTATACACTCAACCTTCGCTGTAAATAGTTGTTGAATTTTTTTCCACTTACCCCAACAATTAAAAATTGAATTAAAAAATAAAAATTTCGTGCTAAGCACTAAAAACTCTTTCAAGTAAAATTGTTAACGTTGTTTGGTATATACATAAAATAAATACCAACAACAATGTTCATTGCGAACTGCCTACAACAAAAATTCAGCACGTTTGTGGAGAATATATGCAAAAAGCATATACACACTAACGTTAATGTTGAAAATGAAAAAGGCAAAAGTGGGAAAAATCCAACAGCTTGCACAGAGTCTCAATGGCCGAGTGTGTTTATCCGTTGGGTCAATGCGGCTGAAGTTGGAATGGACTCGGGTTCAATCCCCGGTGCATCCACTTCCGAAAAGAGTGCTGATGATCGAAAATGGTTTTTCGTGAAATAGCTATACACTCAACCTTCGCTGTAAATAGTTGTTGAATTTTTTTCCACTTACCCCAACAATTAAAAATTGAATTAAAAAATAAAAATTTCGTGCTAAGCACTAAAAACTCTTTCAAGTAAAATTGTTAACGTTGTTTGGTATATACATAAAATAAATACCAACAACAATGTTCATTGCGAACTGCCTACAACAAAAATTCAGCACGTTTGTGGAGAATATATACAAAAAGCATATACACACTAACGTTAATGTTGAAAATGAAAAAGGCAAAAGTGGGAAAAATCCAACAGCTTGCACAGAGTCTCAATGGCCGAGTGTGTTTATCCGTTGGGTCATTGCGGCTGAAGTTGGAATGGACTCGGGTTCAATCCCCGGTGCATCCACTTCCGAAAAGAGTGCTGATGATCGAAAATGGTGTTTCGTGAAATAGCTATACACTCAACCTTCGCTGTAAATAGTTGTTGAATTTTTTTCCACTTACCCCAACAATTAAAAATTGAATTAAAAAATAAAAATTTCGTGCTAAGCACTAAAAACTCTTTCATATATATATATATATATATAAATTAATAACAAGACAATAGCTTTGTTCAACAACTTTACTTGCAAAAAGAGCGTCAATGTCAAATTAAGAGTAAAAACGAGAAAAAGAGAAAATTATCAACCAAAGTAATTGAACACAAAATCGTAAACATTCGCAAGAAAACAGCTGATACGCTGTTTTGACAATTTGATTTTTAGGTTAGGTTGTAAGTGAAATTTTTGAAATTGGAAATGAATGGAAATAACTGAATTAGGAAAACAAAATTCTACTTTGGCTATTCCACAACATCATCAAGATTCGTTTTTGCGCTAACTTATTTAGTACACAATTACAAACTTGCGTTTAAAATGTTTGTATATTTCAAATTGAAATTTTTGTGATCATATATTTTTGACACTTCTATTTTTTTAAAGCTGCTAGTAGTTGCAAGTGAAAATTTTACTTGCAGCGTTTATCAACTCTCTCGGGGTCTTACTCTCTCAATTTGGCTCTCTTTTGCGAATTTTTTGGGTTATTGAACATAAATTCGTAACTATTCGTAAAAATATGTAAAAATTTTGAGATATTGACCACTCCTAATAAATGAAGATATTACTGAAAATTAAAGCAAAAATTGTATTTATCCACAATGGTGGCGGTATTTTCTTAATTGATAACTATTGGTGGTCTTCTTCTGCAATTTTTCTACATTAAAAAGTTATAAATTGCCACAATAAATCTGAGTTTCTGTAACAAAATCAATTAAAGTGATGTCACACTAATACGATCCACACTTTGTCACCATCTATTTATACTAGAAAAGATATGAGTTACAGAAACTCAGTACAGATTTCTTAATTAAACACACATTTTTGTGAGAATCTTGTTGCTTCCCAATATAATTTTTTTATGGATTTTCAATTGTAAATTTAATGTTCTGACTGTGTTTTTTGTTATTTTATGTTTTAGCCCTTTATAACTATCACCAAGGTGTGATAGAAATATATTGGGCAGCAACAAAATTACAAGAAAAATGTGTTTTAATTACCAACTAAGCCGTAAAAAAGTAACTAAATTAATAAAAAAAAGGCGTCAACGACAACTTTAAAAACGATTAAATTAGTATTTTCTTGTCATTTGGCAAATAATGCACAGTTGTGTGTTGAAGAGTAATCCGATTAACACTTTGAAGATTAGTAAAAATCTTGTTTGCTCAAAAATGACTAAATGGCAACCCTGCCAAAATGTAAACAAACTATATATATATATGTAAATATGTGTGAGTAAAACAGCTGATTGCTCCGTTGCCCCACGGGCTCAAAAAATCCTAAAAATTGCATACGGGCGTTTGCGTCAGCGGGCGGACCACACGTTCTTGACTAACTGGGCTATGACAAAGCATGTTCTGCCCACATCAATAAATATTCGGAAACTTGCTTAAGTATCCGAGAACTTCTTCTGGTATCCGAACATTTGTGCTAACAACATCGAACATGAACGGGCAGCATTGAGATAGAAATGCTTCATTCTCGGTGCTGAAGCAAAATTTCACGCCACTGAAGTACTTCACTGAACGAACACTTCGAAAACCATACATGTGCTACAGCGAGTGCAACACAGCATGTTCGATATCGAGATGTCTTGCGCAGCTCTTTAATACATACATATTCATGCCCACGAACCGCCAGCTACAGCTATGTACATACCCTGTAGGGAAAATCTCTAGTTCCGAACTAGGTCGCTTCTAGTGCATTTTTCGACACTACTAGTGCGAGCTAAATCTCTTTTGTATGTTATCAACTGGCGAATTTAATACGGCGATGTCCTAGGCGTTGTCAATTGTCACCCTCTGCACTACATTTTCGATAGTTCCGAACTAGTACTCATTTCTACAGATTTCACTAGTTCGTTTATTGGCACAATTTCGATAGTTCTGAACTAGCTTCAAGTACCTACAAATTCTACAGTTTAAGTGCAGCCTTTGACACACTTCAAGCAAGTGGCGCGATGGCCGGGTTCGAATCATGTCGGTGTCAAGGTGGATGATAATTTTTTAAAAAATTTTTTTTAACTAATATTTTTTTATTTATTTATTTAATAAAGATTTACAATAATATTTAAAAAGTAATAAAAAAAAATTCTAAATAAGCCTGAGTGTTCGGAAGAGAATAATTAGGGGAACTTTTCATTTCATACAAGATGCAAATAGAAAACTCTTTATATAAAAAGCTGCACTAAACATCTGAGAATTGCAGAAATATACAAAGCCGACGGAAATTGAACGAACGAAAAATTTTCATAGAATTTTTGTCACCTCGAAATTGCATACAAATCAAAGTATGTCTTATAGTGGTCCTCAATTCACTTCCTCCTGAACTGGTGTGGGTCTAACTACAATTGATCTACATAGTTCCCTTTTGGCACCTTTTCGCTTGTTCGGAACTAGAAATTTTGCTCACTAGTTATTGAGTTCCCTTCTCCTCAGGAACTATGAGGAGCTTCTGGACCGTTTTCCGGGGCCTCCTCCTGATATCCGGGATGGCGGATGGCATCAGGGCAGAATAAAGCTCGTGACATGCGCCGATGAGCGCTCGTACAAGCTTTACAAATTAGCTATGTCCGAGGTGGGTGAGCTGTGGCCCGGGTCTGACTTGGTTGAGGTCAGTAAGGAAGAAATTCCGAACAGACCGAGAGCCTGGGTCTGGGTCCCGGCTGAGCCATCTGATCCGGACAAAATTCTGAGGATCATCTCTCGATCTAACGCGGAAATGCCCACAAGCGATTGGAGGGTAGTACGTGTTGGTGACGTGAGGGAGATGCAACGCCAGGTTGGGCTGGTCATCAGCGAGGCGTCTCTCCCGTGGATTGAGAAACGAGGTGGTACAATCGGCTACGGCCTTTTTACCATCACACCGAAAATCCGAAGGGATGATCCCCAGAAGGAGGATGAATTGGTAGCCGACGAGGACAACCCTGGTCTTCCGAGCCTTGGGGCTGAGGGCAGCGCCTTGAGCGCACCCGATCCGCAGGGCTCTGGGGATGGGGGGTGTTCTACGAAAGCATCCGATTCCAATTCTGTGGAGGTAGGGGGCAACGCCATGAGCGAACCCACTACCCCCTTAACTACTGACGTCCGGGCTCCATGCAACACCTTGAGTGGACATGGGGCCGCTAATGAACGGGCAGACAGCACTCTGGACTCCGAGAGCGATACGTTCTCGGTGTCTGAGTTGGTAGGCCCGTTCTACAACATGCTCGACGAATGCACGCTGCTGGATTCGGATCCGGAGGAGGCCGACTTTGACTCCACAGTCATTGAGGTCTCCGAAGGAGCGGGTACAGTAGCGGCGGACGTCGAGATGCATTCCGACGACCAAAATGATGCAGGTACTGCAAATTAACCTGCATCACTCCAAAGCAGCTTCGGCTGCACTACTCTTACGTCTCAGCAAGACTGCTGAGGCGATCGTTCTGGTCCAGGAGCCTTGGGTCGTTGGATCCAGGGTCTGTGGCCTCAAATCTGGGGACTACCATGTGGTGGCAGCACCTGCGACAGGTAGGACCAGATCATGTATTCTAATACACAAAACTCTTTCCTACTTTATGGTGTCTCTTTTCAGCGACGAAGATATGGTCTGCATCAGCCTCGAGCTGAAAGGCAAATCGATATGGATCGCCTCTGCCTATTTGGCGTATGACCGCCCCATTTCTGGGCAAGATCGGCTACTTGGTGCGGTTAGGGAAGCTGAACGCTTAGGGCTCCAACTGCTGATAGGGGCCGATGCCAATGCCCATCACACAACATGGGGCTCATCGGACGTAAACGCGAGGGGTGAGTCTCTTTTTGATTTCATTATTTCTAATAATTTATCTATATGTAATTCTGGAGGCAAACCTACTTTTGTCACCGCAAACAGGAGTGAGGTACTTGATATCACTCTGGTCACAGGCCCGCTCTCTGACTATGTCAAGGAATGGCAGGTGTCCGGAGAAAACTCCTTCTCTGATCATATGTATATAACTTTTAATCTACTCTTGAGACCTCCACTTAGAGCGGGATACAGGAACAGGAGGCGTACGGATTGGGCTCTGTTTAGTCAGAAATTGTCTGCTACGCTCCTTGAGCACGCTTCTCTCGGTACGTCAAGCCTACCGTTAACAACTGATGAAGCGCCTATCTCCAATAAGAGGTCTGTTTCTCTCGGTGTGCTGGACACATCGTCAAAAATCGATGAAGCAGTTGACTTTGTTACAAAATCCTGTAACGCTGCTTTCAAGAGTGCCTGCCCGGAGGTCAAAGTTCGGGGTAAAAAGAAACCTTATTGGTGGAACCCCGAGATCTCCAAGCTTCGGCTTAACAGTAGAAAGCTCTTCAACCAGGCGAAAATAACTGGCAACTGGCAAGCCTACAAGGATGCCTTAAAAATTTTCAAGAAGTCGATCCAAAGACCTAAAAGAGACTCATGGAAAAACTTCGCTAGCGACATAGAAGAAATCTCTGAGGCCAATCGTCTACGAAAGGTCCTCTCTACTAACCCAGTTCCCCCAAGCTGTATCCGAATGCAAAATGGGGACTGGGCCACATCTAGTACTGATATTCTGAACACCCTGGTCACCACACACTTCCCAGGGTGCACCTCGGAACCTTATAGAACCTACTCTAACCCCAGGACATTTAATGACTTGGAGCACATAATTACTAATACAAGGGTAAAATGGGCAATTAAATCCTTCAAACCCTTCAAATCTCCGGGAATAGATGGGATCTTTCCTGCTGAATTACAGGCAGCAAGTGATACTCTAATCCCTCTTCTTGTTCCTATCTATAAAGCCTGCCTCAACCTGTCGTACATTCCTCTGGAATGGACCAAGGCGAAGGTGATCTTTATTCCTAAAGGGGGCAAAGCCTCCTACAGCAGCCCAAAGGATTTCAGGCCGATAAGCCTGACCTCTTTTCTACTCAAAGTTCTTGAAAGATTGCTGGATGTCTATATCAGGCTCCGTGCGAATACTCTATCTCCTTTTCAACACGCTTATTCCAAAGGCAAGTCCGTAGAGACTGCTCTACACGCTATCACTTCCAAGATAGAAAAGGGGCTAGCCTTTAAGGAATTCACACTGGGCATCTTTCTCGACATAGAAGGAGCTTTCAACAATGTTCTCCCGGGAGCCGTTACCACCGCCCTACGGGACTTGGAGGTAGAGGAGGCTCTCGTGAGATTTGTTGAACTTCTTCTTAGTAGAAGAGCCATTATTTCTGTAATGGGTAATTCATCGATAACTAGGTATGCCAACAGGGGAACACCCCAGGGTGGAGTTCTGTCTCCTCTGCTTTGGAACCTAACGGTGAACACCCTGCTCTCTAAACTTCAGCACACGGGCTGCCAGGTCATTGCGTACGCCGATGACATCGCCCTGACAGCGACTGGCAAGCATATACCGGTGCTGAGCGATCTTTTGCAAAATGCACTCAATATTGTAAAAACCTGGTCTCTGAAATGCGGGCTGAGTGTCAGCTCTGAGAAAACGGAAATGGTTCTGTTTACCCGCAAACATAAGATACCTGAATTCAAACCTCCGTCCATAAATGGGAAGGAGATTAAACTCTCTACCGAGGTTAAATACCTTGGTGTTATTCTAGACAGAAAATTAAACTGGAAACGGAACGTAGAAGTACGATCCCAAAAAGCCATGCTAGCACTTTACGCATGTAAATCAGCGATAGGCAAGAGATGGGGACTTAACCCCCAAATCGTCCATTGGCTGTACACAGCGGTAGTGCGTCCTATTATCTTCTATGCAGTCACCATATGGTGGCCAGCACTGGAACTCGAAACCAATAAGAGCAAATTAACTAGAGTGCAGCGAATGGCTTCCATGCTTATTAGCGGAGCCCTTCCCTCCACCCCAACTAAAGCTCTCGAAACCATCCTATTTCTTCTCCCCACGGATATACAGGGGAAACTCATTGCCAGCTGCAACGCGGCAAGGCTCAATGCAACCGAACCCTGGAGGGACACCAGATTCGGGCACGCTCAAATTCTTAGTAACGTCCCTGCCAATTTTCTAAAGCTGGACTATGCAATACCAGCCTTCTGTTGGGATAACAAATTCTCCACAAGAATCCCGGAGAGGAGCGAGTGGAAGAACTTGGGGGATCCCGACTCTAATACACTGCACCTTTACACGGACGGCTCTAAATTGAACAATAGAGTTGGAAGTGGGTTTTTCTGCGAAAAGCTTCATCTGAAAGTAAGTTTGCGCCTACCTGATCACTGCAGCGTCTATCAGGCTGAGCTCATAGCCATATGGGAAGCAGCTCGTCGCCTGACAGATCTGCCAGACATAAATTCTATCAAAATCTTCTCTGACAGCCAAGCTGCCATAAAATCCTTACAGAGTAACAATGCTACATCTATAGTTGCAATGAAATGTAGGGAGTCTTTGAACAAACTAGCCGAAAGGTGCGACCTGAACGTCATTTGGGTTCCAGGCCATAGCAACGTTCGGGGCAACTGCATTGCAGATGAGTTGGCAAAGGAGGGCACAAGCTTGCAGGATATCACATCTGCGACATGGGTTGGCCCCCCGCTTAACTCATGCAAGCACTGGTTGAGATCTCGCTCCATTGAACAGGCTAACGCTAGATGGGCCAGGGAGTCAACTTGTGTGATTTCTAGGCAAATCTGGCCTAGACTGGATGAGGCTAGGTCTGTATCGGTGCTGCATCTGAATCGGCTCTCTATAGGTCCGCTGGTGGGACTTCTAACAGGCCATTGTCTTATGGGCACTCACGCCTCTCGCATGGGCCTATATAAAAACGACTTCTGCCGCAGCTGCAGGGACGTGGAGGAAATAGAGAGTGTTGAGCACTATCTATGCCACTGCCCCGCACTGTCGCAATCCAGGTACCGCTTTCTCCATAAACACTTTTTCGAGTGCCTGGCGGAGATGGAAAATGCAAGGACACTAGATTTTCTGCGCTTCATGAAACAAACGCGCTGGTTTAGCTTAACGGGCATCTAATCTTATCATACTTTCGAATCTAATTTTTCCGGAAAGGTTTGTAAACAGGGATAAGGAAGCTAGGGCTCCCGTGTGGTATCACAATGGGCCACCTCGGCCTAAGTGTGTCCCCGCTTTCATGAATTGCGGAGACAGCCACCTCAACCTAACCTAACCTAACCTATTGAGTTCCCTGCAGGGTATGTCCGTAAGTATACATATATGTATTGGTATGGTATGTATTAGAGATGAGAGAAACTGCGATTTTTCGATATCTGTGATTTCGGTGATTGCTATTTTTAAATCACTACGATTTTAAACTGCTATTGCGATTGCATGGACTGCTATAAAATCATCAGTTACCGGTAGAGATTAATTTTGCGTTTTCTGAGCGATATAACCTGACTTCATTTTATGTTAACAAAATTATAGCAATAACAACGTATTCCGCAGTAATTTCGCTGTTTTTAAACATTTTTCAAAGATAAATTGTAAATTCAATAATTTTTTTTTCTTATATTTCTATATACGTATGTGGTCTGCTCAAAAGTATAAACAAAAAGAAATTCATAATGCTTTTGCGATTGCGATTCACATAGGTGAACTGCTTACTTGGTACATCGATAGCAGTTCCCAATAAGTAGTGAACTGCTATTTTGAAAAAGTGATCGCAATTACACAGTTTGCACTCTAAGCTAGCGATATATGTGTATACATACATATATCTATATATTTAGCCGGTGTTGTATATAAAATGAAACGACCGATTTCACTAGCTAACACAGACTAATTTATTAAGTTAAAATTATTTACTTACTAGCTTAAAACTATTGATTAGGAATTTATGTCCCGTTTTGAGATCATACGATATGAAGGAATATAAGTACTTGCTATCGTATGATATTGCTGTATTATTCCAATAATGCTCAAAACAGGTTTCTAAGTAATGTGTATAATAAATAATGTACGGTATACGGTAATGCAAGGTGAGTAATTGCAATGCAGAGAGAGCGCTGCTAGAGTGTACATGTAAGTGATGTACACAAGAATTATAAGATAGCGAAGTGCTAGAATCGATGACTATCGATAACATCGATAGTAATCGACTGCTAATTCTACATGTAAATGTTGTGGTGATTGCCACATATATACATATGTAGCATTGTATTTAGTCTTGTCCTTACAAAAAAAATTTAAATTTGTTTGTACAATTAGATATTAGGGCTCGCCATAAAGTTTATCCAACAAAAAGGAAATTTTACAGCAAAAGGTTTTTTTAATTTTCTTTGCATACAGTTTGTATGCAGCCTTCAAATTTATTTAGTTTCTAACTTCGAAACGGCACCTTTCATAGCTATGAAATTTTCGGGGTTGATGCTAAAATCGAATATTTTATTGGATACTCTTTTATGGCGGTTAGGTGTCGAAATGTACATAGTACCATGTGTTTCTCATTAAAAAAATACAACAGGAGTTGTAATCGGTCGACCACGGGCGATACCATATACATATAATACAATGCCGCTGATATATATACATACATATGTAACTCTGACAAATTTTAAAGCCCAAGCTCCTCTTCCCAATTCGAAGCGTGATTCTTAATTTTTGTTTTTCCTACGATTTCCTTATGCATAATTATTCTTAATGTACCTAAGAAGTTAACCTCTATCACGTGTACTGTGCTACACGCGTATTTTTTTTAATAAATAAATCATTTTATTTTAGTAAATTTAATAATTACACATAAAAAATAACATTTTAAGCAATATTCGAATGCTCAAATTGAAATTGAAATTAGCAATTGGCGAATGTCAGCTGACGCAGGGTCGCAATTAATTTCCTACACTTCATAGCAAATAAATATACATAGGTTTTGGTGTAGCATATATTTGAGGTCTAGCATATTTCTGTGCGCCTGTATTTTGTTGTTGTGCGTTGTAAAACTTTGCAATCCGTGCAATCCGTGCTACGTGCTAGGGTTATGCTATGGATAGCGAATACCCCTAGTATATTTCTCTATCACAGAACGTTTGGCCACGCAAGCTTTGTAGACAAGGAGCCTCTATAGCGACAAAGCCTTCCGCTGTTTGACGAGTGCGACGAGGATGCATACGAGCCTCCATTCAATGCCCAAGGCTCCTCCAGGGGATCAGGGCCGTAGCCAGGAATTTTTTTCGTGGGGGGTTATAAATTTTTTTTTTTAATATTTAAAAAATAAACAGCGCAGCAGAAGTATCTATATTATTAATACGCTAACATAAATTTTGTTCCATCTTCTCCGTCGAAACGACTGAACCGATTTTAAAACTAAGCACACCATTAGAAAGGTATTGCTCTCAAATAGAACTGCCACAATCGTCGTTGGAAAATTGCCGTGTGGTTGTTGTTGCATGCCTTTGCACACAACAGAGCTGTATCAATGCGCAAGCATACCTGACTTTGTTCGTTTTCACCAAACTTATGATGCAATTGTGAACATGTTTGGCTGGATATGGTGTGTAATTTCAAAGAAGTAGAAACGTAAAAAGTAACAAAAGCACTACAACAAAAACACGAAGTCAAGGACTAAAAAGGATAAGAAGAATAATTAGGAAATAAATTGAGTAAAGAAAAGAGCAGAAATAGAAAGAAATAAGTAGGTAGGAGAATGTGGAAGACGAGTAACGACAATAACACCAACAACAAAAACAAAATAGTAGCAGCGACGGTAGCAACAATAGGAGCAGCATCAACAGGAACAAGAAGAAAATGGTAGATAACAGTGACAACAAAAAGCAATTATACAAAAACTATAGTTGCACTTTAGTCATAAGAAAACATCTAGAAAGACTGTCGAGTTTCGACAGTAGGCAGCATTCTAGTAAAAAATAAAAAGTTCTAATGTACTGCAACTGCGCAGCCTTAAGTTTCAAAAAATTATAGTCGACTGTTGCTGTATTGTGGACATTTTTACAACACAGTTAAGGGCAAACATAATTTCGAGTAGTGGTATTCAGAGCTTTATGGCCGGTGAAGTAAAAAGCGAAACAAAGGTTTCCTTTTATCCTCCTACGCGTTTCGGTGCATATTTGCGCCTTCCTCAGGGAGTCTGATTTTATTTAAATTAAAATATTTTGTTCATATATTTGACCTTTGGCCACCATGAAAAATTCAAACAAACTTTTTAAATTTTTCTTTTTCCTTTATTGGTCGATATTTCGATCCGATCCAACATAGACAATTGTTACTGAAGATGACTCCATATTAGAGCCGAAATATCGACCAATAAAGGAAAAAGAAAAATTTAAAAAGTTTGAATTTTTCATGGTGGCCAAAGCTCAAATATATGAACAAAATATTTTATACAAACGGCCAAATAAAAAACATCTAAAATTTAAATTAAAAGATAAAACACAAACAAAAAACATAATTATATAATTGGTTAACGATTAACAAATTACACAATATAATATTAAACATTTATAACTATAATCAAAACTTACTTTGGATAAATTAAATTTAAATTTGAACTATGCAATAAACATATCTATACCTGACGATCAATCAACACAAATATAAATATAAACATATACATATTTTGTTTTCTACCGTCATTCGTATGATTTGGCTTTATTTGTTATTGTTGCTCTGTAAGCGCAGCTTATATTGTCTACGTCCTCTTTGAAGTTTATTGTGTCTTGTATTCGTTGTTGAATTCGTAGACTTTCTAGTGTTAGTCGTGTTGTTGTTCGTCTTTCTATGTCTAATATTTTTGTGTTGTCGAAGTCTTCTGCATGCCCAGTATTGGTCAA
Organism: Urophora cardui; assembly: GCA_960531455.1. NCBI lineage: Eukaryota > Metazoa > Arthropoda > Insecta > Diptera > Tephritidae > Urophora > Urophora cardui. The sequence continues at coordinate 50,057,575 of OY482671.1, read as the reverse complement.
GTGTTGGGCTAGTGCAGTAGATGTTTTTTTATTTTTTGCATTTGTTTTATGTTCTCCTATTCTTGTGCCTAATGAACGTTTCGTAGTACCTATGTAGATTTTGTTGCATTTTATTTCATACACTAAGTTGTGTTGGTCTTCTTTGTTAATTCTGTCTTTTGTCTTGCTATATATTTTTCTTAATGTTTGTTGTGGTCTATGTGCAAATGTAAGTTTTTCATTGGGAATAAATTTTCGTAGAGTTTTGTTATCTGTCAATCCATGTATGTAAGTTACTCCTCTAAAAGTTTTGCTTGGATTTTTGTCAGCTGTTTTTGCTTTCGAGTTTTTACAGCACTGTTGTTTTGTTTTCTTTTTTTTTTTAATTTCGTCGTACCATACGAAAACTAGCATATTTAAAATTTCTGACGAAAGCTATCAATAAAAAAATTCTGTACGAAAAGTAGCACATTTGATTTTTGGCTGACGAAAAGTAATAGTAATTATTTACATACTGTTTTTACATTGAAATTTTTGTTGTTTATACGAAATTGATAGTTTTCGTCAGCCAAAAGTCGAACTTGTTACTTTTCGTCAGCCACAAAAAAATGTATGCTAGTAGTATGGTACGACGATTTATGGCAATACAATCGAAATTGTAATGTACAAATAAAAAAACAATTTTAAAAAGCCACACTTTAAATTAAATTCTGTTTATCTGTGCTTTGCTGTCGACTGATCTGTTTGAAATTACACAGTAAAGCAACAGCACAAATAAACAAACAAATATATTCGACTGTTCTTTGCTTCGACTTCAGATATTTTCAAAGGAAATCGAAATTCAAAAGTTCTCAAAAAATTATGATATCTTTCGCAGAACAGCTTATTTTTGAGACTGTTGGTGTTATGCTGGCAAACAGTGCTTGGGAAGCTTTATATCTCCATTTAATGTCCTTTGATCTGTGAAGTCGTTTTCATATAGTTGGGTCACCTAGCCGAGTTTTTCGACCATAAAATATCCTTTTTGTTTCACGTAGAAAAAGTCGCCAAAAATAAAGTATTCATCGAATATTTTTATACTCAGCTGTACTAGTACACAGAGTATTATAATTTTGATTTCATAACGGTGGATTGTAACATAATGAAATAATCGAGATAGATATGGACTTATATATATCAAAATGATCAGGGTGAAAAGAGAAATCGATTGAGCCATGTCCGTCCGTCCGTCCGTACGCACTCTAACTCGCGTAAAAATTGAGATATTTTGATGAAATTTGAAATGCAAGTTGGTATCGAGACTGGGACGGTTGGTATTGAAAATGGGCGAAATCGGACCATGACCACGCCCACTTTTCCTATATAGAAAAAATCGGAAATTTGGTATCTCAGCCACTAATATAGCTAGAGTGATAAAATTTTACCCACATATTGAGCTCAGGCCCTTATGAAGAAATTTGAGGAAGTTTTGGAAAATGGGCGGTGCCACGCCCACTTATTAGGGGTAAAACATTGAAAGTTTTATATGTCATAACTCAGAAACCGTTGAAGATATATCGATGAAATTTGGTATGCGTAATTTGCTTACTTAGACAAATGTTTTGACGAAAAATTATCAAAATCGGTTGACGGCCACGCCCACTTTTATATATGGGTATTATAAAGTGACCTAATAAAACCATTTTAAGCGATATCTCTGTGAAATATAAAGATCTATCACTGAAATTTTGTGGCAGGAGTCCAACTACGGACATAAAACAAAAAATACAAAAATGTTGGAAAATGGGCGGTACCACGCCCACTTATTAAGGGGCAAATATTGAAAGTTTTATAAGCCATAACTCAGAAACCGTTAAAGATATATCGATCAAATTTGGTACGCGTGATATATTTACTTAGCCAAATGTGTGGACGAAAAATTACCACTTTTATGTATGGGTATTATAAAGTGACCTAATAAAAACATTTTAAGCGATATATCTGTCAAATATAAAGATAATTCATTGAAATTTTGTGGCATGACTTCCACAATAGACCGGAAACAACAAATAGAAAAATTTTGGAAAATGGGCGTGGCACCGCCTCTTTTTACACAAAGGGATATACGAGATTTCTTAGCCTATAACTCGACAAATAATTGAGATATTATGACGAAACTTGGTTTATACACTTTTATAACTTGTGTTAATAGACACGCAAAAATGTATTGAAATCGGTTTATGACCACGCCTACTTTTTAACAAAGATATTTCTGGAACACCCTTTTGGAATTTGTAACATGAAGTCTTTGTAACTAAAAGTCATAGAGGGATGCAATTTTGCACTAACAATAATATTTATATGCTTATTTGGATTATTGATACAAATTTTGAAAATGGGCGTGGCTGCGCCCTGTTTATGCAGCACTCGTTTCATATAAAATACACCCTATAAAACGTGTTGTCGGCAACACTGAAAACGGTTGTGTTCTTATTCTGCTGCTAAAGAATTGTGATAAAAATCAGTGATATAAATCAAAATATTGCTGAAATCATGTAAAACTTGAGATAGTGACTCAAACTAAAGTGCGAAAAGAAAAAATTTCGAATTGAGATAGTGACTCAAATTAATTTTTAATGAAAACAAATAAAAACATAAAGTTATACATATACATACGTACATACATACATTTTTTCATAAAAAAGCGGGAAATTTGCTACACAAACAATGTCGTGTAATAAATGCAAATTAGTTATCCGCGGCGAAACCGGTATAAGATGCGTAGGAGTGTGTGGAAAAATATACCATACAGCAGCCAAATGCTCGGGACTGGACCAATATGCTTTGAATGTTATTAACACTGTGCAAATGGTCAAATATATGTGTGATGACTGTAGTGAATACATTGTAAATGTTGATTCGGTGATGCAAGATATGCGTGAAAAAATTGCTGAAAGTGCTAACCGTTTAAAAGAATATCGCCATGAGTTTGACACGTCGTTAAAAGCGAAAATGAATTTAAGAGTCTAATCGTGTCGGTCGAAAAAGAATATATGGGGAGATTAAATGAAATGCAAAAAAATCAGGAAAAAAATCTAATTGAAATGAAAAGAATGCAAAAATACTGCGATAGTTTTAAAGAATTTGGGGAAAAAATTACAAAAACAATTGAAGATAACACTAAGGAAAATGAAAAAATATGTAGCGAAATAAAAAAAGCTATAACCGAAAACAAAAACAAACCAAAAACCTCCTTTGCGGAAGCTGTCAAACAAGGAGAAGTGAAAGAATTAAGAAAAGAGTTGCCATTAATAATTAAGCCATTAAATAAGCAAAATATAGAAAAAACAAGGGAAGATTTAAATAAGAATGTTGACCCGGTTGATTTAAATATTGTGAATATCCATGGGAAAAAAAGCGGAGTGATTATAATTGAAAGTGAAAATAATAGTGAACGTGAAAAAATAAAAAATGCTGTTGAAAAAACATTGCAAAATAAATATGAAATAAAAATACCAAACGCGATAAAACCAAGATTTATGATCACAAATATTATGTGCAAATTGGACGAAAAGAGTGTAATAGATAAGCTCAAGCGACAGAATGGGGAAAATGGGGATTTAAAACTAGTAAAAATGTATGAAGTTAAAAAGAACGCGCAAGTATTTTACAATGTAACGATTGAGGCAGATCCGGATAGTTTTATAAAAGTGTTAGCGGCAAAAAAATTAAATATCGGATGGGAAAGGTGTAGGGTATTTGATGATATTGCGGTAATGAGATGTTTCAAATGTAGCGGGTATAATCATAAAGCTGATGACTGTAAAAATGAAGATGCGTGTATGAAGTGTCATGGTAACCATAGGAGCCGGGAGTGTAAAAAAGATTTCATAAAAAAATGCCTTAACTGCAAACGTGCGAATGAAAGATTAAAGTTGGGATTGGATGAAAATCATGAAACACACAATAAAGATTGCCCAGTATATTTGAATAAAGTAGAATTAAAAAAGAAAAGAATCGGATATTAACAATCAAATAAAATAAACGGGATATACACAAATATTCAAGGTCTGTTAAATAACTTTAATGAAATTGAAATAATAGCAGAAAAAAATAACTTTGACTTCATAATATTGTCAGAGACACATGTAACTGATGATGTTGAAGACAATGAATGTGAAATTGAATCATATAATCATGTTAACTGCAAATCCAACTCATCAAGAACCGGAGGAGTAATAGTGTATTTAAAAAAGAAGTGGAAGCTTAAGAAAATTTTTGAATGGGTAGTGCCACAGAAATTCTGGGTATTAGTATGCAAGTGTGACATAAATAATTCACAATTAATTCTAGTTGCAGCTTATAGATCTCCAAGCACATCAGAAAAGGAATTCTGTGATTTTTGCAAAATCCATTTTGAGGAATTAGGTGAACTAAATATGGATATTATAGTGGCAGGAGATTTTAATATAGATTGGACAAAAAACACTTCATATAAGAAAGAGTTTGAAAATATTATACACGACAACGGGATGGAACAAAAAGTGAATCAATTTACTAGAGTGACCAAAACATCAAAAACATTAATCGATTATGTAATCTCAAATGTTGACGTAACCGCGGCGGTAAAGGAAGATTTAAAAATAGCGGACCATGAAGCTATAGAAATAAGTAAAACCTGTGCAATAAAAAAACGCGAAAAAGAAATTAAAGAAAGAGAAATATTTCGGTACAGTAGTGAACGGTTTTCTAAACAGCTAATAAGGATGAAAACTGGATACGACAATAATATATGTTTAAAAAATAATGCCGAAGCTTTAGAAAAAATTTTAGCCGAAACTGTGCAGAAGAATGTTAAGAAAATATCAGCAAATGGTAAAAATAGCACTAATAAGTGGTACACGAATCGTTTGGGAGAAATCAAAAGAAAAAAAACAGTAATGTATAAAAGAGCTAAATACATTAATACAAGAGAGAGTTGGGAAGAGTATAAAAAAATAAGTGATCAATACAAAATAAAAATAAAGAAAGCAAAAAACTACTACATAAATAATAAAATAAACAACGCAAATGATCAGAAAGAAATGTGGAGAGAAATAAAAAATCTAGTGTTGAAGAAGAATAAAAATAGCATAAGTACAGTGGTTTTTAATAATGTAGAATATATGGATAGCCAGGAGATTGCATCCAAGTTCAATGAATATTTTGTCAAGAGTGTAAATAATATAAGAGATAGTATTGATTATGTGCGATATATAAATAATATCGAACCAGGACACAATAGATTCATATTCCAGGAAGTGACTTCAAATGATCTTATTAGAATTATTAAAAGAATGAAGAATAAATCAGACTATCACAGAATAAGTCCTAAACTTTTATTAGATCAATGGAAATTGATAGGCCCGTTCATGACGAATATAATAAACAAGTCATTGCAGTTCGGTGAATTTCCCGAGACGTGGAAAGATTCTATGGTAATCCCGGTTGAAAAAATAAAAAATACGCAAAAATGTGAAGAATTTAGGCCAGTGAATACCCTACGAACTTTAGAAAAGGTCCTTGAAACCGTAGTAAAAGATCAGCTTCAACAATTCTTTGAAAAAAACATTATGTTTTGCAAGTATCAATCGGGTTTTAGAAAGAATCATTCATGTGAGACAACCATAAACTATGTAATTAATGAATGGAAAAAAGGCGATAGAAGTATGAAAAGAATGGCGATATTCTTAGACTTCAAAAGAGCTTTTGAAACAATAGACCGAAAGATTCTCCTAGACAAACTTTTTATGTATGGAATACGGGACAAAGAACTAAAGTGGTTTAGAACATACCTCGAGGGAAGGGCGCAAAGAACAAAAGTTAATAATAGCGTATCTGAATACATTGAAGTGCATACAGGAGTACCGCAAGGATCAGTGTTGGGTGCACTATTATTCATTATATATATAAATGACTTAGAAAAAATAATAGAACATAGTAAAATAGTACTCTACGCAGATGATACGTTAATATACACTGAAGGAAATAGTTATGAAGAGTGTAAAACAAAAATTCTATATGATATAGAAAACGTGAATAAATGGTTAAAAATGAATAAATTAAAATTAAATGAAAGCAAAACAAAAATAATGGAAATAAATATAAATTCGAGTGCAGAAATAGTGATTAATAATGAAAGAATCGAAAGTGTAGAAAACTTCAAATACCTAGGAGTATTCATAGACAAGAATCTTAAATTTAAAACTCAGATTGACTATGTGTGCAAAAAAATCGGTAAAAAGATTGGTTTCTTTCGGAGAATAAGATCCAAAATCAATATAATGACCTCAATTAAAGTGTATAATGTTATTATTAAGCCTCATTTTGAATATTGTTCGACGATTCTATTCAATTGTTGTAACCAAGGTGCAATAGAAAGACTGCAAAAACTACAAAATAAAGCAATGAGAATAATATTAAAGTGCAATAGATATACGAGTGTAAATTACATGCTGCGAACATTGAAATGGTTATCAGTAGAACAAAGGCTAAGTTTAAATACATATATATTTGTTTTTAAAATAAAATATAGCATGGCACCGTTATACATGACCGATAGTATTACGTATGTGGGAGATACGCAAACCTACTCTCTGAGAAATGATAGAGATTTTAGGTTAGCGATGCATAAGAGAGCAGCAGCACAAAATTCCATATCCTATAAGGGACTGAGAATGTTTAACCAGTTACCAATAGATATAAAAATGGAAACAAATATTAAAAATTTTAAAAGGCAGTGTATTGAGTTTATAAGAACAACATCAGACTTATAAAATAAGCGCAGTCATAAACATTTATTATTATCATAAGTGTCATTAGTGTTTTTTTTAGTACTATAGGTTTAAGTAAGAGTATAAATTATACTCGTAAATATTCGCAAGGGCCACTTGAGGGTAGTGCGCTACCACAACGTCCTGCCTTATTATTATTATTATATCGAACAAACGCAAACAAACAATGAAAGCATACAGCTGAGTATCTAATGTTCGATTCCACTCGAACTTAGGCTTCCTTACTTGTTAATATTACGCTTAAAATGTTTGCAATAAAACAAAATAATTTTAAAAAGAATAAAACTTTCCTGAGTTTTACAACATCTTATAAAAACCCCAATAAAAATCAAATTTTTTTCAATAATCGCAAAAATCAATAAAATATTGACTTTGAAAAGTTAGTATTGAGAATAGGTGAAATCGGACTATAACAACGCACACATCCCATGTATGGGATCTTTCGAAAAACACCCAAAATGTTATAATTCAGACACTAATACAACCCGAGTAATGAATTTTCAGCCATGCAATGACTTTATGCAGTTATAAGGAAATATGCTAAAACGTTAGAAAATGTAGGTAACATAATTTAATTTATAAGTGGTATGTCGTTAGAAGCGTACTTTAATAACACAGCTCAACAAAAAAGTTGATATTTTGGTGCAGCCCTGCTTGTAACTGCATTTGGTAGTATTCGATACCCTGATAAGAAAATAATAACGTTTTTTAATCCTACGTGTAGTTTTTGAGATATGAGCACATAATAGGTTAAGGCATATTTGGCCGCATAACTTTTTTTCTGCTTATCCTTTTTAACAAAGATATTTCTGGAACACCCTTTTGGAATTTGTAACATGAAGTCTTTGAGGGATGCAATTTTGCACTAACAATAATATTTATATGCTTATTTGGATGATTGATACAAATTTTAAAAATAGGCGTGGCTGCGCCCTGTTTATGCAGCACTCGTTTCATATAAAATACGCCCTATATCGAACAAACGCAATCAAACAATGAAAGCATACAGCTGAGTATCTAATGTTCGATTCCACTCGAACTTAGGCTTCCTTACTTGTTTTAACTGCTTTTTTCCACAGCCTTGTTTAGGTATAATAATCTGCACGGGTATATCTTATGCATGTTATACCCGTAAATGGGCTTGTATCTACTGCGCTGCCAATGTGCTGCTACTGGCTGTATTTACATGATCGCCTATAACTTTTCCATTTTACCATGGATTTTCTTCGTTGATAGCTTATTTTTTTGCTAATAGAATGTAGCTTCACGTAAAGGAGTAAAGTCGAAGGTGAAAATTTTGGTTTTAAAGATATTGCCTGACAAAGTCAATTTTTTCTTTGAAAAATCGAAAAAATTCAAATTGAATCATCAATATTTCAGAAACTATAAGAGTTAGAGAAAAATGTTATAGACCCCTTGTATAGGAAATTTAATTAAATTAAAATTAAATTTTCTTTCGTTTGCTGTCACTCCAACAAAAAAAATCTCAATTAGTCGACGAGTTATAGCAAAAAAACCATACAAACAATATGCAAATTGCCTGCAAAGTTCAAAGGTCGATTAAAAACAAATTCGAACTAACCTAAGCAAACGCCGCGATACGGGTCTTCTAATTTGGCCTCTATTTTCACCCCCAACTTTCAGAACCGAGTTAACTTTTGTTGGCCTGAATTTGTTCCACAGTGTCATTCCAAATAAAAATTAAATATGAGTATTAATGGAAAGAAAAAAGGCGTTATTTAATTATTTGCGAATTTCTCCAGTAGATCTAGCTTTCTTTTTTCTATTTCGAGGTATTTTCCAAATTTAGCGTTCAAAATTATTTATTTTCACCCCAAACTTTCAGAACCGAGTTAACTTTTGTTGACCTAAATTTGTTCCACAGTGTGATTCTACCGACATTCATTAGTTATTTATGTATATGTACATAGAAATTTAAATAAATTTTAAAAACAAACCGCTTTTTTTGTTTCCTTCAATAGCCCTGTAAAAATTGTGCGATTTGTCCCGGTCTCCTCTCTTTCCTCAATTTTATAGGGAAGGGTGAAAATGTAGACAAATTGTTGACAATTGTACTCAAAAGGTTATAAACGAACATCGAAATGTGATTTTGTTCAGATCTATAAGGGTACAATTAGTCTCCACATAGGACATGCTCAAACAAAAAGGAAAACTTCATTCCATATAAAGAGACCACAAGTTGTATTAGTCGCATGCTCGATTGCGAGTGATCCCGGATACATCCCGAATTAGTCGAATTTTTGCAGGGATATTGTCAATGAAAAAAGTCAAATTATGAGAGCTCACAGTAGTGTTGTAAATGAATCACAATTTAAAAAATTCCTCAACCATACCTCAGTAATCCCTCAATAAAAGCAGGTAGTGCATTCTTTTGCAGGTTGCTTACAAAAGATTGCCACTATTGTTAATTTGGAGAGTTTTGTGTTTGGTGTTTTTAAGGTGCGGGAAATTGCGCAACTAGTATATAGAATAATAATAGTAGGTGGTATTAGTCCATATTTTCACCAGCGTCTGCCCTTAAAAAACATCATCCAAAAAAAAAAATTTTCAAACCCCCCCTTGCCGAAATCCTGGATCCGCGCCTGGCAGCAACGTTGCTGCTTTGGGATCCGACAGCGTTGGCAGCGCTGCTGGACGTCGACATACTAGGGGTGACGTTAAGGCGCTGCAGGTCTTCGTATGCAAGGTGCTGGTTATTGCTTTCCATAAGCTGCATTTGATTATCACGCAGCTGAGACTCCAAAGAATTCAATTTTTCAAGCAAAAAACTCACCTGTTGTGGTTCTACCTCACTATCTGCATTTCCAACCTGGCTGGTATTCGCAGGCACGGGGAGGTTAGAAGCGGCGGCGTTGGCACTGGTGGTACAGGTCTTGGTGCTATTAGAGTCATCTATAGTTGCTGCAGTGGTAACCATGGTGGTGGTGGTGACGATACCTGTGACGGCTGTTATGCAACTGGAGCTGGCTGCCCCAGAAAGGCTCAAAGGAATTGTGGTCTCCATTGCTGTAATTGTTGCCGACGCTGTAGTTTTTCCGTGTAAACGAGGGCTTTTTCTTGGCGACGATGATTGTTGTATTTCCCTCGCTCGTTTCATGAAATATTAAATACAATGTAATAAGTTTAAAATTATTTAAAACCTGTTCTGCTGGCTGCGATTAAAAAAATAATCGCCAGCTGCAATTCTGTTGACTGACAAGAAATTTGTCGCTGACTGCGACTGCTTCGCTATGCTCGTTGCGCTTTGCTGGCTACACTTGCGCTGCTTTACTTGCGCTGACCTCGGCTGTGTTGCGAAATAAGTATTCGCCAGCTGCAATTCCGTTGACTGACAAGAAATTTGTCGCTGGCTGCGACTGCTTCGCTATGCTCGTTGCGCTTTGCCGGCTACACTTGCGCTGACTTCAGTGAACTGCGAAATAAATATGTGTGATGTCGAAGCTGAGCGGGACTGTTGAAATGAACGTATCCAACAATTATAAAATGAAACGAACATGTGTTCGCACATAAATACAAGGTTTATTTCTAAAAGACAAAATTCATATTAAATAACAAATAAAATGTGTATATATGTATGTATAAAATATAACCTACCGCAGTTCACGTCCTCCTCTCACAGCTCTGTTGACACCACTAAAATGCAAATGAAACGAGCGATATGGTCATGGCTAAATTCACCATGTCATAAGCGGACGTGAAGTGTGATAGGTGAATATTTGAAAGCAAATTACGAATGACAGTATGAAAGTGGTACAGTTAAATGAACATAAAAATCAACAGTGTTGCATATCGATACAATAATGTCAGTGATGAGTATATTTTTTACAACCCCCATTCAGCGTAAGTATGAATACACACGTGTTCGCCTAAAATAATGTGATGTTTACATACAAACATACATCTGAAGCTTATAAATGTGTTAAAATATACACGACTGCGCAACTGGAGCGACATCTACATTTGAAATTTGTATTTAACTTTGCACTCTTGTTAGAATAAAACAATTCTGAAGGCATAGTTTTAGGCGCAAATCTTTCAGTTTAAATTTAAACATTTTATTTTTGCAAAATACTATTAAAAAAGTACCACGCCCAATAAAACACCGTTTCACATGCATAACTAATTTATACCTTTAAAACGATGCCTTACTTATTAATTTTGGTAAATTATGTGAGCAGAAAAAGGGATATTTGCATAAAAACACCAATTAGAAATAAAATATATGATATTGTTCCAAAAGCAATACACACGACATGATTCGCATTTTAGGCAAACAAAAGCAAGGCTTGAGGGTCTGCCATATCAATGCTCAAAGTTTACAACCTAAAATCGATGAATTTAGATACATTTTTGAAGGCTCAAATATTGATGTTCTGTGTGTATCTGAAACTTTGTTCTCCTCATTTCATGTTGGTGACTTACGGCCTTATTCCGGTGTGGTAACATAATTTACTTTACTGGTGAAATAAAGAATCTGGTACTTTAAACACTCTTTTCGTATTCTGGCAGCAGAAAATTAAGTTACCACCTCAATACGTGGTAACAATTTGTTACCATTTCAGCCGGATTCCATTCCGTTCGTATGGAAATGCTTTGACAGCGTTACCATTTGTGCCAGAATACCAATTGAAAAGATGGTAACAATTTTCGGCAACATAAATTACCAGTAAAGTAATTTTCCGGTAACGCTCGGAATAGCAGTGTTACTGTGTGTTAGTGGATACAAACTGTTTCATTCAGATAGAGTTATGCCGCCCATTAACCATACAATTTATCGTACTACACCTTCGTACGATAAATCGCATGCTTAGCCACCAACGTTCCAACTTCTACGTCGATTTACCGTCAAACATCATTTTTACCAACGCTTTGAAGAGTAAACAACAAGCGTTTAATTTTTAATTTTTACGGATTGCATGTAATAATTAAAAAATGCTAATTTTTATGTTACAAAAATATATAAGTTAACTGTTCACATTTTTCGCACTTAATATTGCACATGTAGCAATATTTTTGTAGCAATTTATTAAATTTTGCCACTTTTATTTCTTATTTCCAACGCAATGCGCGCGATGCTTTCACTTCAGCGAGAAAATAATTATGAAGTGTCAAACATATCCACTAACCTTCCAATTTGTTGTACAACGCGACAAAATATCAAAATCGTTTGATCTTCATCCAACTTGCAGTCAAACTTCTACAAAAAGCCCACTAACCTGACGATTTGTTGTACAACGAGGCCAGGTCGTACGATAAATTGCATGGTTAGTGGGCTGCATTAGTCACGGTGCACAATGGGTGATAGCGGCCAAAAATAAATTCAAAATTAAAGTATGAGTAAAACAATTTTTTTAAATAGATATCGACAGATACATCAAATTGTAATAAAAAAGCTTATATAAAAATTTTTGAGTCTCTTTTCGTTTGGCCGTACAGGGTGCCCAAAGTTGAGCAAAAAATAGCTTCTTTTTTTTCTCAATGAACACACCTCATACAAAATGCTCTATCTCATTTAATTGTTAACATACGAACTCGAGTAATACATCATTACATAGATAATGATTTTCTCTTTCAGAAATTATAACGTAGTTGTAAATACAGTTCACTATTGAATTTATATGAATTTTCAAAAATTGACAAAAAATGTCGATAAGAAAAAAATTTTTCTCGACTTTGAATAAAAAAATTAAAAAAACAAAAAATATGACCTCCTAAAATTTTTTTTATGATTTGAAATAATATGTATATTCTTAATCAAACTGCATTTTCATTTTAAAAATCCACTTGCTCCATTTGCTTTTATAATTTTTTTCCCATTGGCCTAAAACTGCGTTTTTGTAAACGCATTAATTATGTTAGTTTTGACATTATGAAAAACGTTTATATTTAGGCGAATAATCGAATATTTCTTTATCGTCTTGCAGTAAATGGTGCATACTTTCAAATTATGAGGTAATCTTTTTTATCAGCGTTAATTCATATCTTTGACAGCTTTTTTCTTTTGGAATATAAAAAAAAATGTGTAAAAATTGTGAAACTTTAAAATGAAATTTAAAAAAAAAAACAAAAAATATGACCTCAATTTTTTAATATTTCATAGTCCTAAATGTCTTTTATAAACAGGAGGAAAAATCGTAAAAATTCGTTTGCTCCATTTTGTTTTATGAATTTTTTTATGGAAGGTGTTTTTTGAGTTTTCGTACATTTTTCCCATACAAAATGCCCAGAAGTATGCTTCAAAAAGTTTAAATTTTTTTGTATGGGTAATATTCGTCAAAATGGTGAAACTTAAATATCGATATTTTCAATTCTAATAAAGATATTCGAAGAAACTAAACGCTATTTTCAAGGATAATGATTATGCTTTCAACTGGTTTAATCGAATTTGAGTGGAAAGTAATTACATAAAAGATATTAAGCAGTGAATAGAGCCAAAAAACGTGTTTTTTGCCAATTTGGGCATGAATATCTCAGAAACTAGAACCAATTTGGAAAATCTGATTCAGGTTTAGCACACTGAAATCCTTTAGAAAAGTGTAATTTCATTTATGGTATAAAATTTTTTTGAAATGCGATTTTTTTGTAGGAAAATTTTATGATAAATGCTTACAAAATACTTAAAAGTACATATATTTTTAATTTAAAAACGGTGAAGTGCTTTACCGCTTTTCCAAAATGATTACTGCATTTGATTTATATTTCAAAAATGTATACACTAATCAAAATCGAGCATTTTAGCTATAATAGTTAGGAAAATTCTGAAATTTCAAAAATACCGTTATATGGGAGGTGGGCGTATTATTACATATAGAAAGACACGGTTTGAGGTTCGAAATGAATTGATTTATTTATTCACTTTCACTTCCTTATATACCAAAAATTATTACAATAACTTACACTAATACATATACAAAAAGAAAGAGTGTTCACCATATGCTGTGTCAGCATATGTGAATCATAAATATTTCGTCGGTGCACATTGACAAACTGACGCTGTCGCTCAGTTGGTCATTGTGACCGCTCGGGCAATGCACTTGACAAAATGCAACAAATGTAACTTGAGGCGCCGTATGTGGCGGTGTATATATTTGATGTTAAACTCCCGCTGGGGTTTAACGGAATTTATTTAGGTCAGTCTGTTTTGACAATGTGTGTGGTACATGTGTACACAATAAATTATGTGTACATGACAACAACTGTAAGTGCGGTGTATTTATGTAATGCTACACCTTCCCCCTTAAAAAAAATAGATATATATATTTGTATTCAACTATATATATCTATTTGGATGACTTAGTGACCCACTTAACGTTTGTCTGAGTTGACAAAATTTATTAATTGCTTTTCGGCTCATATTGCCTGTGTAGCATAAAATTTTATTATTCAAAAATTTTTTTTTGTGTTACATTTGCTTTTGCCTGCATTGCATTTTTTATTTGTACATGAACGTTATTATTGTTTTTCTTTTCTTTTTACATTTGGTTCGTATTGTATATTTATACATATATTTAGTACATTACATTTATATATTTTTTTTTTTTCGTTGGCGTGTGCCTGTTTATTAAATTGAGTAAAATGGAATGCATATTTATTTACGTTATTACTAAATTTATTATTATCGGATAAAAGTGCAGTGCCTAATTTTAAATTGGTTTAAGCCTATTCTTATGAATAACTATTTCTTTTTTGTTTTTATTGCTATCTCCTATGCTATTTGGGATTAGAGTGTAATTGTTATTCTTATCAATATTTTTAACTTTATAGTGTCCTGTATATCTATTTTCTAACTTATGGGAGGCCTCTTCTCTAACTTAAACTAAATCTCCTATTTTAATGTCTTTATTATAGCTATTTTGTCCTAGTTGGATTTTTGCTTTTCTTTTGCTTTAGTTTCTACCTTTCTCTCTTGGCAGTGTTTTCACATCAGCCTTGGCAGTGTTTTCACATCAGCCGTATACCTGTTTTTTTTTTCTTTTGGCAGTGTTTTCACATCAGCCGTGGCAGTGTTTTCACATCAGCCGTATACCTGTTTCTCTATTGGCAGTGTTTTCACATCAGCCGTGGCAGTGTTTTCACATCAGCCGTATACCTGTTTCTCTATTGGCAGTGTTTTCACATCAGCCGTGGCAGTGTTTTCACATCAGCCGTATACCTTTTTCTCTTTTGGCAGTGTTTTCACATCAGCCGTGGCAGTGTTTTCACATCAGCCGTATACCTGTTTCTTTCTATTGGCAGTGTTTTCACATCAACCATATTCCTATTATCTCTATTGGCAGTGTTTTCACATCAGCCTTGGCAGTGTTTTCACATCAGCCGTATACCTGTTTTCTCTTTTGGCAGTGTTTTCACATCAGCCTTGGCAGTGTTTTCACATCAGCCGTATACCTGTTTCTTTCTATTGGCAGTGTTTTCACATCAACCATATTCCTATTATCTCTATTGGCAGTGTTTTCACATCAGCCTTGGCAGTGTTTTCACATCAGCCGTATACCTGTTTTCTCTTTTGGCAGTGTTTTCACATCAGCCTTTCTCTATTGGCAGCGTTTGCACGTCAGCCGTATTCTTATTTTTCTCTATTGGCAGTGTTTGCACATCAGCCTTATTCCTATTTTTCTCTCTAGGCAGCGTTTGCACGTCAGCCGTATTCAATTCGATTTATTTACGTATGGTCAATTTGTGAGGGCCCTAAGCTTCAAGCCCCTCTTATTTCTCTCTAGAATTGTGATAGTAACCACTCCGGCTCTTGTGATTCGTACCTTGAACCATGTTCCTGCTGTCATGTGGCGGAAGGTCTTACTCGTCTTGCCACTCTGGTCCAGTCGTACCTTTATGGCTCGTACTAGCTCGTTTGGCAACGGGTTCACTCCGCTAAAATTACGCCACTCGATCGGTGTCTCTACTGGGGTTTCATTGTTAGACCTAGAATTGTCGTTGTAACTTGGCTGCGGTCTGTATCTTCCATTTTGGTAATCTCCACAGAGATTACTCTGGTATTGATGTCATAAGTTCAAAACTGTGTTTGAGCTGTCCGTTATTTCGGTACAGCTGTTGGTAAATCTAGAAATTGCTTCACTCATTGTTGTGAACGTTCCCGCTTGCATGATCATTTTGACCTTGTCATTAGAGCAGTTTTTACACATGGCTTTAACTGCTGCCTGTGTTGCATATCTCGTTGCTAAGTCCGGGTCTAGCCCATCCGAGATGTATGCTCCTACTAATGACTTGGTGATTTTTTCTATTTCTGTTGTGTATTGGTTAGCAGTTTTGCTACTTTGTTGGATGTTCAGGAGTTTTGCAGTTAAAACTTCTACTGATTCACCCTTTATTGCGGTTTTCAACTTAATTTTAATCTGTGCTATGGTAGATTCATTGCTGATAAAATTTCTTG
>OY482671.1:49423170-49441175 GCA_960531455.1 Urophora cardui | reverse complement strand
TATCGAAATTCGTGTCCCTACGTATGCACCATCAGTACACCTTTTTAAGAGCCAGTCGCGCGTCCAAACACTTCGTGGACTCATTTTCATCTATCTGGATTTTTTTTTCCTTTTTTAAACTTTTTTTGTGTTTTATGTAATAGCACATATATATAATTGCAGCAAGTTTCTCCTTTTTTAGCGAATTCATATTTTTTTAAGTATCTGTTTTAGTGGAAATTATGTATTTCACAATTTGGAAATAATTTATGTATTTAAATTACAAACGTCATTCAAATATATTGTTGACAGCTGTGAAAATGGTTAAATCGTGTGATCGAATACGAACAAATTTGCCCCTTTATTTCTGTGTGCAAATGTGTGGCAAATCAAAGACAGATAAATCGGCCAAATCGTGTGAATGCAAAGCAAATCATTTGCACATCGATATCCAAATGGGCAAATGTGGACAAATTTAAATTTGTCATTTTTTGTACAAATGCACAAATCGTGTGATCTCGGCTTTATAGTTTCTGAAATATTGACGATTAAATTTGAATTTTTAACGATTTTTTGAAGAAAAAATTGACTTTGTCAGGCAATATCTTTAAAACCAATGTTTTCACCTTCGGTTTTACTCCTTTGTGTGAAGCTCCGTTCCATTACTAAAAAAATAAGCTATCAACGAAGAAAATCCATGGTAAAATGGAAAAGTTATAGTTATATGGAAAAGTAAATACAGCCAAGTCGCGCAATGCCTCTGGACGGGTATATTCTATGCATGCACCGGAGGTGAAGACATTGGTTTTAAAGATATTGCTTGACAAAGTCAATTTTTTCTTCAAAAAATCGTAAAAAATCAAAAAAATTCAAATTTAACCGTCAATATTTCAGAAACTATAAGAGTTAGGTGTTTCCCCAAGGAAGATAGCTCACGGCGTTAAAGAGACATTCAGGATTAAGTGGAGCCATTGGCCAAATAACGGCAAATTGCCGATATCTCAAAAACCTTCCCATAGAATTAAAACTGATTTTCGGAATCAGCGACCGATTTTACATATAGTATATAGGGTAGTCACGTCCAAAGTACAGACAACAAATTTAATTTTGTGATCCAGTGTTATAAAAGAAACAACTCAAACGTTATGGGAAGAGTTATTTCCTGTCCATATGCCGCCGCCAACTAAAAAACACTTGGAAGAAGTTGCAGCTTAATACTGGAATTTATGGAATTGATAGAAATCACATACGTATCAAGTGTCCAGCAAATTCTGGCTCAATTACAAACATTTTTTTCCATTGTGTTGCAAGGTATTTCCGATGCCAACTGCAAATTTATTGCGATCGAAGTTGGAGGGTATGGAAACAAAGTGATGGTGGTACATTCAGTTCTTCTCAGATTTATAAACTTTTAAAAACTGCTGAACTACAGGTACCGCGAAGCACAAGTCTACCAAATACTAACCATAATTTGCCATATGCCTTTTGGAATATTTATTACGGCCATATAGCAGAAAAGACTGCACTGAAGACCACGAGTATTTTAATGCGCGCCTTTCAAGGGCTAGAAAGTGCATTTAATGCGCTTTTGGGCTTATAAATGCCAAATTTAGAATTTTATGGAAACCGATAGAAATCGATCCTTCCTTTGCCGAAGACATTATTAAGGCAATTTGCCTACTGCACAGTATTATCATTGATCGAGAGGGTTTGGATGAAAACTTGAGAGAAGAAGTTGAGAAGCAAAACACAACAAAAACTCAAAATGAAGAATGGTAGATTAATTAGAGATCAATTTTGTAACTACCTATGCCTCAATAAACTGAAATAATATGTAATATTACTTACTTGGTACTTTTATTTCTGCTGCAACTGATGTCCACAGCCTTTCCACACAAACACGATTGTGATACAATTTCTTTTTTTGGCCCCATAAAGCAGGTCGGGAAAAAATTTCGCTTATTATTTGGTCGATATCCATTTTTTACTTTAAAACCATTAAAAAACACGACTGCACCCTAAAAAGTAAAAATCAACAATGCAAACAAGCGCGAAAAACGCTTTGAAACTGTTTTTCTCGAACTCATCGGCTTTGCTCTCTGCTCTTGTCGGCGTCCACTGTGTTATGCACGAGCTTATTTGTATTGACTTGTATGTAACCAGTTTTATCGCACTGACAATATTTATCGCATTGACAATCTCGGCTCGGCTTTCAGCGCCCACTCTGTTCGCAGCCTTATGTTGGGCGCTGCTGTACAATGCAAGTATAACCGGACCTTAAGATTTCTGCCATGGAAAAACTTCTAAAAAAATGCATTTGCCGTTCGGAGCATAAAACTACAGGTCCATCCAATTAGTAGAAAAGAAAACTAAGGACTATGCCTAGAATTGCAGTGAAGCTCGGACTAAAACTCGTTGGAGTTCTATCCGTGCCATTGTATTAAATTATCATTATTATTTAGCCAATAAGTAAAATGAAATTAAAAGCGCTTTCACATTATCTATCTATCTATCTATCAGTATATTTACAACTTATTTCTTCACTTAAATTTCTTATCTCTAGAATGACACAGTTAGATTCAATAATCGTCTTAGGAGACTTTAATCTTCCCCACATTTCATGGCGCATTGCTGATCATAATACTGTGCCACTTACATCTAATATTAACAATACCACTTTCATTGAAGAAATATCTGACCTCTGTCTACATCAAATCAATACTATTAGAAACGAGTTTGGGAAAATGCTTGACTTAATTTTTGTAGATGATGTATCCAATTATACTGTAAACAGGGCTAATGCCCTGGTATCACCTGTTGATGTTTACCATCCTCCTTTAGAGTTGGTTTACGAAATTATAAATAACGATAACCGTGGTAACGTAAAAGAGTTTAACTCTGAGTCTAGTTTTTGTTACAATTTTTCTAAGGCAAACTATAATAAACTTAATAAAGAACTCTCAAGATTGGTATGGCCAGACTATAATGGAAACGTCGATCTAAATGTTTTGCATTTCAATAACACGATTCTTAACCTTTTTGAGAAATACGTACCGAAACATAAACGCAAATATAATGAACCTTTGTATCTTTGGGCCACTAGAGAGTTAAGAGCTTTAAAAAATAAAAAATCGCGCTTCTTTAAAATATATAAGAAGACTGGTTCTCAAAAGGATTATATGAAATACTCAGTTCTGCGTCATAAGTACTCACTTCTGAACAAAAAGTGCTATAAGTCTTATATATTTAAAATGAAAAAGAACATTTTTTCCAACCCGAAATCGTTTTATGGTTTTGTAAACTCGAAACGTAGAGTAATGGGATTTCCATCATCTATGAGATATCGTGATTGTGATGCCAGTGATAGCCAAGATGTCGCGAACCTTTTTGCCCTCTTCTTTGAATCAAATTATTCCAATACTAATGTTAGCTTTAATGAATACCCGTATCAAGTTTTTCAGAATAACACATTTGAATGCCCTTTTATAGATCCCGAAGAGGTTTTATTTTTGCTTAAAACAATAAAGAAGTCCATAAACTACGGACCAGATATGATTCCTTCAATATTTTTAAACAAATGCGCCGAGTATATTTACCAGCCATTATCCACACTATTTAATCTGTCTTTGAAGTCAGGAATTTTCCCAAAAGCGTGGAAAGAATCTTTTATTATTCCTCTACATAAATCTGGAAGTAGATCTTCCATCGAAAACTATCGCGGCATAGCAAAGCTTTCGGCTATCCCAAAGTTATTTGAGGCTATTGTCACCAATTGTCTAAATCATTCCATTTCCTCATCAATAGTAAGTTCGCAGCATGGTTTCTGTAGAGGCAAATCAACTGTTACCAACTTACTAGAATTTACAACTCATGTCTCTAACGGTTTTAGGAATAATGCTAACACCGATGTAATTTATACTGACTTCAGCAAAGCCTTCGACAAGGTCAATCACGCGTTACTTATCCATAAACTTGATCTTCTTGGTTTTCAACCTATTCTGTTAAAATGGATTGCGTCATATGTCACTAATAGAACACAAAGAGTTGTTTTTAAAAATGCTTTTTCCAACATCATTAACGTATCTTCAGGAGTTCCACAAGGCAGCCATCTTGGTCCGACTCTGTTTTTGCTGTTTATAAACGACATTTCTTATGCTATTTGTAACTCAAAACTTCTCATGTATGCCGATGATGTGAAACTTTTCAAGTCTTACTCTTCTTTGGAGGAAAGATCTGCCCTACAAAATGATTTAGATTGCTTCGCTACGTGGTGCAATATTAATCTTATGCCACTCAATCTTAGTAAATGTAAATTTATGAGCTTTTCACGGAAGATCCTTCAACCTGCGTCTTACACAATTAATAACTATAGTTTGGAACAGGTTTACGATTTTGTTGACCTAGGAATAAGATTTGATAGTAAGCTCCACTTTAACCTGCATATTAATGCTACAGTAAACAAAGCTAAAAGTATCCTAGCATTTGTAAAACGTTGGTCTAAGGAATTTAATGACCCTTACGTAACTAAAGCCCTGTTTACAACATTAGTACGACCTATACTAGAATACGCTTCAATAATCTGGAGTCCGCAATATCAAGTTCATTCCGATAGACTGGAATCAATTCAAAAACAGTTCTTACTTTTTGCGTTAAGGAACTTTCATTGGGACCCACGGACAAATCTTCCCTCGTACACTAGTCGCTTGAAGCTTATTAATCTTCCAACCTTATCAAGCCGCAGGGAAATGTTAGGTGTAATATTTCTGGTTAAACTACTGAAAGGATCCATAAGCAGTCAATTTCTCCTATCCGAAATAAACTTAAATGTTCCTATTCGACCATCAAGACATTTTCAACCTATCTTTTTAAAGCAGTGTAGAACTAATTTTGAATTACACGAACCACTTCGTTGCTTATGTAAATCTTTTAATGATTATTCTACTCATTTCGATATATCAGACTCTATTTATCTGATAAGAAAAATTCTGTTGTGCGCTCTTAACAAGTGACAACAAATCTCTCGCTCTAATTGACTATTCTATTTTTGTCTATTACTTTTATTTGTAGTTTTATATTTTATTCTATGTACATATGTATATCCAGCTGATGGAATTATATTTTCTGTAGCTGAGCAGTATAAGTTCTCGACGTTTAATAAACTTCTACCACTCAACACCTTGGCCAAATTTTATTTTAAAATATCCGTATGTCATGCGGATGCGCCCCTCGTGCGGTTGGGTGGGTGGAGGGAAATCGTTGGGTTTATTATTATTATTATTATTACTCGGTGCGGTATCGGATCAACATTTTTGGTTTTTACCGAAATTATACCGAGAGCTTGCCGACCACATATATTTCAATTGGCACTTTCACATTAGTGTTAATAATAATAATATAATACAATGGCGCTATTATAACTCTGACGAGTTTTTTGGCCGAGCTTCTCTCCCAATTCGAGGTGTGCTCCTTTTTGTTTTTCCTACTAATTGGGTGGACCTACAGTTTTATGCCGGCTCCGAACGGCGAATGCATTTTTGTGAGAAGCTTTTTCATGGCAGAAATACACTCGGAGGGTATGCCGCCCACTGCCGAGAGGTGACCGCTGCTCTTAAAAAAATCCAATAATTGGATTTTTACTAATTAGGAAAATTTTTTGATGTTTTGCTCGGACCGTGGTTTGAACCCGAGACCTCTGGCATAGCAGGCGAGCACTCTACTCACTGCACCACAGCGGCCACATTAGTGTTGCATACATGAAATCGGAGCGGATTAGTTTCTGTATACCGCAACGCGGTAAGACCGGCCAGTAAAATTTGAGGTATTATTGCATACATTTTTGCGGCGTAATGAAAGAAAAAGAATAAAGTCAGTTAAAATCTCGTTTCGGCTATAAATTCTGCAAACCATAATGCCTTCGTCTTCGCTGGAAGACATTATTGTTATTATTGAGTGATTTGTTGAATTTTAAAACTATATTTTTAATTTCGATATTTGTTTTCCAATTTTCTGCCGAAAGTATTCCCACAAGTGTGAAAAACACAGCAACGCGGACTCGTTTCGGTAAAATGAAAATACCGAGAAAAAAATGTCGATCCGAAGTCGTATCGAGTAATGTGAAAAGGCCCTAAAAAAGAATATACAATCCAATATGTATGTTTAACTTTATTATTTCAATAATAAATATAAGTAAATAGCACATATACATATATATATATCTATATAACTTGGAGAATAATTGGATTATTTATTTAGATCCTTTTAATACATTGACTGAACTATTGATTCCTTGTCGACTAGCTGTCGAACTTTCATGCAACCATCAGAACCACAAGAGAAAAGGCGCCCATAATGATCAGCATGAAGTTGACTCACGCCTTGGCCAATATGTTTGAAAAAACTATTTTTAGCATGTTCAGCAGAGTATGTATTTAATAATGAATACTGATTTAAGTTCCATATCTGAAATAAAAATATAATATAAAACAATTGAGTGCAGAAACTTGTTCTTAATAATTAGGTATTATAGTGTTGTCATATTTTCTTCTCATATTCATTGTTGACACACTGTTTGTTATGATAAATAGGGAAGATAATACATTTACGAGACCAATAAAATCACAAAAATATATAAATCTTTGTAGAACGTATTTTTTGATCCGAGGAATGAATCCGAGGAGCATATTTCTCGTTCACTTCACCGTTTCGAGGCCGGGCCTACCGGTACGATAACGGCGATCTGGCCACTGATAATAATAATAATAATTGCAGTTGCAATGACCCCCACAACTAGCAAAGCGCATATCCAAGGTGCATAACAGGTGCCAAATAAAGGGACCGTTCAAACCGGTATTGATCGCTATATACTGGTAAAAAGAAAGCGAAGTCCAGAAAAAAATGAAAACCGCAGTAAAATAATTAGAAATAGCCCGCCCAAAGAATTAGGGAAAGAAACACCAAATATGGCCCTAAGCAATAATAGATATAGCCTTCTAGCCGAAAATAAAAGAAAGGAAACTGAAAAACCGCAAAAGAAAACCAAACCTCCGCCAATTTACTTGAGAGAGCAAAGTTCTAATGTTCTTGTAAATAAATTAGTCGAGTTAATAGGGTCAAATAACTTCCACATTGTACCCATTAGAAAAGGAAATATCGCGGAGGTCAAAATTCAAACTTATGGGGAAGAGTATTTCCGTAATGTCACTGATAACTTCGTGAAAACCCGCCGGTCGTTCTATACATATAATATATAATACAATGGCGCTATTTTAACTCTGACGAGTTTTATGGCCGAGCTTCTCTCCCAATTCGAGGTGTGCTCCTTTTTTTGTTTTTTCCTATTGATTTGGTGGACCTACAGTTTTATGCCGGCTCCGAACGGCGTATGCATTTTTTGTGAGAAGCTTTTTCATGGCAGAAATACTCTCGGAGGGTATGCCGCCCACTGCCGAGAGGTGACCGCTGCTCTTAAAAAACCCAATAATTGGATTTCTACTAATTAGAAAAATTGTTTTTGGTGTTTTGCTGGGACCGTGGTTTGAACCCGAGACCTCTGGCATAGCAGGCGAGCACTCTACCCACTATACCTACCAACTAAAAAGTAGTCGTGCATTGTCCGTGGTTCTAAAAGGAATAGAAAGTTCTGTCGACCCCTCTGAAATAGAGATCGATTGAAAGAAGAAGGTTTACGAGTGAGATATGTTTATAATATAAAAAACAAATCAAATATACCACAGCCGCTGTTTAGGATTGAGATAGAGCCGGATTTTCAAAATCTAAAAAGGAAGAATTACATCCCATATACAACATACGGTATCTTCTACACCGTCGAATTTCTTTGCAAGAACCACATAAGCATAAGGGACCTGTGCAATGTCATAAATGCCAAGAATTCGGACACACTAAGCGTCATTGCACATTGCCTAGTGTATGCGTAATTTGTGGTGATTTACACAGCTCCAAAGATTGTTCGCAACCAAAAACAGACCCGGAACTAAAAAAATTCAGTAATTGCGGGGAAAACCACACTGCAAATTATAGGGGTTGTCCAGTATACACATCTCTTAAAGAGAAAGTGAATAAAAAATATGTGAACAATATACCGGTTCCAAAATCTAAAACAGTACTAAACCATGCTAGCAATATACCTCCCCGAAGCTATTCCGGTACATATTCCGATGTTCTTAGAGGCATTCCACCGTCTGAGGTGCAAGAAAATCCCACCCCATCGACTTCCCTCGAAAAAACCCTAAATAAGTTTGTGCAAATGATGCAGGACCATATGAAATCAATGCAAAACATGATGCAAGAATTGATTAGGAATCAGAACCTCCTACTTCAAACAATTTTGTCAAGACCATGAATTATCTCAATATACATAGGTTTCTGGAATGCTAACGGCATAGGTCAACATCGCAATGAACTCCATGTTTTCCTAGAAAATCACCAAATTGACATAATGTTAGTGTCTGCAACCCATCTGACTGTGTCTCATAATTTTAGCATGGATGGCTATGTGTTCTATAATACTAAGCACCAAGAAGGAAAAGACGCGGAATCGGGATACTTATAAGAAAGAGGATGAAGCACCACGTGCTAGAAGAAAATTGCAAAGACTATATACACTCAACATCAGTGCACGTAGATGACAACTCTATCGGACTAACTGTATCTGCAATATACTGTCCTCCCCGTTTTAATATAGCAGAGTACCAATTCACTGGTACTGGTATTCTTTTCCAAGTTAGGCACGAGATTTCTAGCAGCAGGTGATTACCTATTAGTGCCCTGCGTAAACACTACCGTTCACTGTTCGAACACGTATGCACTAACATTAAACACTGTCGAACACATGGATGTCCGACTTCAACACCAAACATTTCCGATAACTAGCAGCAGGCAAGCAGAGACGTTATCGTTCTTGAAACGATCGCTGCCCGCAATTTTCGGTCTTTTCGGTCTATTGCTAAGTATTCGAATACTAAGATGGTGCTTACAAGAGAGAGAGGAATTTTGCTCAACTGCGACGATTTGAACGATTAACATGCATGCATGCATACATAATATGCTTGTATTTACATATGGATGCATGTATGGTTGTATGTATGTACATATACATATGTATGTATGCAGTGGCCGCTGTGGTGCAGTGGGTAGAGTGCTCGCCTGCTATGCCAGAGGTCTCGGGTTCAAACCACGGTCCGAGCCAAACAAATTTTTCTAATTAGTAAAAATCCAATTATTGGGTTTTTTAAGAGCAGCGGTCACCTCTCGGCAGTGGGCGGCATACCCTCCGAGAGTATTTCTGCCATGAAAAAGCTTCTCACAAAAAATGCATTCGCCGTTCGGAGCCGGCATAAAACTGTAGGTCCACCCAATTAGTAGGAAAAACAAAAAGGAGCACACCTCGAATTGGGAGAGAAGCTCGGCCATAAAACTCGTCAGAGTTATAATAGCGCCATTGTATTATTATTATTATTATTATGTATGCATTTGCCTAATTTTTATTTTATATTAAATACCTAGTACCTAGATAGTACATACCTAATACCTACTTGCGAACGGATACACATATCTACATATTTATATGAATTTATGTATACCTAAATACTTGGGGCAAATAATTAAGTTAGATACTAAATGTTTCATTTTTAGTTTCAAAGCATTGATTTTATATCTACTATTTTAACATAACATAGTTATAAATCTTATACTTAATAATAGCCCTGTTTTTATTTAAGCGCATATATGTACATCTGCGCTTAAATTTTGTATGGAATGCTAAGCGCGGAAAGAGATGTGCGCTTAGAAATCCATACAAAATTTAAGCGCAGATGTATGTATATGCGCTTAAATAAAAACAGGGCTATTAAAACGTTTACAAGTGTAGTGTATATTAAAGTTATGTGTGCAAATGCCGATTCCAGCCTTTGTTTAAAATTCATAACTACGTTGATATCTTCATTATTATCCTGGCATCCTGTTATTAACTGATGAATATATATGGGTACTAAATGCAGCATGGCGTAGTCTTCACCTTCCAAATAGCACTTATGCTTCACTAAATTCGACGTCGATCTCATGATGTAGCTCAGAAGCTTTTCGCAAATTTTGCAGATAACGAAGTTACTTATTTCTTCCCCATTACTCTTAACAATTTTTGCGAAGACTTTCCACACCTTGCTTCTCCCTTGTACTTCTTTCAATATATATTCTCCATTTTGTAGTTGAGAGTTAAAAATATTGTCTGATACAATAAGTAATTGTTGTTTCCAACAATCCATTGCTTAAATAGTAAAAATAAGAAAATAACCGAACATCGATTTTTAGGCCCGAAAGGAACATACTAGCCTAAAGTCGTAAAAAAGGCCTAAGTTAGCTCGTTAACTCATAAAAATGGCGTTGCTAGCCTAGAATTTCACTGGCCTGTTTTATGATCAACAGTTTACACTTTTCCGTTTCCCGTCAACCTAAACCCAAAACTCTCAAGGGAAAAGTGATTTTCACCGTGATCAGTTCATCTACATTATATTTTCACTTGAAAGTTATTCTTTAGATAATACTTAAAAACATCTTTCAAAAAATTTTGGAGAGGGAAAAATTTGGTATAACAGTTATTTTTATTTTATTGAAAACAACCAAATTTTTTCTGTAAATTTTATTTTTAAATATAAAAATATAGTTTGAGGTATTCATTGATTCAAAACATAAAATATCTACATACCTGCATGCGAATTTATTTTTTTATAAATAAATATACGTATTGCATGTACATATGTATATGCATCTCTATACATCATAGCTAAGCTTAGAACGACGCCAAACGTCATTACATTATTTTATTTTAATCAATTATAATAATTAAACGTTCTGCTTTAATAACACTAACATATGTACATATGTTTAGTTTTAAGGTTAAGATTGTACCGCCTCCCACTTAATGAAATAAAGGATAAAATAGCTCCAGCATAGGTAAGAATAAAATTTTGAAGCTATTATGTACCAAGTATAGGTTCAAGGTTTTTTAATTTTGGAAGCCTTCTTAGATATTTGCATGATTATATTTTTTTTACTACCTAGTCTGAGTACAAGAATATATTTAAATACTGCCTGCTCTATGAACTCGTTAAATATGTATACGCAAAATATTAATATGCTTATAATAAAAAACGAAAATTACATTTATACCTGGTATGCCCATACATACATACATATGTATGTAAGTATGTTCATATATACATATTTACATATGTGTATTAGCTATACAAAATTATACAAAACCATAATGATATGTACCTACATACGTACATACAAATGTATATATACATACATACATACATATGTATATATACATACATATGTACATACATCTATGCATATATGCAAACTCCGTAGAATATTTGGAGGTGACTATACACCTGAGTCGTTCGTGAAGCATATGCTAGGAAGCAAGGCAAAATGGACTGCAGCGAGTAACGTAATAGCAGATACCATGAAAACACTGAGAAGCCTAGAGAGAAGACGGCGAGCAAACGGCGACTAATCCAATTAGTAGGAAAAAACAAAAAGGAGCACACCTCGAATTGGGAGAGAAGCTCGGCCATAAAACTCGTCAGAGTTATAATAGCGCCATTGTATTATTATTATATTATTATTAAACGGCGACTAAATGAGTACTAATTGTGTCCTTCTAATCATAGGCACGTCTAACAATGACCACCTTGTGTGGAACGGATACGCACAGGAGCTCGGCCTCCTGCATCCGTTACGGATACGTACAGGAGCTAGTCCTCCTGCATCCGTTACGCGCGTGGTGCGGAGCTTTGGCCTCCGCAGACCACCTAACATTAACCACTTCGAGTGGAACGGATACGTACAGGAGCTCGGCCTCCTGCATCCGTTACGGATACGTACAGGAGCTAGGCCTCCTGCATCCGTCATCGCGTGTGGTGCGGAGCTTTGGCCTCCGAAGACCACCTAATATTGTGAACTTTGAATGAAACGGATACGTACAGGAGCTCGGCCTCTTGCATCCGTTACGGATACGTACAGGAGCTAGGCCTCCTGCATCCGTCAATGCGAGTGGTACGGAGCTTTGGCCTCCGTAGACCACCTAACACTGACCACTTTTATAAAAAATATATGGGTGAAGCCTTTTAAGGCAGACTGAGGGCAATAACGCGACCATTACGGACTGTGAGCCTAGTGCTCAACCCACCTCCCGACGGTAGCTTGACGGTAGTACCGGGGGGTTCGGTACGATGACAGTAGGAGGTTTAGTTCGGGTTAGAGTCCCACACTGACGGGGTAAAGGCTTTCGATGCTTCCTCCTCGTAAAAAAAAAAAAAAAACATCTATGCATATCTCACTACAATTTAATTTTGTCAATAAATCAAAAAAACCTTCCTAAAAACATATTCAATGAATGTTAATGTAGCCCAAATAACACCATCTGCATGCGTATGAAATTTTTACATTCTCATTTACATTTACAAAGCATGTTCTGCCTGCACATCAATAAATTTTCGGAAACTTGCTTAAGTATCCGAGAACTTCTTCTGGTATCCGAACATTTGTGCGAACAACATCGAACATGAACGGGCAGCATTGAGATAGAAATGCTTCATTCTCGTTGCTGAAGCAAAATTTCACGCCACTGAAGTACTTAACTGTTCGAACACTTCGAAAACCATACATGTGCTACAGCGAGTGCAACACAGCATGTTCGATATCGAGATGTCTTGCACAGCTCTTTATTACCTATAATGCTAAACATTATTTTTGGGGATCTAGGTTAATAACCTCAAAGGAAAGAAAACTGTTCAAATCAATCCAAAGCAATGGTCTTGACATTATAACAACAGGACAGCCAACATATTGGCCCACTGATAGGAGCAAAACTCCCGACCTCATAGATTTTGGGGTAACTCGCGGCCTCGAACGGGAAATACTTCAGATAGAATCACTTTTTGATCTATCATCTGATCACCTCCTTGTGTCATATCCATTAAAACACTTCCTACTTCCTACTACTTTAAACGAACTGAACACAAGCTTAACTAATAGATTTACGAATTGGCTGAAGTACAGAAAATTTATAAGTTCGCATATTAATCAAAATGTAAGCCTTAAATCCGCCGCCGAAGTGGAATATGCGATAATTGACTTCACAAACATACTGCAAGTGGCAGCAAAGGTTTCAACACCCTTATGTCCTAACAGAACCGAACAGCAAAGCTTTAGTTCTTTCAAAGAAAAGGATATCACTGAGCTAGTTTCCAAGAAAAGGCAACTTAGGAGAGACTGGCAAAGGCTGCGATCTCCAACTCTGAAAACATGCACCAAAGAGCTCCAAATACTTCTAGAAGAGAAAAGGGAAACAAAATTTGAAAATAGAATTAAGTCCCTCACGGCCACATCCTGTACAGGTTATTCCTTGTGGCGCTCTCTCAAATATCTACAAGTAAAACCGCCGGTTCAGCAGAATCCTCCAATACGAATGCAAAATGGTGAATTTGCTCGCAGTGACCACGAAAAAGGAATAGCCTTTGCAACCCATCTTTCAAATGTATTTACTCCAAATGAAGGCGAAAATGTTCTCCCAGAAAATACTCCACTATTACTTGGATTTAAACTAGACTTGAATAAAACTATAACTCGTTAAATATGTATACGCAAAATATTAATATGCTTATAATAAAAAACGAAAATTACATTTATACCTGGTATGCCCATACATACATACATATGTATGTAAGTATGTTCATATATACATATTTACATATGTGTATTAGCTATACAAAATTATACAAAACCATAATGATATGTACCTACATACGTACATACAAATGTATATATACATACATACATACATATGTATATATACATACATATGTACATACATCTATGCATATATGCAAACTCCGTAGAATATTTGGAGGTGACTATACACCTGAGTCGTT
This sequence comes from Urophora cardui, assembly GCA_960531455.1. Taxonomy (NCBI): domain Eukaryota; kingdom Metazoa; phylum Arthropoda; class Insecta; order Diptera; family Tephritidae; genus Urophora; species Urophora cardui. The sequence goes on along the minus strand of OY482671.1, from coordinate 49,427,238 downwards.
CGTGAAGCATATGCTAGAAAGCAAGGCAAAATGGACTGCAGCGAGTAACGTAATAGCAGATACCATGAAAACACTGAGAAGCCTAGAGAGAAGACGGCGAGCAAACGGCGACTAATCCAATTAGTAGGAAAAAACAAAAAGGAGCACACCTCGAATTGGGAGAGAAGCTCGGCCATAAAACTCGTCAGAGTTATAATAGCGCCATTGTATTATTATTATATTATTATTAAACGGCGACTAAATGAGTACTAATTGTGTCCTTCTAATCATAGGCATGTCTAACAATGACCACCTTGTGTGGAACGGATACGCACAGGAGCTCGGCCTCCTGCATCCGTTACGGATACGTACAGGAGCTAGTCCTCCTGCATCCGTTACGCGCGTGGTGCGGAGCTTTGGCCTCCGCAGACCACCTAACATTAACCACTTCGAGTGGAACGGATACGTACAGGAGCTCGGCCTCCTGCATCCGTTACGGATACGTACAGGAGCTAGGCCTCCTGCATCCGTCATCGCGTGTGGTGCGGAGCTTTGGCCTCCGAAGACCACCTAATATTGTGAACTTTGAATGAAACGGATACGTACAGGAGCTCGGCCTCTTGCATCCGTTACGGATACGTACAGGAGCTAGGCCTCCTGCATCCGTCAATGCGAGTGGTACGGAGCTTTGGCCTCCGTAGACCACCTAACACTGACCACTTTTATAAAAAATATATGGGTGAAGCCTTTTAAGGCAGACTGAGGGCAATAACGCGACCATTACGGACTGTGAGCCTAGTGCTCAACCCACCTCCCGACGGTAGCTTGACGGTAGTACCGGGGGGTTCGGTACGATGACAGTAGGAGGTTTAGTTCGGGTTAGAGTCCCACACTGACGGGGTAAAGGCTTTCGATGCTTCCTCCTCGTAAAAAAAAAAAAAAAAACATCTATGCATATCTCACTACAATTTAATTTTGTCAATAAATCAAAAAAACCTTCCTAAAAACATATTCAATGAATGTTAATGTAGCCCAAATAACACCATCTGCATGCGTATGAAATTTTTACATTCTCATTTACATTTACAAAGCATGTTCTGCCTGCACATCAATAAATTTTCGGAAACTTGCTTAAGTATCCGAGAACTTCTTCTGGTATCCGAACATTTGTGCGAACAACATCGAACATGAACGGGCAGCATTGAGATAGAAATGCTTCATTCTCGTTGCTGAAGCAAAATTTCACGCCACTGAAGTACTTAACTGTTCGAACACTTCGAAAACCATACATGTGCTACAGCGAGTGCAACACAGCATGTTCGATATCGAGATGTCTTGCACAGCTCTTTATTACCTATAATGCTAAACATTATTTTTGGGGATCTAGGTTAATAACCTCAAAGGAAAGAAAACTGTTCAAATCAATCCAAAGCAATGGTCTTGACATTATAACAACAGGACAGCCAACATATTGGCCCACTGATAGGAGCAAAACTCCCGACCTCATAGATTTTGGGGTAACTCGCGGCCTCGAACGGGAAATACTTCAGATAGAATCACTTTTTGATCTATCATCTGATCACCTCCTTGTGTCATATCCATTAAAACACTTCCTACTTCCTACTACTTTAAACGAACTGAACACAAGCTTAACTAATAGATTTACGAATTGGCTGAAGTACAGAAAATTTATAAGTTCGCATATTAATCAAAATGTAAGCCTTAAATCCGCCGCCGAAGTGGAATATGCGATAATTGACTTCACAAACATACTGCAAGTGGCAGCAAAGGTTTCAACACCCTTATGTCCTAACAGAACCGAACAGCAAAGCTTTAGTTCTTTCAAAGAAAAGGATATCACTGAGCTAGTTTCCAAGAAAAGGCAACTTAGGAGAGACTGGCAAAGGCTGCGATCTCCAACTCTGAAAACATGCACCAAAGAGCTCCAAATACTTCTAGAAGAGAAAAGGGAAACAAAATTTGAAAATAGAATTAAGTCCCTCACGGCCACATCCTGTACAGGTTATTCCTTGTGGCGCTCTCTCAAATATCTACAAGTAAAACCGCCGGTTCAGCAGAATCCTCCAATACGAATGCAAAATGGTGAATTTGCTCGCAGTGACCACGAAAAAGGAATAGCCTTTGCAACCCATCTTTCAAATGTATTTACTCCAAATGAAGGCGAAAATGTTCTCCCAGAAAATACTCCACTATTACTTGGATTTAAACTAGACTTGAATAAAACTATATCAAAAGACATAGAGAATAAGAAAGCACCAGGTTATGACGGAATAACGGGTGAAATGTTAAAAGCGCTTCCCATAGTAGCTATTAAGCAATTACTATACATTTTCAACAGAATCCTCCGATTATGTCACTTTCCTAACCCATGGAAACTATCTGAAATTATTATGATCCCAAAACCAGACAAAGACCCGACAATAGTAAGCTCCTACAGGCCAATAAGCTTAATCTCTATCTTTTCCAAACTATTCGAAAAATTATTGCTGAAAAAAATCCAGCCCATCTTAGAATTGCACGAAACAATAACAAGTCACCAATTCGGATTTAGAGAGCAGCACGGTACGATAGAACAAGTGCATAGAATAGTTTCAGAAATAAGGTCAACTTTTGAAACCAAACGATATTGTACTGCCCTATTCCTAGATGTGGCACAAGCTTTCGATAAAGTATGGCTAGAAGGGCTGTTGCATAAATTGAAACAAACACTTCCAAATAATCTCTGCGGGATCTTAGAAAGCTTTTTAACAGGTAGAAAATTTCGAGTAAGGCACAAAAGTCTTACAACCGAAAGGCATCCAATTTCTGCTGGAGTTCCACAAGGTAGCGTTCTAGGGCATGTATTATACTTAATTTACACAAGTGACTTGCCAACGAACGCAAGCCTTGTCACGTCTACCTTCGCCGCTGATACGGCTATACTGAGTGTGCACGGAAATCCCACATCTGCTACTATCCAATTGCAGAGACACATAAAAACTTTAGAAGAATGGCTTAGTACGTGGAGAATTAAGGTCAACGAATCTAAATGTGTACAAGTAACTTTTAGGCTAAAAAAAGAAACATGCCCACCAGTCTCAATAAATGGAAAAATAATAACTCAGAAAGACTTCGTTACGTACCTTGGTGTCACATTGGATAGAAGAATGACTTGGAAAAATCACATTGACAAAAAGATTATGCAATCCAAGTTGAACATAAGCCATTTGCAATGGTTAATTGGTCCAGACTGGGTTTAGATAATAAGATATTGATATTTTATATGGTTTTAAAACCAATTTGGATGTATGTAAAACAACTATGGGGCTCAGCATCGAAATCTAGCGTAGAAAGAATTCACAGGCTACAGTCCAAGATATTAAGAACAATATGCAAAGCGCCTCGGTATGTGAAAAATTCAATTATACATAGTAACCTAAAGATAAATACGGTGACCGAAGAGATAGAGAAAATGCAAACAAATTATGCGAAAAGATTAGCCAACCATCCTAATTCATTAGCAAAAAGACTCTTAAAGCAAAGCTATCCTAGGCGGTTAAAGAGAAAGGATCAATTGCGCATAAGGTCATATTCCGTCGACCAATATCTCGAGAGTCGCTTTAGATAATAATAAACGTCGCCGAAGCGACCGACCAACGACCATAGCGAGGAACGTCACCTACATATTGCTCTTTCTGCACTTGCATATTTAGGCCAGGATATCTCGGAGACCAAACAAGATATGTTAATAAGCTCAACGGCATTTGAATGTGCAAAGCCTATTTTTTAAGATAGTGGTCGTAGACTTTAAATTAAATCATAACTTTCGGCTGGCCCTAACTCCAAAATTTGAGGAAAATTGCACTTTTTGCACTTGCATTTTTAGGTCAAGATATCTCGAATACTATTTCGAATTTGGTCATTTTGATTTCAGATTCGGATTCAGCACATCAAAATCCTTCGGAAGAGTATATCCTGGCTTCTTGGTAAGAAGTTCGAATAATTTTTGTGTGCCTACGAAGTACAAATTTTTTTTTACCTGACAAAAATTTTCGGCTTAAAACCCACTTTTTTCACTCCCATACAAAT
>OY482671.1:49415670-49420670 GCA_960531455.1 Urophora cardui | reverse complement strand
TAATAATAATAATAATAATAATAATAATAATAATAATAATAATAATAATAATAATAATAATAATAATAATAATAATAATAATAATAATAATAATAATAATAATAATAATAATAATAATAATAATAATAATAATAATAATAATAATAATAATAATAATAATAATAATAATAATAATAATAATAATAATAATAATAATAATAATAATAATAATAATAATAATAATAATAATAATAATAATAATAATAATAATAATAATAATAATAATAATAATAATAATAATAATAATAATAATAATAATAATAATAATAATAATAATAATAATAATAATAATAATAATAATAATAATAATAATAATAATAATAATAATAATAATAATAATAATAATAATAATAATAATAATAATAATAATAATAATAATAATAATAATAATAATAATAATAATAATAATAATAATAATAATAATAATAATAATAATAATAATAATAATAATAATAATAATAATAATAATAATAATAATAATAATAATAATAATAATAATAATAATAATAATAATAATAATAATAATAATAATAATAATAATAATAATAATAATAATAATAATAATAATAATAATAATAATAATAATAATAATAATAATAATAATAATAATAATAATAATAATAATAATAATAATAATAATAATAATAATAATAATAATAATAATAATAATAATAATAATAATAATAATAATAATAATAATAATAATAATAATAATAATAATAATAATAATAATAATAATAATAATAATAATAATAATAATAATAATAATAATAATAATAATAATAATAATAATAATAATAATAATAATAATAATAATAATAATAATAATAATAATAATAATAATAATAATAATAATAATAATAATAATAATAATAATAATAATAATAATAATAATAATAATAATAATAATAATAATAATAATAATAATAATAATAATAATAATAATAATAATAATAATAATAATAATAATAATAATAATAATAATAATAATAATAATAATAATAATAATAATAATAATAATAATAATAATAATAATAATAATAATAATAATAATAATAATAATAATAATAATAATAATAATAATAATAATAATAATAATAATAATAATAATAATAATAATAATAATAATAATAATAATAATAATAATAATAATAATAATAATAATAATAATAATAATAATAATAATAATAATAATAATAATAATAATAATAATAATAATAATAATAATAATAATAATAATAATAATAATAATAATAATAATAATAATAATAATAATAATAATAATAATAATAATAATAATAATAATAATAATAATAATAATAATAATAATAATAATAATAATAATAATAATAATAATAATAATAATAATAATAATAATAATAATAATAATAATAATAATAATAATAATAATAATAATAATAATAATAATAATAATAATAATAATAATAATAATAATAATAATAATAATAATAATAATAATAATAATAATAATAATAATAATAATAATAATAATAATAATAATAATAATAATAATACTAATAATAATAATAATAATAATAATAATAATAATAATAATAATAATAATAATAATAATAATAATACTAATAATAATAATAATAATAATAATAATAATAATAATAATAATAATAATAATAATAATAATAATAATAATAATAATAATAATAATAATAATAATAATAATAATAATAATAATAATAATAATAATAATAATAATAATAATAATAATAATAATAATAATAATAATAATAATAATAATAATAATAATAATAATAATAATAATAATAATAATAATACTAATAATAATAATAATAATAATAATACTAATAATAATAATAATAATAATAATACTAATAATAATACTAATAATAATAATACTAATAATAATAATACTAATAATAATAATACTAATAATAATACTAATAATAATAATAATAATAATAATAATAATAATAATAATAATAATAATAATAATAATAATAATAATAATAATAATAATAATAATAATAATTATAATAATAATAATAATAATAATAATAATAATAATAATAATAATTATAATAATAATAATAATAATAATTATAATAATAATAATAATAATAATAATAATAATAATAATAATAATAATAATAATAATAATAATAATAATAATAATAATAATAATAATAATAATAATAATAATAATAATAATAATAATAATAATAATAATAATAATAATAATAATAATAATAATAATAATAATAATAATAATAATAATAATAATAATAATAATAATAATAATAATAATAATAATAATAATAATAATAATAATAATAATAATAATAATAATAATAATAATAATAATAATAATAATAATAATAATAATAATAATAATAATAATAATAATAATAATAATAATAATAATAATAATAATAATAATAATAATAATAATAATAATAATAATAATAATAATAATAATAATAATAATAATAATAATAATAATAATAATAATAATAATAATAATAATAATAATAATAATAATAATAATAATAATAATAATAATAATAATAATAATAATAATAATAATAATAATAATAATAATAATAATAATAATAATAATAATAATAATAATAATAATAATAATAATAATAATAATAATAATAATAATAATAATAATAATAATAATAATAATAATAATAATAATAATAATAATAATAATAATAATAATAATAATAATAATAATAATAATAATAATAATAATAATAATAATAATAATAATAATAATAATAATAATAATAATAATAATAATAATAATAATAATAATAATAATAATAATAATAATAATAATAATAATAATAATAATAATAATAATAATAATAATAATAATAATAATAATAATAATAATAATAATAATAATAATAATAATAATAATAATAATAATAATAATAATAATAATAATAATAATAATAATAATAATAATAATAATAATAATAATAATAATAATAATAATAATAATAATAATAATAATAATAATAATAATAATAATAATAATAATAATAATAATAATAATAATAATAATAATAATAATAATAATAATAATAATAATAATAATAATAATAATAATAATAATAATAATAATAATAATAATAATAATAATAATAATAATAATAATAATAATAATAATAATAATAATAATAATAATAATAATAATAATAATAATAATAATAATAATAATAATAATAATAATAATAATAATAATAATAATAATAATAATAATAATAATAATAATAATAATAATAATAATAATAATAATAATAATAATAATAATAATAATAATAATAATAATAATAATAATAATAATAATAATAATAATAATAATAATAATAATAATAATAATAATAATAATAATAATAATAATAATAATAATAATAATAATAATAATAATAATAATAATAATAATAATAATAATAATAATAATAATAATAATAATAATAATAATAATAATAATAATAATAATAATAATAATAATAATAATAATAATAATAATAATAATAATAATAATAATAATAATAATAATAATAATAATAATAATAATAATAATAATAATAATAATAATAATAATAATAATAATAATAATAATAATAATAATAATAATAATAATAATAATAATAATAATAATAATAATAATAATAATAATAATAATAATAATAATAATAATAATAATAATAATAATAATAATAATAATAATAATAATAATAATAATAATAATAATAATAATAATAATAATAATAATAATAATAATAATAATAATAATAATAATAATAATAATAATAATAATAATAATAATAATAATAATAATAATAATAATAATAATAATAATAATAATAATAATAATAATAATAATAATAATAATAATAATAATAATAATAATAATAATAATAATAATAATAATAATAATAATAATAATAATAATAATAATAATAATAATAATAATAATAATAATAATAATAATAATAATAATAATAATAATAATAATAATAATAATAATAATAATAATAATAATAATAATAATAATAATAATAATAATAATAATAATAATAATAATAATAATAATAATAATAATAATAATAATAATAATAATAATAATAATAATAATAATAATAATAATAATAATAATAATAATAATAATAATAATAATAATAATAATAATAATAATAATAATAATAATAATAATAATAATAATAATAATAATAATAATAATAATAATAATAATAATAATAATAATAATAATAATAATAATAATAATAATAATAATAATAATAATAATAATAATAATAATAATAATAATAATAATAATAATAATAATAATAATAATAATAATAATAATAATAATAATAATAATAATAATAATAATAATAATAATAATAATAATAATAATAATAATAATAATAATAATAATAATAATAATAATAATAATAATAATAATAATAATAATAATAATAATAATAATAATAATAATAATAATAATAATAATAATAATAATAATAATAATAATAATAATAATAATAATAATAATAATAATAATAATAATAATAATAATAATAATAATAATAATAATAATAATAATAATAATAATAATAATAATAATAATAATAATAATAATAATAATAATAATAATAATAATAATAATAATAATAATAATAATAATAATAATAATAATAATAATAATAATAATAATAATAATAATAATAATAATAATAATAATAATAATAATAATAATAATAATAATAATAATAATAATAATAATAATAATAATAATAATAATAATAATAATAATAATAATAATAATAATAATAATAATAATAATAATAATAATAATAATAATAATAATAATAATAATAATAATAATAATAATAATAATAATAATAATAATAATAATAATAATAATAATAATAATAATAATA